>VWZZ01006699.1:125190-241881 GCA_013399095.1 Psophia crepitans
CCGGGCGGCCGCGCTCCCTTCCCGCCTGGGCCAGCCGGGAGGGGCCGGCGCTGCGCGGCCTCGGCGCCGGGGACCATCGCAAGCGCTGCGGCGGGCTGGGCCAGCCTGGTGTGCCGGCGTGCAATTAAGCCAGACTGACGATGTGCCTCACCCTGCTCCCCACCCTTGGCACGCGTTTCTGTCGCTTCGGCTGGAGCCAAACCTTGCACTTCTCTAACCCCGCAGTGAACCTGCTCAGAACGCTGCTCTGGCAGAAGACTCGCCCTGCCAAACGAACAAATAAAAACTTGATCAGGTTTCTGCCAGGTTTCCTCCCTCCTCCGCTTCAGCCCAGTGCTGGTGCTGTGGCAGCCAGCCAAGGGGCAAGGAGAGCAATGCACTAGTCCTTAGTTCAGTCACGTTTTGATAGCGCCCGGCCTTGGCTCGGCTTGGTTAAAGCATCAAACCGCATCCTGACGAGACTCTGACATTCTTCATAGCCTGCCGTAGCCCTAACGAGGGGGTGGACAGGCACAGCTTTGGCCAACATGGAGTGGTGCTCTTGAGCAAGGCTTCCCACAGAAAGCTGCCCTGACAAGGCTTTCACCTAAAAGGGGTAGTTGAAGATGGCAGATGAGCTCTGTACACTCTTTCTAAGCAGGAGGGAAGAACAAGACCCTTCAATAAGTAAGAGGGTTAGAAACAGAGGAGACACTTATACAAGGCAGCAGATGCTATTGCAAGGCCATTCTGGAAAGCCTTCAAATTTGGAATTTTTACAATTGCATTGGTGCCCCGTGGGTGTTTGAGAGAAACAAGAAAAACCACAGATGTGGAGAAAGCAATAGCCATGAGTGCGTCCCCAAGGGAAGGGCAGGGAGGGAGAGCTCTGCAGCGTGAAACTGGCTGAGAAAGTGAACACAGCAGCTAAAAGCACAAGCCTACCTACTTGGGACACAACACATCGTCTCTAGTTTCGGTCAATAAACAGAGCCGCACGAGATTAGTACCCAGTGTGCACACAGAATCCTCCCCTTCTCCATTTAACAGACATGCTCAGGTCAGGAGCCCTCTCTGGGTGGGAGAAGGCTGTGAAATGGCAACACTGGTGTGGGGGAGACTGTCCCCCCTGCACGTTCCCTAGGCTGTAACCTGCACAGATTCCATAGTCAGAATCTGACCTTTCAAGAAGGGGGTGTCATACTGCAGCAGAGGGCAGCCAAACTCGTGGCTTCCTCCGCTTGCCATCCAAGGAAAGTTAAGGCTCTCATTTCATTGTTTTGGATGCAAGCAGCTTATGCTAACCAGCTGCCGTTATTTCAAACGGAAACAGTGATCAGTGGGACTGGTTAGTACCTTGTGTTGTCCTTTTTCTAAGTGGTATCCTGTTATCTTGTGCTCGTCCCGGCAAATGACATGGACACAAATACAGCTTTTGCCAAAACACTGTATTAATCTTTGAATTCTTGCATGGTAGCAGTACTAAAAACAGAGCTTCTCTTTCTTTCCGTGAAAGCAAGAAGGAAAAAACCCCGTGTGTGTGTGGGAAAATCCCCCGCCTTTAAGGTCTCTCTTCTCCATTCTGACGATTTGTGTGTGTGAACTACACTAGCTTTTTGTATTCTTGAAAACTGGCCACTCCTAACTGATGAGCTCACTGCTGTTTGTGTCCTGAAGAGATATTAGGGCAGAAACTCAGCCACAGCAAATCAGCATAGCTTCACCAAAGTAAAGAGAGCAGTGGTGATTTATGCCAGCTACAAGCCCAGATTCATCCTGTTTAAAGGCACAGCTTATAGCACTACGGAACCTCATTCAGCTTACAGGCAAGGGGTGAAGCAGCATTTGACTGGGGGCTGGGAGGGAGAGGGAGGGAAAACCACAGACATTTCCAGATGTACAGAGAAAAGAAAGATATGTTGGATAGAATTCAGTAGTTACACCAGTACACCAGTCCTAATAATTTTTCAGGAGAAGAGTCACACAGGCCAGGGTAGCATTTGATTGCTTCATGGAGGGAGTATGAAAATGCACGCCCAGGAGCAGCAGCAAAGGCATAGCTCCTCAGACAGCAAAATGCCTTCTGGAGCTCATTAGTACTGGTAGAGTGAGCAGTGCAGGGTGGAGTGACTGCAGATTTCTACATCTACTGAAGAGGTGCAGCGCATTTTCCCCTGCGGGAGGAAAGGCATACATGGAAGTAGACCCTCCTTTCATCAGCCGTCTGCTGCCCCTTCCCTTTGGAAGGCACACGTCATTATCAGTTCCATCTCCCCCCTTCCCAAAACGCCTATGCTGCAGTCTGTACGGATGCCATGTGGCACATGACATCACATCTTGGGGAAACAATATACTTATTTCCATTGTTCAGCTGATAGTAACTGTGTGTGCTTATTGCACTCTAAGAATCATTTCTTGGCTCAACTATCACATTACTGCAACTATCAGTAGGACTATAATATACCCTATCACACTTGCCTGCATTTGAATTTCATTCTGTATTCATTTGATTGGCACAGCTTTTTCCACAGAATCCGGAAGGCCACAGTTGGTTCTCATCATTTTACTCACTACATTTATATTGGGATTTGTAACTGGTTTAGGACAGCAAAAACTTGTTTGTTTTTATTTTCCCCTCTCTCATAGATGGCAGTCATTGGTTTAAATATGTTCAAGCTGACAGTTGACAGCTGTGTAGGTTTCTTTTCCAATATTCTAGAAAATACAGTTTGCCTGTCAGAACTCCTACTACATGCCACTCCTACTGCTCAGTTGTTAAGCACCAAAGCACACTGAAAAATAGACAAATAGAGCGTGTCAAATAATCCAGTTTAAAAAAAATAATTCAGAAGAACATTAACTGCAAAAACCACATCACTCAGTTCCAGTTCAGAAAAGGTCATATTTATATCTGGGCAATAGCACTTTTAATATTGCTACACAGTGCAAGGCCTTTGTGGACTCACACCACAAGGTAATGTGGTGCCACGCTGTTGCAGGGAAATGCAGTGACACGCTGCCAGGAAGTCATGGTAAGCATAACATTTTGAAAAGTTAGTTTTTTTCAGCACGTAGTTTGCCACTAAATGCTATCCTATTTATCTGGCTTCTAAAAATCCATTTTGGCATTTGTCTGCTTAGTAGGACTGGTTGAAGTATTCTGTAGCAGAAAGAGTTACTATGTGGAACTGTTCTTTAACTGAAATGGAAAGATTTTTTTTCCCCAAGGACAGTAAATATTTACTCAAGGTGGGGGGTGACAATTAAAAAAAAAAACCAAAGAATTTTTCATTTTCCCCCCACATTCTAGACGTGTTTTGTCTTGATACATTTTATTTGACATTCCTTTCGAAATAATTCAAGTCTGATATTATAAAACCTGAAGTTATTTCACGAAATAAACTATTTTGGGAGGGCAGATGGAAAAAGAGGTTATCATATCTTTGAAAGACAGAGCTTATCATTCCAAATTAGACTGAAAACACCAAAAAAAAAAAGAAAAAAAAAAAAGAGTTCTCAGAGTAATATTTTTGTCTCCTGACTGATAATTAGCTTTTAAGGCCT
The DNA here is from genome assembly GCA_013399095.1 of Psophia crepitans. Lineage (NCBI taxonomy): Eukaryota > Metazoa > Chordata > Aves > Gruiformes > Psophiidae > Psophia > Psophia crepitans. Next base: position 128,734 of record VWZZ01006699.1, read on the forward strand.
CTGCATTTTTTGCTCCTTGACTGATCTGCTGAATGGCCTTGCACAAGTCACTTATCCTCTTTATGCCTCAGAGCACATATAGCCGAGAGAGATACACACTAGCTATAACCATATGTCATTATGCCAGTGCAATGCAGTGTGTCAGCCTGAGTATTATCTTATTTTACCTACATGGAGTACACCCATGCAGATTTTGCTTACCTAGACAAGTCTTCCATTTGCAATTTGTAATAAATGGGGTAAGGAACATTTACTGTAACTGGTCAAAGTTTAGAAGAATAACCCCTCGCTCCCTCCCCCCCCAAACATCACCTTTCTCTCCATGCCCACATCTCCTGTAACTGACTCTTGGAGCCAGAACTGTACGCATGCTGCTACAGGCAACGGGTAGTTGTTTTCAAATATCCAAGGTACTGCTTTCAGCTGCATAGGATGTTGTGATCTCCTGTTCCAGACAGCACGAAAATTCAATACCTGTTTTTATGCAGTAGCAGAGAGATGTGATTGAAATGACAAATACACTAAAAAGAACAGCCACTTCCTAGGAGGGCAGGGTGCACGGGTATGCGGGCAGCAGCCCGGGGGGACTCAGTGGCAAGACCACGTGAATAACATTTTCAGGTGTATTATTTCCAGCTGCCACTGAGATTGTGAAGTTGCTGCAGCTCTAGTCACTGCAGATAAAATGCACCCTCTGCTTACGATGCTTCCCTTCTGGGGAAGCTGCAGGCTTAGATGAGCTTTCCTGCTTGACTGAAGACCTTTCCTGCTAACTGAAGATCTACATACGTGTTATCAATTGCACCACCCTGGAAGCACTTCATCTATTAACAGCAGAGCGTTTGAGGATATTACTGTACACAAATGCAAAGTCAGAAAGATTATATTAAGCACACATTAGGATACCTGACATTAACTACAGTGTATTTACATAGTATATCTTCCCACAGCTTGCCTGCTTTAAAAGGCTTTGCTGAAGTGGCAGGTTTCCATTCCACAGCTACCTGATAGAGATGTGAGCAGGAAGAGACTCTTGAAGCTGCAGCTCTGTGCTAGCCATATGTTACTTGCAGATGCAGAAAACTTACCTATTAAAATTCAGAGCAGCTGTGTTCAATGATAAAAAGGAAACTAGTATCGGCTCTTTCTCCTGGGAGCTGAGCCACCATCATCTGTATAAGGGAAAAACAGTGAACTGAATGGAAAGTCAGAAGCCAGAAGAAGGACACAGAGTCCCAGGAACTGGATTTGTTGGCAAAATTTATTCAGCTCAGCTCATGAGGCGGGGGATCCTTGAAGGACTTCCACACTCCACAAAATCAGACTTTTTCTAGTAAGTCCTCAGCACTTTCTTCACTCCGTGTGCATTGGAAGCTCCCTTATCAAGTTGCCATTCCTATTGGAAGTCCTTTTATAATCTTATCCCTTCCAGTTCCAGCCTCAACTCAGCACCCACTATTTAACTGATAGCTGATCCTCTGCAGCCAACACAAGTCTGCCTGCTTTTCTTCTGCTACTCTGCTTTACAGCTGGAGCTGAAAAATGGGCTGAGACATCAAAAGATTCTGGCCTATTTTCAAATTTCTTGGTATTCAGGGTGTTGTTGATTCGCTGGTTTTGGATTCAGACCACTTCAAAAAAAGTCACTTGCCAGCAGCTCATTTCAGATCTGGATCTCAGGTTCCATCACCCAAACTCCCAGTATATTTGGATACATGATCCTTTTCCATTTTACTCTGAATCATCTCTTACATGCTCCCCCTCACCATGATGAGAGGTCTCTAGTTGCATTTCATGGTAACTTCCAGTGTTTGCCCTTGCTTTGCTCTCACAATTGCTGTTACCTTTTCCACCGTGGCAATGAGAGGGTGTTGTGTGGGCCAGCTGACCCCTTAATGCTGGGCTGCACATGCTCTACTCCCCATCCATCTTGTCTTGAGTGATAGTGTTTTCGTTACAGATTCAAATCCACTAGTGGAAAGAGGCCAGGGACATAATGTATCTTCAACATGTTTCTTTTGGTGAACACTTGTTTCCCTCCCTTCTTGCAATTCTTGAATTTACTTTAATTAAGCCCTGAAACAAAACCACTCAGGCTTACTCAGCAAGTGTGACCGGGGTTCCCAACCTGAATCTTTTCACGAGTAAAGCCACTAGCATCCATCCTGGTGGGCAGGTATGTCAGCCTTCCGCCGTTGAGGGACATAGCCTGGCACAGGCTGCCAGGGTTGGATGAGTAAGTAAGAAAGAAACTAATTTTCCATGCCACTGCACACAGGCAGCTGAAGACCACACTCTCCGAGAATTTTAGTGTTTTCCTTATTTCTGCTCCTCTTGGGCAGTGAGTCCAGAGCAGGGTGGCAAGGAGGCAGAATGACTCCTCATTCTTTCTTCCTGCTTCAGACACATCAGTCTACACCATCCCAACACACAGAGCACCTCCATCTAGTTTTCTCCAAGATCTACACTCTCCTGCTGCGGGAGGTCTCTGCTGCTCTCAAGCTCACTGTGAGCTCCAGATCCAAAGATGCTCTCTGCTCATGCCTGGAGAACATTAAACCATGACATAAACTAGTGACAGGACAAGGGGAACTGGCTGCAAGTTGTGCCAGGGAAGGTTCTGGTTGGAGATGAGGAGAAATTTCTTCTCGGAAGGGGTGGTCGGGCATTGGAACGGGTTGCCCAGGGAGATGGTGGAGTCACCGTCCCTGGTGTGTTTAAAGAAAGGTTGGATGTGGTACTGAAGGACATGGTTTAGTGGGTAATAGGTGGTGGGGGGATGATTGGACTGGATGATCCTTGAGGTCTTCTTCCAACCTTAATGATTCTGTGATCAACAGGCTTTTGATCAGTGCTTAATCAAGTGCAAATCTAAAGTCTCAGAAATGAAAGATTTCCCTCACATGCTGTGTTTTTGCAGTTGCTAACATGAACGTGAAAGGCTTCAAGAAACGCAGCTAGGGATGAATGGCTGCAATGCTCACAAGATCATTCCCACAGATGTATATGCAGGACTGTTGCTTTTTAAAAATCTCTTCTTGTGTCAGGATATGAGACTCATAAGCCTTTCTTCACTTAAATATGTGTTGTTGCCACAGGACTTCTAAATGATAACCTAAGACTTTCCCTATTGATATTACCGCTCTGACCAAAATTTAAAGGGGCCACACCATCCTCTACATCTCTTTACACACTATTTTTGTTCACTGGTTTTAGGTGAAAGCTGCTGTGGCCAGAAACATTGCTTCACTTGTTAGTCAGTGCCTACCAGTAACCAGGTAGTAATCTGTGACTGGGAATAATGAGAGTATTCCTCAGGAATGTGGGAACCAACTGACCCAAAGTCCACGTAGTCATTGGAATTGCACCATGACAGTGGCCAGCAGAGAAAATCACAGCCATCACAAGTGGGTGCATGCTGGAAACTCTACCAAAGCACCCAATACTGTTGCAATTGCAAGCTCTTATTGATTCTTCTATTTGATGACAGTTCAAGCATCCTAACGATGCCACTTTTGTGCTAGACTTTATTAATATTTTGCAGCTGTCATCAGGAAGAGCAACCACCATTCCTTCAGTTTATACCCTTAAGCTATTCTCCACTCCTACTATCCTTAGTTTCCTCAAGAGCTACGAGTCAATTATACTCTATTTTCTACATTGGAGACTTACATTCCTAGTTTTCATTCATGTAACTGCTCTCCACAAGTTTTCCTATCCCTCAGATGTTTCGAGCCTACATACTATTTTACTTACTCTTTTCCCTCCCTTGTAAATCAGGAACATTTTCTGAAGCCTGTCTCTCCTGTATGATCTTGTGCCAATACATGACCTGACAATGAAAACTCCATGGCTTTTTGGTTTTCGCAGCAAGCTTTACTACTTCGCTCTGCCCTTACCAAACAAACAAGCAATGCAAGAAAACCTTCATTTGTGCCTTCTGAACCAGTGTCCGGTATTGTTGTGCATACAATGAGTCACTATCTGCTCGGAGAAGCTGTGAAAAAAGAGCAAGACTGAGTTGACGGGACCAAAATGCACATTTAAAACCAGTGGAGCAATGAAAAGGCCAGTCGAGTGAATAGTTAGGACTAGTCTGTACAGTGTCTGACTCATGTTTGTATTCAACATGTACTTTGTGTATTCTTCAGAAAAAAAGTATTAATTTCTAATGGTCTGAGAAAACTTCACAAGCTGTTAAATGTTGTGTTCACAAGGTCTTCTGCTTTGCAGACTTAGTAACATTCCCTGCTCTTTGCAACATTGCAATCTAAAACCTGAGAAATATCAGATTTTTACATACTACTGAGTCACTTCAGAGGAAGAAGTGCAACGCATCTCATATCTGAATAAAGTTGTAATAGCTAGAACAAACTGAACACACTTTGAGACTAACATCTGCAAGAGTAGGCCATTTTTATTACAGCAAACATATGGGAACTGCATTTTTTTTTTTAACTAAAAGCAGGTTCCACGTAGAAGAATTCTTATTTTCTTTTGAGGCACAGCTAATCTGAAAGTGAATTTAGAGGCTGCAGAGTGGGAGTAATGTTAAGGCACTAGCCTTGCTCCCAGGTATAATAGTTACACAGAAAGAAGAGAAGGTAGAGAAATAGGAAACACTGATTAATTCTGTTTGCTTTCTCTTATTTTGTACTCTTGCTCAGGGACAATCATAGCAGACAATGCTGAGATGGATACATTTTAAAAATCACAAGTGTAAGGTGCAACGAGGCAATCTCACAGTTGCAAAACATAATAATGCAAAACAAGGAAAATATAAATCTAATATAAGTTGTTATGCAATTAATGAAGATGGAAAAGATTAAAATCGTAAATGGGACAAAGACTGAAAGAACATGAATTACTAAAGCACTAATGTACAGTAAAGCTATAGCTGGTTACTAGTCTCTGAAGATGTTTTCACATCAGTTAAAGGTGAATTTCTCCAATTGTCACTTTGGTTTTGTGTGTAAAGTTACTAACAGTAGCAAAGGCTGCTTTAAAAAAAACCCAAACAAAAAATAATAAAAAAAATCCCCAAGCAATATTGCCCCAAGCCCAAAACCCTGTTTTAGCACGATCCTGTAAAATGGAGTCGAGTTCTGTAATTAGAAATACAGCCCTTAGTTTTGATTACAGTTTCTTTTCTGTTTTTCAAAGTGCATGAAAGACACTCAAAGTCTTTGGGGAGGAGAGAAAAAGAAAGAACCAAGAGTTTTCATGATCAGAGAATTCTGGATACAGTCAAAAGATCTGGCAGTTCAGACACAGAAGAGTTTGGAGGCAAATGTTTTATTTGCTCCTGGAGATAGTCTGGATTGTTCAGAAGCAGAAATTTAGTACTGGCACAGAGAGAACGCAGCTGATTTTCCATTATCCGCTGTTACTGGGCAGTGGAGCTATGAGGAAATAAAAGTGTTCAAGTCTGCCAGATCTCAGGCAAGTTAACCTCAACCTGAGCGCCCAGAATTGTAAGCTCCTGGAAAAGATCAGCAGCTTCATGGCCTCACCTAACCCCGCACCTCCATTTCCTCGCTTGAGTGGTAAGGGCAATAACGAACCAATGCTGCGTTATCACGCAGGGTAAGGAGCGGAAGGCGAGGCTCAGCTGCAGAATAGGAAGGGAGACCCGTATTATGAAATTGTGAAGCCACACACAGTGAGCACAGGATGCAGCATGACTGACTTTGTTTTCCTTTTAAGAAGGAACTCAATTCTTTTTTAAAGAACATTTGCATCAGCCAGCAGTAATAAACTGACAGAAGGACTTGATGGATCACCTGACGCTGCCCTTACTCCCTTAAACAATGGGGCATGCTGCAGACCTTCAGATGAAAGCAGATCAGATTCGGAGAAAGGCACACCGGCCAGTATCAGGTTCCAAGGCAGTGGTCAGACTCTCGAATCTAAGCCAAATCACGTACGTCTGACTTTTCAGATCTCACATCTCACTCAGCCAGAAGACTCCCTTCTTCTAGGCATTTAGCACCAACAAAAATAAATCTCCTCAGGGCTTAAAGTGAAAGACTAAAAGACTTGTATGCCACCGAAGTTCGGTGCAGAAAGAAAAAAAAAAAGAGGGAAAGAAAAAGCCCACCGGAGGTGAGCCTTAGTGACATGCCTTTTACCCCAGAGGCACTCTAGGCCCCCGTTCTGTCCAACCAACCTGTGATGAGAGCAGAGGAATCAGGTAAATCACAGCAGCTGACCCAACCACCCTCACAGTCAGAAACCACAGGCCAGTTAGTCCTTGCACGGCTCACAGGGACCATGTTAACTCTTTCGTTGTCAGTTTATGGTGGCAAACTATTTGTTAGATGGACTTTTCAGAGTGTGATTAAATTACTTTTGGAGAGCTTTATTTAATGAGAGATGCTATGCTCAGTAAAGTACTGTGGGAGAAGTACCTTAAATTCCAGTTTCTTTACTATTTGTACTTGATCATAGCCCAGCGTGTTGGCTGAACAGCAGCCTACGTTTGCACTAAGTGTGACTGGCAGTTATGTTGGGATTGTCTCTTCGCACAAATTACAGAGCATATAGCCAACCGTTCATTTACCTGACTATGCAGATAGGTGCTGTCAGTCATTGAGAGAGTTTATTGATTCAGAAATGGATGTACTAACCCACATGACAAAAGCCTACACACAGAGCAGAAGGTAACTGACTGACTAAGGCAACTAACAAGCGTCCAGGCAGCACAGAAACCAGAGAGGTCCGCTCCCTAAAGTCAGAACTCTGATGTTCCACAGTTCCCAACCCATAAGAACATCAATTGCTAAACACACTGGTTTTACAGCCTTAGAAAGGAGAAGTAAAGGGTGTTCAAAGTATGACTGAAACTCTAACAGGCACACAAGATTAATTTTATTCTTGTATGCAAAACTGAAGTCTCTGCAAATTGCAGTTTGCGTACGTGAAATCCATCTGGTATCACGGCAGAGTGGTTTGAATGGATGGGCATAGACTCCAGGTTAGCACAAGCAACGATGTGCATAGGTGCAGCAGGCTGACAGCTACAGAAATACTGAGTTTTTCTAGCTCTGGGAAAGAGCTGTGTATCTGAATTATAGCAACGTAAGGCCGGACATCAGCTAAAGGTGCAGTAGCAGTAACACACCCCTCATTCTAGCAGTTCTGGACTCTTCTGCACCGTCAGTACTTATTATAACTCAAAATATGGACAGCTGTATCATCCCAGTGCCCACTCTTGCAAACATACCCTGAAGAAGTGACCCAAGACTAGCTTTAGTGGGTATTAGGTGGTGGGGGGATGGTTGGACTAGATGATCCTTGAGGTCACTTCCAACCTTAATGATTCTATTCTATTCCCATCAGAATTAGTACTGCATGACTCAGCAATATACCAGCAAACACTTTTCCATATCTATATTTCAACTTCTGACATAACTATTAAAGGCATGAAATCACTGATAAAAGAACAAAAAAAGCTTGATTTATTTATGACTAAGAGTTTAGTCAGTTTTCAGTAAATCTATGGTTAACGTTTTTTTTCACCCACTTGTGGTATCACTTGTTTTACACATCCTACACTGATAGAGCACATGGTGCTTCTGCTGATGTCAGTAAGCATCTCGATGGAGAAAAAGAATATACACGGTAAGAGTCTGCAAATCAGACATTTGCCTCTCACAGAAAGAGTTCACATCTATTTCCACTGAAATACATCCACCTCATCGCGGGCAAACAGCAACTGTTCAACAAGCAACTATTCAAGGCTAAGCAACATCTTAAGGTAAGAAGTGAAGATTTTCTACCACCTCCCAGTTTACTCAGATTGATTTCTCTCATGCTTGAGCAAAGTAGGCATATGAAAACACAAAATATTCCACAATAAGCCAAAGTCACAGCCAAATATATCACCAGTCCTACTGGAAGGGCCCCAAATAAAACAACTGATACAGGAAGGTTTGATGAGATAGAAAAAAATCAGATAACTTACAGCTCTAGCAGCCTCCCATCTCCTACAGCAGAGCAGTTTCCAATTACAGCTATATATTTTAGTAAAGTTTGTTTGTGCTAAAAAAGAGCACATGCACACAAAAAAGCACACAAATCTGTTTAGGATTAACCCCTACCTTCAAGGCTATGGTGACTAAAGTGTTCCAACTCCCTGCCTCACACTACAGGGCTCTGAGGAGCAAATGAGCTGTGTCATCTCTCTCACATGCAGGGTAAACTCACAACATCTGGCGAAGCAATAAGATATTCTCCCACCAGAATCTCATTGTGCAAAGCTCTTGCAATTAAGCCAATCTGTTTTACCCCAGTACTGCTGTAGCTCAGCCCCACTGTTACAACCCTGTCTGATTTGTATTCTTTGGGCGGCTCTTATTTACACAATGTAAATATACATTTTGCAGTCCATGAGTATGAGCTCTTTTTTGAAAAAGGATTGGATCAGTTTCATATAGCAACAGAAACATGTGAAATGAGCACAGAGGTTGAAAATTGAAATTACATTTCGAAGCGTACATTAGAAAAGCATCCCCAAGGTTGTAAAGCCAAGTACTTTAAAAGTTACAACATATGAAAATTAAATTTGCTTATGCAACTTTTCTGGGGTCCTCTTCTGGATAAAGCGTATGATAAAGCCTTTAATTGCATACAATTGTTTCTCGTGGATCTCTGTCCCTTTCACAGCATAAAATAGACAATGTTTACTTAACAAGAAACTATCGAGTCTTTTGGTTTTTTTTCTACATTACTTAATATCGGGCCCATGCCTTACACACAGCAGAATAGTACAGCCCTGCTGTAAGGACAGAGTTATACATTTTCTACTGTTGTATCTTGCTTATTACACTGGCGTGCAGGTATCCCACAGGCAGAGAGGATTTTAATTTAAGAACATGCCCCTGGTATGAGAATGAATGAGCCAGATTGCAGGTGGAGAAGTGGGACAAGAATTGGTGAAGTTCAAAATACCCTGTAATTTTTGGTGTCTGGTTCAAGGTGTGTATATTCTGATTCTTTTCATTCCCTTCTCCTGATGACTTTTTGGCACTATTTACACAGATAAAAGCAGAAAGTGGTAAGCACAGAAGTCTATTTAACCATCTGAAAGCGAAGTTTCAAAGGACCAAATATTCCTAATGTATCACTCATATTTTGTGAACTGAGAAATCAAGGTTAAATGCTAATTTATGTAAACTAGTGCAAACTCCTATGTGGACATCACCACAGTGGTAAAGTGGCCTTCAGCATTTTTATTACTTCTGCAACAGCCAATATAATGTATTTTGGCATTCACATCTCAGCTTTTATTTCAGACCACAATAAGGAAATTTCAAATTGCTGTAAGGATTTCCATAATCAAAACATTTTTAAAAATATTACATAATTGAGCTAGATTTTTGACTTTGTGTACCCCTGCAAGACCATTTACTTTCAGAAGTCTCCACTTAGATCAGTTCCTAGGTTGCCACAATATACTCAAAGCAAGCTCTTCCACTTCTAGCTTTGATCATTACTTCCTTACTCAAATCTACCTGAGCCTGTAGTTTCTTTATTCTCTTCCTAAAGACAGTTTCTGTTATGAGCCTGTTGCCAGTACATCAATCACTGCATTCCTGTTCCAAGTGCTTTTGGAGTAGATGTCATTGGAAGCTCCATGGTCATGGGATTAGAAGCTCAGGTCAGCATTGCATTATACACCTGCAGACTAGTATACTTCAGTTCAACCAAACTGTTTAAGACTTGCATTTGACACGGGCCCTGACAAATGACTGGCTGCTAGAAACAGCGCAGTGAAAATCAGAACACTGACTGAACACAAAAATTGCTAGTAAGGTAAGAGATGGTGGAGGTTTCTGGGGATATTTTCCAAATTAAATATTTTTATGTCCTCTATGAATCTGACTCGCCTCGCTATCACTGAACATGAAGACTGTCTTTAGTCATCAGTGAGTTATGTGATTTTGTATTGATCCAGAATCAGTGGCCTGGAGCTTTTTCTTAAAGATCATTTAAGTACCACAACACTGTTTTAATCTCTGCCTTCAGTCTTGGTTCTTCTCAGACACACAGTAACAGCTTTCAGGGAAATGTCCTTTGAGTAATGGGAAAAAGGGGAAATAGCCTCTGTTATTAGGGACAGAATCATTTAGTTTGGAAAAGACCTTTAAGATCATCATGTCCAACTGTGAACCTAGCACTGCCAAGTCCATCACTAAACCACGTCTCTAAGCACCACATCTACATGTCTCTTAAATACCTCCAGGGATGGTGAATCTCCCACTTTCCTGGGCAGCCTGTTCCAATGCTTGACAACCCTTCCAGTGAAGAAATTATTCCTAATACACAATCTAAATCTCCTGTGGTGCAACTTGGGGCCATTTCCTCTTGTCCTATCACTTTTTACTTGGGAGAAGAGACCAACACCCACCTGGCTACAACCTCCCTTCAGGTAGTTGTAGAGAGTGATAAGGTCTCCCCTCAGCCTCTTCTCCAGACTAAACAACCCCAGTTTCCTCAGCTGCTCCTTGTAAGACATGTGCCAGACACTTCACCAGCTTTGTTGCCCTTCTCTGGACATGCTCCAGCAACTCAATGTACTTCTCGTAGTGAGGGGCCCAAAACTGAACACAGTTGTTGAGGTGCGGCCTCACAAGAGCTGAGTACAGGAGGATGATAATTTCCTGAGTCCTGCTGGCCTCTCTATCTCTGATACCGGCCAGGATGCTGTTGGCCTTCTTGGCCACCTGGGCACACTGCCAGCTCATATTCAACTGGCACTCCACCAATACCCTCAGGCAGCTTTCCAGCCACTATTCCCTAAGTCTGTAATGTTGCCTGGGATTGTTGTGACCCAAGTGCAGGACCTGGCACTGACCCTTGTTGGACTTCACACCATTGGTTCAGCTTCAAAGTTAATTATAAATAAAGTAGCTTATCCAATACTTTAGAACTCAAAGATGCTTTTTCTTTTGACCTTGCATGCTTATCTAGGCACCATCTTGATTATGATACCTTTTATTTTTAGATGAAGCAATTGAGTCATGAGAAGAAGTATGATGCACAAGCATATTACTACAGCAGAAGGAATGGTGGGTAGATGAAGCACGGAACAAAAACTTGGGAAGCAAAACTTCTGTCTTGCCGCTCACTTCCCATCTATGGGCTTCCCCTTCCCTGCTACTTCCTGCTTTTGCATCTCTCATTTGTCCCGGTCCCAGAGTCTAAATATTTATTTCAAAGTTGACTGATGCAGTTGAAAATGTTTTGGATCCAGCACCTGAAGAGTGAACTGCATTTAGGCAAGGTATAATCAGGGATAACACCATGTAAGCCCACAGTAATTACAGGTGAGCTTAACTCTGCCAGTTACCTTTAATTTAATGAGTTATGGGCATAAAATGTGAAGTCATGCTATTTCCAGTGCACTGGTTTATGAACAAAGGCAAGCAAGTCAAAGTCCACTAAATGTCATAACAGCTTATTGTTCTAAATATCAAACGGCAACATCCGCATCCATCATGGACTCCGTGTCTGTGTTCAAGTGCTCGTATCATAGTACGATAAAACTTATGAATAGGAGTTAACAAAACCCCAAGTATTCAAAGCTGCCAGACTCTAGCAGCAAACATAACAAAGAAAATTCACTGCCTCTCAGCACAACTTGTTATACAATTAATTTGATCTAGAAACAGAGTATTTACAGGGTAATTTGCAATACGTAAACTGTTAAGCACAAAATGGCACTCTTTAAGTCATTAAACACAATTCACCTTCATTACAGGCACAGTTGGGATCCAGGGATTTCTTTTTTTGTGAGTGTGAACAGAAAAAAGGGTTGCTGTCAGGAAGATGACTTCTGTAGAATTTAATCAAGTCTAATACCAAGAATAAGTGATCAAAATTATGTTTGATCAACACAACTCACAAAATACTTCCTCTCAACAAGACTAAGCTTATTAATGCACCCAGGAATTCACCTTTAAAGTGTAACTCTAGGAGCACAAAGCAGTTAATGTGATCACAGTCAAATAGCAATTAGGTTTCATCAAGACTGATATAATGGTGTTTTCCTTCATGCAAGATAAACTGTTAGTTAAGGGACTATATCATTGTTTCACATGCTCTCTGGTTTTAATAAGCATACAGGCTTGAAAAAGCCTAGTAGCGGCTGCTTTTTTACATGTTTTAATCAGCCCAAGCAGTAATTTCTAAACTGAAGTCTAAGGATAAATATACAGATTTAACTGTTTCACTGTGTGGTTTTAAAGACTCAAATTCATTTTTTCCCTCTGATTTATGCACCCATTAAAGCAGACAACATTCTCCTAAGGATTCTGGACTCAAATAAGCATAAATTGTCTTTCCTTTCGTGACATCCATGCTGATTTCTACCAGCAGAAAGTCTGGATGCATGTCTCAAACAGTACAGTCTTGCCCATAATTTTGAAAAGACGCATGGGTCAACGGGCAAGTGCATTTGTGTGAGCAGTTCCCAAGAAAGTTCTTCCAAACTGGGTAACTGCAACCTACGCATGTGATTTTCTGTGTCCACAAGCTACAGACTAAATTCAATGTCCTTATGACACTGTTGTTTCATACAAACAACAGAAACAACTTCAGTGTCAGTACTTATCTAGAAGGCCATAGGCCTGAGTCCTACTCTTGTGAAAGACAAGAAGAAACAAGAAAAGTGTTTCTGACTACAGGAAACCCTCAAAAACCAGGTCAAGTCAGCCTCCTGTAAGCACTCAAGAGACTTTCACTCTGAGGTGGAAAAAGGTATAAAGTGAAAGTAGAATTTTCTTTTCTTGATAAATGTGAAGATGGAATCACCATTGTCTTGCCTTCTTAGTTGGAGCAAATATGATCTAGTGAACCTAGAGCAAACAACTCAGACTCAACAGTCACTATTAGACAAAACATTACTTGCAAAAAGAGAGAACTGACAACTGCCAGCAATTTTCATTAAGTAAAAAGGAAGAAATAATTATTATTTCTCAGCATCCAAGTGGAATACAATTCTTAGCTCCTGGACTTTCAGAAATAACAGTAAGCATTTTGATATCTTCCTTGTTTCTTTTTTATTTTAATTGCAGTATATAGTGTATCTTGCAAACACTATTTCTCTCAATTTGTGATTATGGCAACAGTTTAAAAAAAAGTTTTTGTATCCTAGCTTATAGAGTTATTCATGTCTCTAACATTATAATTTGATGTATAAAAAATTAATAGAATGACCCAGATTTTTTTTAGAGTTCCATGTAAACTAAAATCACAGAAACACAGGACTAGAAGGGATCTCAAGGGAGCACTTACTCAAACTCCCTGCATGAAGGAAGGATCAAGAATACTTAAATCATCCCTAACATATCCCAAACTGTTCTCAAAATTGCTGGTTAAGGAGTTTACCAGAACGTTGCTATGTAAACCATTGCAGTTTCTGAACACCCAGAATTCAGAAGTTAAGCAAATTTATTTTTGCCAACATTCTGAACCATTGAGCATAATTATTCTCAACTTAAAATATGTGGGTAATATTTAAAAGATCTGTAATTCCTGTAAGTTTTCTACTTTCTGCGATTATTACCCAGTGTTTATCCAAACTTTCCTCATACACCATGCTTCCTAAACTTATCATTGTTGATGCTTCCCTTATAATTTTTTTCTAAATGTATACATCTTTTGTAGAGTGTGGTGTCCAGAATTATATACCAGCTAAAGCCTCAGCCATGCTTATCAGTGCAATACAGATACCTCTTATTTCTAATGTCATACTTCTGCTAGGATACCCCTAAACAAGAGCTGTCGTTTTTTTGCAACAGTATCGCAGTCCTTGCTTATAACTTAGACCGTAATCCGTTATAACTCCTATCATGTATTCTGAACTTTGCAACTGCTTCTGGTTTTGACTACACCTATTGATTTTAGTCTCATTGACACCCATCCATTTCTCCGATTTGTCAAGATGGGTTTGAATTACAATTCTGTCTTTCAAAGTGCTCGCTTGTGTTTTGGTGTCATCCACAAGTGATGTAACTATATTCTGTATTTCATTGTCCTTGTGAAAATAATAGAAGAGATGAGTGTAGAACAGGTTCCTGTAGAGATCCACTTGAAATTCCCTAGTGTTTGAAAGAATCTTTTAACAAGCTGTGCATTCCCAATATAGTCACCATATCAGGACTACACTTTTCTAATATCCTTCGAGAAAATTATGCTAGAAAATACCAGATTCTTTACGAAAGATATATCCCATCTATTACTTTCCTCTGAACTACTTACCACAGTCTGACAAAGAAGGGAATCGGATTGGTTTGATGCAACTTCTTTCCCAAGAACATATCCATCTATATTTTAATTGTGTTATTGTCTTCCATGAAGAAAATAGTTCCTTATAAATAGATAATTTCAGAATATTTGTGGAGATTGAAGGGTCTGTGATCCCTCATATCTTCATGTTCTCACTTTTTATTTTTGAAAAGGAGAGTTGGTTGGACTTCAGGATGTCCAGAGGTCCCTTCCAACCTCTACCATTCTGTGATTCTGTTCTGTGTTAATTCTTTACCAGTCTTCCACAGGTTTGCAAAATTACTCAGAGGTTATTGTGGATAGTTTCCTTAAGTACTCTAGAATGAACATCCTCAGTCGACTTGAATCTTGCCTAAATATTCTTTAAAGTGCTTGCTCTCTCTTTTACTTCTCATTTTAAAACAATGTTCTTAGAAGTCTTGTCAGAACAGACCTCAGAGTAGATGGAAGAGGTCTCATTGAAGGTTTTTCTCTGCCTATGCCATTAACTATTCACTTTCTTGCTCTGTTAAAGACATAGTTTTCCTTTCTCTTGCAGTTCTCTTTTTTTACCTAATACTTTTTAGGCCACTTTCTTTTTACCTTTTAGATATTTCAAAATTTACATTCATGCTAACAAGTTAATGAATAACAAAGGCATCATAAATAGCCTTTGTTACTTTTCTGGAGAACTTCACTTAATGCTGATTTTACTTTCCCCTTGTCTGGTTTTGAACCATTCCTCCATCTACAGTTTATATCAAGACATTTTATAAGATCTCAGTTTCTGGTGATGTGCTTTAACTGAGTAAATCAAAGAAGCCTGGGTAACACTCACGTTGTTCCATAGCTCATGGCACCTTGCTCTCAGCTCTGCATCGTGCAGTTGCAGTACTATAAGCACTGGTGGTTTTACACAGACTCTGTAATACATAGCAGTTGTCTTGAAGCCATTTAGTCTCCACGCTAGTGAATATAAAAGCATTTTTTTTTTGTTTTCAGTTTTAACACACGTGTCTTGCCCTTTCTGGTTCTGTGGAAAATCACAGTGTAAATAAATAAATAAATATGAAATGGCAAATTGTTCAATACTTATAGTCATATATATATTTACACTAATGGCTTGCGTGAAGTGAGGTAGGAACTTGGGAAAGAAAGTATTCTTCAATTACTACTGTAGTGATAGAACAGCACTAGGGAATAAGAGATAGTTAAAAGAAAGGTAAACTAGAAGTCAGGATGACCGACAGTGTAAAACAAAAAAAGTGTAGACTGTTCTTATTTTTGCAAGTAAGAGTGTAATTGAAATTTTAAAACTTTACTAATTTTGAGTCCAGTTAATTATTTACCAGTAAAGAAAAATAGTTTCAGCTGATGCATCTGCCCTAGAATATCTTGATATGTTTTTTGCTTGCAACCATTTTTTTTGTTCTCTATTTAAAAACAGTTTTGTCCTCCATGCCTCCCTCTCCCCACCTTGGACCACAGGGAGTGTACTAACTGCCTGAACATGGAGGAAAAAAAGGGGGGGGAAATTTGTCATGCAGTAACTTGTAAGGAATCTCTCTTTTAACAGCAAACTAGAAACTTCATTAAAAACTGGAAGAACAGGATTCCTGGTACCATTCCCACTTGCTAAAATTTGCCTGGAAATTTCTGGGCTTTTAGTTAAAGGGAAATTATTTTCATGCCTCGTGCTTTTTCTCCTGGAAACGTACCCTTGATATCTGAAAATTTAATCTGAATGTTAAAGTATTTCTAAGTGTTACAATGTCCTTTTATTTAAAGACAGCCAAAGTCCCAGAGTTTCTCTGCCTGATGAGTAGCGTACAAGTGTGCGTAAGTAATGAGTGGTCTATTTTGTATGAAGAGATTTCAAGAAAGTGGAGGGGAAGGAAGAGTAAAGGTAGGGACCATAAGAGGGTGGACTGACACTCTTTGCATTGTGCAAAATGGAAAGAAGTAAAACTCCTCCCTTCTTTCTCTCAAAACCACCCCAAACTAAAAACAAAACCAGAGACAAAGAAACACTGCCAGAAGTGTTTACTAGCAGTTTTTTAGTACTTTTTCCAAAAATTATCTGTTCACTTTTTACATATCTAATTCAAGTCTCTTCTTATACAGTAAACAACATATGTTTAAATTTAGGCCCATATGTAAGGCCTAGTGATATCAATGAGCTTATGCTTTTTTTGCGAAATTGTAGTCATGCGACATGCACAATATTTTTTCTAGAGGTTTTTAATTAGGGACGCTTTTTCAAAGTAACCAGAAACTGTTAGCATTTGGCATTAACATTAGCTGTTAGTATTTTCCACAGCCATAAATACACAGAGTTTAAAGGTCTAATTCCTCATCTACTCAGATGGTAATTCCAGTCATATAATAGCTTGTTGTCCTAGCCCAAATCAAGTCTGTGTAAGCATAAAGTGTGTCTCGCCACATATTCCCTGAAGTTATGAATGGCATGTCCCTGCTTCCAGCCCTGAACTCCTGTGTGATTGGCCATAAAATGGCGAGTTTCACAAACCTAGAAGTGCTATATTTCAGAGAAAAAAGTAATATAAATGTAATTCTGTAAGGAAAGTTGGGATCTTGGGACTACAGAAAAGGATATCAACATTAGGAATTATTTCAAGGGCTAAAGTCACAGGATCACAGATATTGTAGACACTGCAGACTTTACAAATGATTACAACTTCAAAACCCTCTAAATATTTCATGAACTAAATTGTATAATCTGGCCAACATTTACTGTAAACCAAATAAGTAACTAAGCTGCCCATTAATTCAGAGCGCAGAGTGTGATAATAAAACTGCTCTTAAAAATGGGAGCCGTTGTGAATGACTGCTTTTAACATTTTAATAAGCATCATTAACTTCATATGAAAGGTTTATAAACATTTACTCTGCAAAACTTTCTACTAGCAATAGGATAGATTTCATTGCTTGTTCTTATAGAGATTTCTTTCTTAGGTAGTGAACTGAAAGTAGGC
The DNA here is from genome assembly GCA_013399095.1 of Psophia crepitans. Classification (NCBI taxonomy): domain Eukaryota; kingdom Metazoa; phylum Chordata; class Aves; order Gruiformes; family Psophiidae; genus Psophia; species Psophia crepitans. The sequence continues at coordinate 146,001 of VWZZ01006699.1, forward strand.
AATGTGTAGCCCAAAATTCACTCCACACCTTCAAACTGTATGAAATACTATAAACCTTCTTCCATTCCCGGGATCTAGTTCCAAAACATGCCATAAGACCGTCACTTATATTCAATGGCGCTCACTTTGCTTTGGATATTTTCCTTCTTTGTCTGTTGCATATCAGGCAAAACCTTCCTTCTCCCCCTATTTAATGGAATAAACCTATTAGCAGTCAATCATTAACTCCTAGGGGCTCAATTCAGTAAAGGAAAAATTACCTCCATGGTTGCCTGCTGTGAGATCTCCTGATGGCTCTGCAGCTGAAGAGTCTGATCAAAATAGCTTATGTGAAATTAATAAAAATAATACATTGCAGTTACGTGGCACTTTCTTACTTTAGAATCTTCAAGTATTAATTAATGAAACTTCACAACACCCATGTGATGCAGGTAAAGACTATGAACGCTTCATAAAAGGACAACCGAGATACACTGAGTTGAAAAGTGCTTCCAAGGGAAAACTGTAAATTGTTGCCAGACCTAGGATTAAAGTTACTCAGGAAGTCATTTCGTCTGTCCACGCGGTTTCTCACAGGCACTGCATTTTTGCAGTTAAACGTTTTAACCACGCACAATTCTCTTTTTTTTCCCCCCTGCATGATGAACCTGAGTTCTTCACTACTCTTTCCTATGCCCCTCTCCTGCCCACATCCACCTCAGGGTGGGTGCACCATCCATGACGAGCAATGGAATGTCATGGAATATGCTTGGCACAGAAATCTATATATACACACATCATATATCCAGCATTTCCTGACGAGTGTTATGGAAACAGGAAATTTCAAGGAACACTGAGTGTTATGTGTGCTGGACTGGAAATAATACAACTACATTTACTGTCACAGAATTTCTAATTAAGTCACTGCCCGTATTTGTTCTCTACAGCGTGGTCTATTTCTGCTGGGAAGCCATTTTATCTGCTAATCAAAATTAGGCCAGGAGTGCATTTTTGCCAGTACTGAGGACATGATCCTTTCAGAGGTTTAAGAAATACTGGCAAAAGTCTTACTGCATACAACCCAAGATCAAATTAAAGGCACTTTTGTCAGTATTGCTTATTTTGCTCACAAACCCCCTTATCAATTACACTGTCAGACCCACTTTTTTTTAGCCTGGTTTCTAAGGAAAAAAAAAAATGCAGTTGAGCTCCAGCCTGTCTATCAGTCCTGACCCTAATGATCTTGAACTTGCCAGCCAATTTCAACCACATCTGACAATGCCTTCAGGATAAAGGTCTCAAAAATCTTCCTCTCCTAGGAGTTTAATGAAAATCAGGAGTTGGTAGAGGAGAGAAAATGACTGTATTAATCCTTTCTCTGAGGAAAAGACATGGAGAAAGGAGGCTTTCTTCATTCCGTTGGCAGCAGCTAGCTGGGTAGTTGCATGTATGTGTGGACTGCCTGATCAGCACAGCTTGCCCGTCAGCCCAAATATATGTACTCCGGACTTGTCACAGCAGAAAGCCAAAAAGTACATGGAGGGAGGACAGGAAGAGGGTGAGAGAGGTCGCAGAGCTGCAGGGAGCAAGGAAGAACATGTGGCATTGCAATAGGGGGTGATTTTAGGAAGATGAGAAGCGGGGGTATGGACAGGGATTGAGGAAGCGGGGGGTAAATCGTAAGCATCTTGGGGAGGGAGGGAGGAAATGGTGCACTGGGTTTATGGGGGAGACCTGCAGATATTGTAGGCAGCGCAGCCATGGGCTGGCTTACTGAGTGGAGGAGATGTAGGTTAATTAATCCTGCTGCTTCTGGAATAATTTATTAAATTACATGCAGCTTCTATACTAGAAAGTTTGGCTGGTATATGCCTGGATAGCATATTTTGTAGAACAGGCTTTACACAGGAGTGGCTTTGAAGTACAAGGGGGGCATTAAAGGACCTTGCTTTTTTCTTTTTTTCATGGTGGGCAAATAGGCAATGAGTCAGTTCAGCTAAAGGGAATGATTTAGTGATTGATCTAAGTGTCAGGTTTGAAATCACTGCTTTAGACTCCTTGAAACTACAAGGTCATCTGAGCCCTTCATCCTTCCAAGGAAGAAAAATTAAGTGCCATGCAGTTACCACATCTGGTCCTCTGACTGAGGCCTTTAAAAATGAAGGCCTACTTGTTCTACATGAATTTGAAAGAATCTGAGGTACCTGCTCACATTTTCACACCCTCTAGTATTATGTAGCAACCTGCACAACACAGATTGGTGTATTTACCTACATCCAGCTGGTGAGATATATTACAGGTAGATAAAATATATACAGACATATGTTACAAAGAGATCTGTAATATATATGTTACAATATGAATGAACACATGCTTTGCAATGAAAAATGAGAGGTGCTGTTGATAGCAGCGCTAAACATTAGTTATCTACACTGTGTGTGAATGGATTTTTTGGCCACTGACTATTCACCCCTGCCCTGACACACACGAGTTTCTCTCCTCTTCCTTCTTTACTAGTACTCAAAGTAACAGTATAAAGTCCAAGTCAAATATCAGACTAAATTAACCTATGACAAGCTCTGTGCCACAATGGCCATCATAGAGATGCAGCTGAAACTGACACAGTGACATGGAGTTTTATCTGAAGTTCATCCAAACCCACACATTTAGGTTCTCATGAACTGCTGTGTTCAGAGAGAACAGCTTGACTGGAAGCAGCGCAGCAGCATTTGCTCATCATCTCTGTGCTGATTCTCTGTCTCAAGGTGAGCTGCACACTGGCCAAACATGGGGTCTAAATGAGCATCTTATTACTGCGGGTTACCTTGCCACTGTCTTTTTTTTGCTTCTTGTCTGTACCGTACACAAGGTACAATACGGTCCTTCTCTGTGACTGAGGCTACAATGTACTGCGGAAACTGTACCTGCACTACAGTACTAATAATAACCATTGGCCTGCAGAACTATCAGTGCATCAACTTTCCATGCCAGCAGTATGTTCACTATTGTCAGATGCTCATTTTCGGAGAAAGAAGTCAGATTCAACCATTCCATACCGAAAGCTAATAAAAAAGAAATAAACCAAAGTGGAAAAATTAATTTCATGCCACTTTTAAAATAAACTCATCAGAAGATAAGAGCAAAACAAGTAATAGCTACTTGTGTTTTCTGTAAGCTACTTTGACAAGAAATCAAAGCAAGTCAGGGAAGCATGTTTCTCCAATATTGAGAATGTAACTGTAATAACTGTTACATTAGCCAACACAAATTGAGAAAGCCTCCAAATCTGTGACTTGTCTCCACATGTCAAAAGGCGCATCTGGTCCTGTGATTTGCTGAGAATGAAAAATACAGCTTAGTGTAGGGGGAGGGCTGTAAGTGAATTGTGAACAAAGGACACAGCTATCTGAGTGCAGGAGGTGTCTGGTTTAAGTTCAGTTTAATCTCTTCTGCCTTCTCTGTTTGAATGTATCCCTGCAGACAGAGGCGGGGGAAGTCTAAAAGAAAGGAACATCAGCCACTGTTGAAACTCATTTGAATTGCAATCTGCAACGGAAATGGACTTAGATTGCTGACACAGTTAAAACATCTGAGGGGCACATAGAGAGGAGCCTTACCAAAAACGTGTATGCTTTCGATCCCAGATAAGGCCTGACCTTTTTTTTTTCCCTTACATCATCTATACTCTGTATGAAGACATTGCTCCTGAAAGAGATAAACTAATACCGAGTTGAGCAAGGCACAGAGCAGACAGGGAATGTGTAAATTCCCCAGAAACAGCCCTGCAGGAAACCTGCACTGCTCCTGCTCTTCTACCCCAAAGGCTTATTGAGCTGGCCTGAGCTTCCCAGCCCTCTCTCTAAGGGGCTGGGTAATAAATACCCTGTGAGAACATACACATGGAAATTTACTCTTGAATAGCTAATGAACTTCAAGGTATCACCAGTTTATCCACAGTTTGCTTATATCCTAAAACACATTAGAACTGTCTCTGGTTTTCAAAACTCATCTTGAACTATCTCTACATCTCCTTTCCAGCTTTGTATCATTTCAAGACCACATGTTAATGGTGACCTACAATTTCTTTTCCTTTGTATGACTCCCACGGTTAACTGTTATTGCTTGCTTTTGTCCTGTTCTTTTCACTTACCTGCAAAACACTTTCTCGCCTTCCTACTTCAGACCACTGAGCTAGTTCTTGTGTAAAACTTCCCTGTTTGATTCCACCGACGGCTGACTTACCCTACTCATCTTTCCTTTCCCTGTCCTTTAGAAATAGCTTGAAAAAATCCTGCTTGCTTGCACTTTTTGCTCTTTGAAAAGTTCGTTTTCTTTCCTTGTCCTTGGCTCAAGGAGTCTTCTGAGATGTTTCTCTACTTCTGCAAAGTTGAGTTTTGCTGTACTCAGCTCTGCAAAAGTGGTTTTATTCATTCACTTACTCCGTGAAGGAATAAGAGATCTATGTCCCTTACAAAGTTGGTGGGATAAAGGGTAAAAAGCAAGGGAAACATAGTAACACCCTATGCGGAATATGAAGGAGGAACACACCTTGCAAGGAAAAGGACTCTTGAGAGTCTCTACCAAGAATTCAGAACATGTGCAAAGAGCTAAAAAGATAGATGTGGTTAGTTTCTTCAGTAAAAAACACCTTAAGTTTTACAAACATGGACTCTTATCATGCTATTTTCTAGGAGGGTACAAAAAGGAAAAATGTGGAAAAGTATGTCCTTATTAATTTTTGTAAACATCTTAACATACATCTACCTTAAAACACACAACTCCCTATCCCTGCATTTCCCAGAGTATCCAATCTCTCTATTTTAATCTGGTTTTGACTCAAAATCAATGTATAAATAAAATAAAAGTGTGCATTGATTTTTTGCTGTCCTCATCTGGCTAGCTGTACCTTTTTACAGGCTCTTAGAGGTCAGTCAAGGCTTCAACATTTAGCTGCAGCCTAGCTTGCAATAGGTATTTATTCCCTGCAGCAGGTGTAAGGGCTAATACTGAAATGCTTTTAGACTGAGACTTGGAAGAGGTTAGAAACCTCTCAGTGATTTGTATGTACTGTTTCACTCACCTTTACTTCCATTATTCACAGTCTTAAACATGCAACTACCTTTATTAAAAAGTGCTTCTGTATTGTTTATCCATGTTGTAATTCATACCGATTTCAAGGAAGAGACTACCAAAAAAGGGGAAGGAAAGGAATGCACATCAAATCTTCAGCTGGTGTAAACAGCTATTGCTTTACTGAAGCTGACAAAGCTATGCTAATTTACTCCACATGAGGATCTAGACCAAGACCATGCTCAGCATTCTCAAGCTGAACGGCACTGAAATCCAGGTGTTTCTGAATGTGCTTTGACATGGATAGGAAAGTATTTTATGTGCAGTGAAGATATCATGACTTGAGCAAAAAGCACACATAATGCTTTTGAGTTTAGATATGAAAGCACTTTGTGGCCTCGTTTAGTTAGATTTATTTCACTGCTGTCTCCCTTCCTGTACATTCAATCTAATACTATAAAAATCAAACTCATCTTATTGAAAGCGTTGATGTCCTCCAACGATACCTGAAAGGAAATACGATTAAAAAGGTTTCCCTCTCCTAAAGCAAAATAGTAAATGGAGCTTATTTTTTTTAATAATTTTTCAGTTAGCTCTACTGGTTGTTTTTATAGCATCCTGTGTGAATAGTAAATTTTATAACAGCAGATGGTCATTAGTCTGTGCCTGTTTTAACGTGAAAAGATAACACAATCTAACTATCAGTAGGTTAGTAAATATTTCCATGCAGAAAAATGAGACAATGGAAAGCAGAAAAATTCAATGCAGTGATGCTTCTTTATATATTTTAGATATGTATTACTTTGTCTATACATTGATTGCCTTGAAACAGGGCACAAACAATTATCCTGCCATAGTTAGTCCTACATGAGCATTTTATTGAGATGTTGGTGTAACTTAGAGATAAGGCTATTTCCTCACATATAGTCCTTCATGCTGATACTGCCCAGGCAAGTTGCCTCTCACCCAGAGAAGTGACCATAAGCGGTGTCACCTCTCCAATAAAGAGTGCAACGAGCCAGGTTCTTCCAAAATGCAACAAGATATTATATGTGCTCCACAAAGTGCTGTTCTGGCAGGGGACAACCGGTCAGAGACATGGGTGTCCAGGTATCCAAAAGCATCCAAGTGAGACCTAAAATAATTGATTACCCCCCACCCCAGGGACTTCAGCCCTATGTTCTTCGCAGCAATTAAGCACAGAATACATTCAGGTGAAATGTCTCGTTATCTTGAAGCCAGTGTCAGTTTTGCCATTCCCTGAGTAAGGACAATGTTTCACCTTGAAGTGTACTAAAAGTTTAGTAGATACTGAAATATTTTGCTGAATTCTTGCCTTTTTAGGCAAATACGCATGCTTCTTTTTGGATTTTTTTTTTTTCTTCTCAACAGGAGATCCATTTCTGCAGCCTCTGTGTCACGATATTGCTTTTCTCATTTTCAGGAGAGAGTTCACATTTATCTGGAAAGTAGTTAGCATTAGGACTAATGTGAAACATATGAAAAATGCTGCTTTCTTATCACAGTAGAGCCAAAAAAAGCTGAAACAAAATAAGATAGCTCCTTTTTTGGGTATGAAGTAGTCTCCTTTATAGGAACTGTTTCACATATTGTGGGTTGAATGGAGCCAGTTAAAAAATCAAAACAGATAATTTTCTACTTTTCTATATATATCATTATTTGTCATTTGAGAGCCATTCAGTTAAGTGCTGGTTTATTTGAGATTATCTTGGTAAACCTACAGAATATAATTTAATTTATTCTAAGTAAGTAATCATTCAAAAACTTATCCTAAAAATGGCATAAGAGCTACTTCATGTTTCCTTAATCAGTAATACAGCATTCAAAATGTTTGAGTGATCAAATCAGAAACTAGAAACACAAAACTGTTTAACTTATAAGATCAACCAGAAATTTATAAATAGCCCACAGGTAGAAATAAGTTTTATGACCTGCTTAATAGATATAAATAATAAACATATAGGAACTACTATATTTATTAAAAGTAGAGAGAGCTAGCTTAATGCAATAGTTTATTTGTAAGCAATAGTTCAAACAAAATGTAAAGAATGCTGACAATAAACATTTTTTTCATTAACCCATGAAAGTTTGATAAATTGAGAGTGAGTTAGTAACAGCTCTTCAAAACAGCAAGTAAAAAGCAAATAGATTTCATACAGGTAGTCACCGTAGCCACCACATTGTCAGAACAACAAAATCAATTTAACATCTAAAATTATGGAAGTTAAACAAAATAAGAAAAATACTATATTTTAGCATGAGACGCACTGAGATGAATATTCAGTTTAGGAATGAGAATGTTTTGCAATGGAAAACAGGTTATTTTAAAAGAACAAAAAAAAAAAAATAGGGAAGCTACTAAACACTTCCTGATCACAGCAAGATCACACTATTTCTAGCCCACATACCCTGTTACCTCAGATCAGTTCCTGTATCCTTTAATTCAAACAAAGTACATAACTAAGCTGTTCCCATACCCTTATGCTCCCCCAGTTATTATTTTTTTTAAAGTGAAGTTTCACACCCCACCATTGCAGCACCACTGTCCTTCCCTGCTCCCCAGCCCAGGAAGAGTTTGCACACCATGGCTGGGCATGAAGAGGTCTCTGGGCTGCACAGGGAGCGGGCAGGAGAAGACGCAGCCCTGGTGTTCCAATGGCCCCAGCTCCCAGTAAGGGTGAGGACTCCCCTCTGGCTTCCTACTCATTTTCTTTTACTCCTGGCGTGGCCACTATAGAACCTGTGCCTTTCACTGCACCAACACTGTCCTGATCTTCTCTGGCATGTTTGTGACCTTGCTTATCAAATAGTGAGTCAGCAGATCCAATACGTTGAGTGGAAGCACTAAAAACATAGAGGGATCTTTACTGATCTGTACTTAGCATAATTTTCAAATAGGTTTTCAAACATTTACCTTCATTACTCCAATTTAAAATTTATATTTTTATATTGTATTATTCTATTTACACCTCAAAACCACTTCTGTTTTCAAACTAGTTAATGCTAAAAACAGATGAATTAGGAAAGTCTCAGTGAGCTGTGCTCTGTGGTCTTCAGTGCAAAACCAATGCAGTTCCTACTGAGGTCGGTGGAGATTGCTCTTGCCAGCCTACAGAACTTGTCCCCTGCCAGCCAGCTGTCTTCACAATACAGCTAAGAAATAAGATTGCTCTTTGAAAAAGTCTTAATTTTAGAAAATGTCCAAGAATTTGAAATAGTTTAAGATTTTGTTATACTTATTATTAAATTTTCATATTTTTAAAAAACAGTTTCCCCCCCACCCCCCAGCTTCAAACTGCTCTATCTCACACTGTGCATATATGAGCCTAAGGCTTCCTCCTGCACGTAGTCTGTGGCCATTGCTGTCTATACAGTTGACTGAAGTCAATTGGAGGTTGTATGATTCTCATTTTTTGGGTAACTATTTAATTTATTTGGAAAACAACTAAGATTTTTATTTTATATCATCTAGTCTCTGCTGCCATTGATTGCAAGTTGCGCCAGGGAAGGTTCAGGTTGGAGATGAGGAGAAAATTCTTCTTGGAAAGGGTGGTCGGGCACTGGAACAGGTTGCCCAGGGAGGTGGTGGAGTCAGCATCCCTGAGGGTGTTTAAGGAAAGGTTAGATGTGGTACTTAGGGACGTGGTTTAGTGGGTAATAGGTGGTGGGGGGATAGTTGGACTAGATGATCCTTGAGGTCACTTCCAACCTTAATGATTCTATTCTATTCTATTCTAAAATGCTATCAAGGTCTGGTAGCTGAACTGCAGTGGTGATGAAAGGTGGCCCTGCTTTTACCCTTTATTGCACCACCACCCGTCCAATGATGATTTGTCAGCACTATCATTTTTACTAGCTGTAGTGTGAAACACAAGAATACTATTCTGATCTACAGTGGATAAAAAAGTAATCCTTTTGTTTCCATCAAGGAGTTTCCATATTAAAACTAACTGAGAAGGAAAATCCTCCCAATTTAATTTCTATGGAATCTCTTGTCTGGCTCTACAGCACTTAAAATATAAATGATGGTCAAGGTTATGGTTAAATTAAGCAAGCTGAAAACTGGTGAGAAAGGCAGAAAAATGTTACAGAGACAAAAAATTTCTATTCACCACGTTCCTATCAAGATGGTCCGTGTGGACATCGGGATTCTCTCTTAAAACTTGACCAATTTTCAATAAAAAGAAAAGCTGACATATCCTGAAATGCTCAGTAGTAGAACATGTGTTTATGTATATTTTTCATACAACGGTAGCAAGAGCAAGAGTTGGGAAATCATTCATAGTTGTTGCAAGCAGTCTACATCCACAGGGATCAGTAATAGTCTCACTGCCTAGAACCTGAGCCAAAGTTGTTCTTTGTTTCACTCTGCATCTCCTCCAAATCAGAGCCTCTTACTGAGCAATTGAGGAATGTAACAAAGACATAGGTTTTGGACCGAATTTGTAGTCTAAAGTTGACTCCAACTCTGAAAAGGTCTTTATTTCTTACTGTATTTATGGGCTTTTGGGGAGTGGGCAGGAACACTGTGCTTAGTATGAGAAGGAGGAAAGATGAAAAAAAGTGTGCCACAGACAGGTATTAACAAAGCTTCTGTTCCATTTCATAGGCTTGAAACTATGGGTCTGTTGCCTGGGTATTTACTGATGCTGTGAAATAAAGATATAGACATGGGATTAAGGTCTACTAGGCAAACAAAGATAAAGAACTCAATCTTCTGAGGATGAACTCATGGGAATTTTCACTCAAGAGAGCAATTCCAGTGAATGCAATGAACCTGCTCAGAGGAGTGAAGCTACCACAACACCCTTGCTGGGAGCAGATTCATACAAGACGACTCCAGCTATTGCTAATAGGAGAGAGGCACACATGCCAAGTAACAACTGATAGTGCTTAACGAAGACCATGTGTATTAGTACACCAGAGCACAGGAAATGAGAGATTTCCCCCTGTTCTTCTAACGATGTCTAAGAGTAAGTTCTGTGGAAAGAAATATTCCTTTCGGAAATAGCTGACTGGAATCCTTAAGAAAAAAGGGACTGATTTCCATTACTTTTTTCTTGGATTAGAGGCAGTCTTGGTTTCTGCTGCCTTTCCAGATTTCTTAAAATTGTTTTCCAGACATTCCCATGGTGCTAATGTCAGGTCAATATTTAATAACTTTTTCCTGAACTGCTTATATTCTAACACAATCTCTTTCAGTTCAAAGGGCATAAACCAATTATGTTATTCTCCCAGCCAACACTCAAGACATACAGAAAAGCCTGACTAGTAGCAGATACAGGTCTTACAACCAATTGAGACAAAAGTTTCCAAGTGCTAACAAGTTTTTGTGAAACATTACTGATGTATATGTTTGAGTATACAGAGCCTAATCTGTACAATTAGTTTATAATGTAAATTCATGATCAGTCCAGCATTGGTAGTACAGAAAATTATGTTTGTCACAACTCATAATTAATTATTGAACAGAAGTTGGAATATTTATTCTTGTAGAATTGTCTACTGTCATAAGTGAAACTTCAAGCCTAGTCACAATTTTTTTACTGTTACCATTTTATTGCTCTATCAACATAACTTGAATATATTGAGTTGTGTCATTGCACTACCATGCATTAGATATAATTATATAAGGGATAAAAAGACTACACATCAACTTTCACTGGTAAATAAGACAACTTATTTTGGTTAAGCAAGGCTGTGTACAATATTTATAACCTTACTACATATGCAATTTTAGGATACCTGGTAATAAAGGGATCTTGAAGGTATCTAAGAGCTTGTGTAGCACATTCTCATGTGTAAGGCCATCTGTCTTGGAATACCATTATCTGTATTTGGATAAAGTCTGGTATTTATTGTTTGCCTTTCACACCAGATTAATCAAGCTTTATCTCTATTTATTTCTAAGAGGTCCAGGAATTTCATATATGATCTTAGCATAAACCAGGAGTACCGTGGCTTTGCTATTCAAACTGGTTTTATGGCTATTAATTTATACTTCACCTGTTTAAGATGTTGCAAGTAACATGAGAATGGAAAATACTATCTTATCACATAACTCTTCATAGAACTTAAACTGTAAACTCACCTGCTCATTAAATAATTAATTTTATATTATTTTCAGGAGTTAGAATAGATATAAAATAGGTATAGCAAAAATGATAGAACACAGATTATTTTAAAATCTGTTAAAAAGCTAATAACTGTCACAAAGAAAACCTAAATCAAATATGGTGATCTTCAATTTTCTGTTGCCAGCCTTTAGAAAAAGAATTGTTTTAAAAAAGTGGAATATTTGTGTAGAACACAACAAATGACAGTCACACAAAACTACATAGACCAGCACTGATTCCCAAAGCAGTTTTGAGACTACCCTGTATAAGTGTTCGGCCATGCGAGCTTCAAACTATATTGCTATGCAAAGTTCCTAATAGCACTTGGCTTGTGTGATCTTGATGTCAGCCCCAATAAATGGTTACTCAAATGTATTACAGTTACTAATCTGGTTTTTCTTCCCTTCATTAAAAGGAGTTTCTGGCCCTTTCTTGATATCTTATCTTCTACGTTAGCTCCAGATCTGTGCAGGGAAGATATCCAACTTTCTTTGTGAAAGTGAACCTTCAGAAGCATGCATGCTTCCTTTTTTTCTGGTTAAAATGATATTTACTTATTTATTAGTTTCAAAAGAAAACATTTAATATGGAATGGCTTGTTGAAACAGTTTTTCAAAATCAGTGTTCCCTTACGAAAAGAAACACTTTCATCCAAACTTCTTTCATTTAGTGTGGACCTTCCCAACCTCAATTTCTGAACAGTGGTCCTTTATGTCACAAAGAAGAGGACCTCCTCATTTTTAGGATGATGTTGCCAGATATGACCACTTGCTGTTGGACTGTTCACCAACATGATTCCCAGGTGGATTCTAGAGGAATTTCTTCAGAAAGATTTATGGAATGTGTTCCAAGATTTTGGGAGCTGTTCCTGGAACTGGGCAAGGCTGGAAAAAGCAAAGCCCCAGTTTTCCTGAGTATGATCCTGTAGCCTATCCTTGTATTTCTACAAGATTTTAAAAGCATAAAAATGCTGCAATAGATAACGTGATCAAAAAAGAAAATATGTTTAGTTAAAAATGCAGACACTCCCAATGGAAGGTTCAGAAATAATGCCTTTTTAAATTTCCTTTAACATTTTTGAAATTCAGTTACAGCAACTGCTTTAACATTTTGAAGATACTATGGAAATTACAATAACATGCTGTAGCCAAAAATCTGTGTTTTCAGTAAAATAAGGACTTCTATGATCATTTTGCTAGCATTTGCATATGATTTCAACTAAGATGGCAAAAGAATACCTATAGAAACGTCTTTTGTTGATGATGCTTTTTAGCAAATATACTCATTTTTGAACATGAAAATATTTTTAATGGAAAATGTTTCAAAGTACTACAATTAATTTTCATGGGTCAGTATTTATGCACATGAATAAGCCCCAAAATAACATTAACCAAAATATTTTTCCTTTAATCTCACTAGGAAACGGTTTGGGGTTTTCATACCTTTCAACCAAGTCTCCAAGTTTCTAAAAGAAAATCTTACTGAGTAAGACAGGCAGATAAGCAACTCTGTTCCTCTCTGGGGGAAAACCTGCGCATTTTGACACTTATTTTTGTTAACTACAAATATAAACCTGGATAGCTGGAGTATCCAAATGCTACCTGCTGCTGCTCACGTTGCCTTTCTGGAGCATGCTGGCTAAAACTTGGTGGGGGGGCAGGATCTGCCCTCACGTCCTGCCTGGGGCCGTGCTGCTTCCCAGGGGGGCTGTGAGCCTCAGCGGGGCACCTCACAGCGAAACGCAGCAGGATCTGTCATTAGATACTTTTGCCAGGGTCACACAGGGCCAGGGAAACTGAAATAATTTTTGTTTCAGGAGGCTGGGGGTTTTGTACTTTTATAATGCCCACATTAGGCTTCAGACAAATAGTTGTGTGCGTTCTTAAAGCAGATGTAGCATTCAGTCAAGCAGCAGGCATGAGTTCGTAGCCTGGATTTCAGAAGTAGTTTTAAGAAGCTAGATCAATTTATGTAATCACAGTAAGAAGAAAAAAAAAAATAAACACACATTTCATGAATTGCAATTATTGCTATGCATTTGTAATTACTGGCATCATCATAAATTCCTTACCCAAACTAGTAACATTAATGTTTAAAATTAGAAAAAAATCCTAATACTGCAGTTAAATAAAGAGTGATTTTTCTGTTTGTTTATCACAGCTAGAATCAAAGAGCAACTGCAGTTTTTCAAATGGTTTTGTCAAGTGTGATCCTATGGCATAGAATAGGTAAGACACAAAAGACTTGCAGCATGTCGATAAATGGGGAAAATACATCAGTTACGTGCCTGAATTTCTTCCAGCGGTCACATCTTTTCATATTGAGTATTTCATCCATGTTTGAAAAGGGCATTGAAGGTCTTAAATGGAGATTGCAAGGGAGGAGAAAAGTTGTTTTCCTAATGGGTATTTCCCCATCATTTGCTCTACTCACACCTCCTTAAACTGTAATTTTCTTTTATAGTGAACGTTCCTAACTAGACAGAGAAAAATACTTCAAAGTGTGTTTGTTACCTAGAGTATAATCTGCTGAAATGTGTTGGAATTTTTAGCTCCTTTTAAAGAATCCAAGTTTAAACCTCCTGAACAGTCTCTCAAATTCAACTTTCTAACAAGTTATTACACTGGCATTCTGCTCTCTTTTTAAAGTTTAATGAGGTTTGGATAGGTTCCTATGGCCTTTTACCCCTCCCTATCCGGGACACATCTCTGGGTTTATCTTTTGCAGTGTCCTGGTCTCTAACTGAGCAGCTGTGGGTCTAAGTCTGATCACACAGCCCTGTCATCGGACTGGACCGCAGAAGCTGGTGCAGTGTGCAGGTGAATTGGCCTGAGGTGATGCAACAAGTGTCAGGTAGAGAGGCAGACTATATAACTGAGGTCAATATAGCTTAAAATTCATTGACAAGATCTCTGAAAAGCTTATTGGCAAAACTAAAGTTAGTCAGATGGCAGCAAGTCATAGAGCTACCTAAAAATTGTCTCTAGTGTGGTATTTGTACATGGACTCCATTACTTAAAAGGACAGCCCTAACTCTAGTAGGATGTAAAGCTTAAAATTAAAACAGAAAGGTCTCTGATGATATCTGTTTATGGTGAGGAAACAGTATAATTATGAGCAGTTCCAGAAAGGAATATTAAAAAAATAATTTAAAATGTGCTTTACTGTCAGAAAAATTACATCCTGATATCATCTAGCATTCTCACAACAACCTAACGTCCAGCTGACATCCTTACACCAGTCCTAAACTTCCAATGTTCTTCCATACAAAATACAGAATGAACATCAATAATTTTTAAGAAAAACAAACACAATGCCTAGGATTATACTTAAAAGATACAACCAACATCCTGCGAATTTATACTTCTTTATGGCTTAATAATATCATATCCTGTATAGCAAGTACCATTTCTCGTGTACAAAGTCCGTAACTCCTATCAGAGGCAAGATAACTTTGTGAGTAGTTTTCAATGCGGTTTTCTTCTTTGCAGGATGAACTACACTGAGTTTACATGCTTTTTATATGTTCTAAGCAAGCAGACCTTGCTTGAATATGAAACCTTCTACTTTGTTATGCTTCTAAACTAGTTAATTACGCTTATTAGCCCCAGACAAGTGTATTTTCAATCATGTTTCAGACTAAGGTGGCCTGTTGTTTGAAAGCAAGCCTGGTAGAGAGCTTGATGTTACATTTTGCAGGTAACTGCTAAGCGCAACAACCGGCATCCTAGGCGTTTGCCCGCGCAGCTGCATGGAAAGTATTATTTGTTCCAACTGCTGCCTGCAGACTCTTTCGTCGTGGTTTCACAGCTTGCTCATGAGGCAAACCTTTTTAATTTTTATTTTTTATTTTTACAGCTGTTTAATTGGGACAGTCCCCACTCTGGTATTTATTTGTGATGTTTGTTTACACAGAAGGGTTTCAGGTTTACAAAGGCAAGGTTTTGCTGGTTGGAGGGGCCAGGTACAGTGTTTGTGCAGCTGGTCGCCAGGTAACCCTTCCAAACACCACTGGAGACCACGGGAACCGAGTGTGAGGATCAAAAATGGTGTTTTCCCTGGGACTATTTGCATCACAGCACAAGCTCAGATGTTTGCTCAATTTTTTTTTTAATTTTTTTTTTTATTTTTTTTTTATGTCAGGCAGAATCACAACTCTACTTTGAAAAGATAGAAACTGCAAAGCGGCAATTAACTCTCTTCAATAAGAACATTTTAAGCAGAAGAAAATTAACTGTTTTATTGCTGAGTGTGGCTGGGGAAAAACATAATGGTTTATTAATAAAATTTCAGTGTATGGTTGATCCCATGCAGCCAAAAATCCCAAGTCAGATGCCAAATATCAAGAGACTTAGAAAAAAAATAAATCACATTCATTCTCAAACAATGAATTTGAAACTCTTTCTTTGCTATGAGTTTAGAGACTTAAGGTTTAAATTACACAATGTTTTCAAGTTTTTCTCTCTCTGGTTGAGGCATCTAAGAACATGGGCCTGATTCTCAGCACAAAATTTGCCTTGGGTCCCCAGGGTTCAATATGTATGTATGTATGTATGTGTGTAACCAGCAGCCAGCTCTGTCAAAAAAGTGAGGTCCTACAGCAAAGCAAGGCTTGCTGGTGCTGGCAGAGCTGGGAGCTGGAGAAGCCCTTCTGGAAGGCACTGCTCTAGTCCAAGTAGCACTGGCTGTTGGTAAAGATCTCTAAAGCTGGCAATTCTGCAAACCTGCATGGAGTACTAACAAGAAAAGGTTTGAAGCTTATACCAAAGTCCAGGAAAAAGTATACCAATTACTGAAGACATATGAACAGGTTCAGCACAGTTTGATCTGGTTATTATCCTTTACAGCTCTGGCCATTTGTGGACCTGGACTGCAGTAAAACTCATAAGAGAAACCCAGTTATATAAAATTCAACTCTCCATTTCCGACTACGTTCATTATGCAGTTTTTGTGAATATTTCCTTTAACTCCAGTCTGTATAGATTTAAATTACTTCAAAAGCTCAAAGAAGAGCTCATTTGGAAAGAACAAGTTCCACCAGTCCAGCTTTTAAAATTTACCAAAGGTTACTTACATGTCATTTCAGAAGCAATGTTAGAAATCAGCTGAGTCTGCCTCTAAGTTAATCAATTCTAGCAATTCTTCCTGAAAATTTGAGATGAAAGAATGTCTAAAAGAAGATGATCAACTAGATGCATGTATTTGGAGACAGGGACACGTGTAATGCAAACGGATACACACACATTTCACATTGCTGATACAGAAAAACTACAGTTTAAAACGTGCACATGAACATCAGAGAGTACTTACACCACACTTGGTGTGTGTGTATATATATATATGTATATAAAGCAAGGTTCTGCAGTTTCATTTAAATAACATGCTGTCTAGGATGAATCTTATCTCTTAAAAGTGGGGTTGCTACAAGAGCTGAATTGCCGAGGATTCCCCAGTGCCTGAGTTCTCCTAAGCATTTCTCACGGTATGTTTCAGATCACTGATTGAGAAAGAAAAGCAGCAAGTTAATGCAGACCAGGAAAGGCGTTTGGATGATGCTGTGGGAGGACAGCCATAGGCTTTTCCTTTGACATTTAATACTTGCTCACTCTTGTGTTGCTTGTTTTTTGTTTTAAAGGCAAAAAATGCCACATAAGTGGCACTTAACCAGACCGTTGAAAAGAACAATCATATATTCATGAGTGCCTTAGAAATCATCTGTGATGTAAATGTGAAATTCTCAATTCCTCTGAGCCTGTTAGGAGACATTCACTCCCAGAATTACTTGTGAGGATGAGCGTGTGATGTTAAAGAAAAATTGTTCAGATTTTCAGGTAGTCACATGCTTTCAGGAGCTGCACATTTAAAAGAATATCTCTTACTGTGGTCACCTCTAAGTAGGATGGAAGTTGGTCAAGCAACAAGTTTATTTGGAACCACAGGGAACAAAAATAAATGGAAATAATATTTCCTTTTGTGCCTTAGAACAGCCAAGAAATATCAAGACAGTACAATGCACATTATCAGGCCTCTTATTTTTAACTTTTACGTGATTTTGCATTTCATTGTACATGACATGTTTACATTTTATACTGCATCTGTAGTATTGCTAGTCATCCCGCCTCTGAAATCTGACTTTTCATAAACACACTGCAATTCTGCAAATGGAAAACTGACTTTGAACAGTCTTCGTCTTGTATGAAATATACTCTATAGAACATGTTTGCATGCAATTGCGCACTCCCCCCAGGCAATGAAACAACAGAAGGACCCTGTCCTTCAGCAATACATCAGTCACACCCCTCACCCTGAATAACCTAGATGGTGAATGCTATTGGGTTGAAATTTCTATTTTCTTTTACCTGGATCAATCATTGAGAACATTTTTCCCGTTATCTTCTAGTCACCTTCTGTGCTTTCATCCAGATATATCTTCAAATAATGGTTTCCACCAGGGATTTTTTTTTCCTTTCTCCTTTTCAATGTAGAGAAAGAAGTTAAACAAGAAAAAGGTGTTCTGGGCAAATCAATGAAGCTGAGGTTAGTGTCTTTTAAAAACAAAACCCCCTGTAGTACTAATACTAGTGGGTAATGGTAACTTACCAATTTGTTTCCATTCCCATAGTAACTATTCTAAGTACCATAGTAACAAACCTAAACAAACATAAATATTATCTTTCCTTCTGGTCTCAAAATTTTCACATTTAATGCTGTCCTAAGAAATAGCTACAGTAGCCGTTCCCCAGCTATTGTTCACAAATACATGCTACAGTAAACAGATTCTCAGTGTGCCTACCAGAATATGCAGGCAATTGCAGTGCTTAATAAGTAATATCTAATTATACATACATAATTGATTGTATTTGGCAATATAGGTACATGTAACTAAGTAGCATATGTCAATGAAACAGCGTTTTAAGACAGACAGGTTTGGTGAACTTACTGGCATGGCTTATCAGTTTGTTTGACAGTCTGAAAAACTAGAGCTATTTTCCATGTTCATAATACCTGTCAGAAGCATATTATGTGATTAACTTTCGATTGCAATGAAAATAGATGCCTTCAAAAATTATTATTCTAGTGGAGATTCATCTCAGAGCTCATGTAGGCACTTGGCTCTTTTCTTTTTGATCTGTTTCACAATGTTATATACTTTATTATTTACCCACAATCCAATTTTTGTTTGGTAGTTTGATTGTGTCAAATCTTAATTTTCTAATACAAATATACCCTGCTTCTACCTGCCAACTGAGCTTTCCAGTAAGTGTGTCCTCAAGGCTTTGCAGGCAGATAGAGGTCCTGCATTGGGAAGCCTGCCTTTACCATACAGTGACCAAGTGGGGACTGTTCACCCTGCTGTGACCAAGCCTTGGGCGGTTCATAGCAGCCCAGCTGTCTCCAAGCAGTGCCTCACCTGGGGGTGCTGCATTGTCCTTCACAAAGGACTCAGAGCAGCACCACCAACTTTAGGTACTTGTCAGCATATTATAGTCACAGCTCACCTCACATGCATGTTTTGTGCAGGATTCTGACCAGGTAACTTGCTTTTTAAATAAAGAGGAAAACAGACCATAATAACGATTCATTAGAAAAGCAGTTTGAATACAATAGTTCTCTCTCTCACTTATCTTTCCCTTCGAAATCCAGTGAGTCTGACTGTGTTCAAAAAGACAGGGACAACCTGTTTTATGATGCTCCTGGAATATCTCCAAAATAAAATAGTAAAATTGGCCTCCAGAGATGGAAGGCTCTTGCCCTTTTGTCATGTTCCAGTCTGCCATCACATGGGCTTGCTCAGCATCTCAAAGCAAACACAGACCTCGGTGCACAATTTTGTTCATAGGTGACATCTTCCAATATAAATCCATTTTCCAAAGTAAGAGCTTGCCTATTTTTTAACTTGATTTGATTTCAGGGGTAGCCATCAACTCAATGGCGTGAGTTTTCTGCCTCTGGCCTTTAGTATTTCATCACAGAGATAAAACCAGGGAACAAAGAGCTGAATATTCACCATGGAGTGTGGGATCTGATTAAAACACATGCAGAGACCTCATAGGCTCCGACAGATTTACATCCACTGAGAAAAATAGTTCCTAGCCTGTGCAAAGGGAAAGTCCAGAAAAGACTAGTTAAAGTGTGTAAGTACAGGCTCACGTCTGCAGCGTTTCCAATGGGGTAGCTGAAGCTACACAAACACGTCCTTGACCCTAGGCTTGTTTGGGTTGGAGGTCTAACGCAAAAGCTGTTCTCAGTTCTAGTCAGCTGCTCCTTGGCTTTGGGCATGACCACAGCTTTGCATGACCTCATTTCATCTGGAAACCACTTTGAGTTCTGGACAAAAACAGTTAGTCTTGAAATGACAGATTTTCTGCTTTAGACTTATATACTTTTTGCCACGCCAGGTTCACAAAATTTCAGCAGGGCTACCCAGGGGAGCTGAACTTGTTGCCTGTCTTGCTTGAGCCAGTTGGAGCTGTTGGAGTTGCAGTGGGAAATAAATTTCCAGTGAGGCAAACTATTATTTTTGCATAATGTTAGCAAAAACTTACTGACCAATAGTCAATAGCTGGTGATGCACATTGACAAAAAAAGAGGCAATGGACACAAACTGAAACACAGGGGGACCAATGATTTCAAAAGGTCCCTGCCAACCTCAACCTGTGATCTCTGTTCCTATGCTAGGTACTGTGCAAGAATAAACCAGGGAAGGAGTGACCAACCCAGAGGGAGAGAGGACTTCTCTGTAACTTTCTGCGATCAAAAGCCAACTAAAATCCCTGTTATTTGGTGAGTGACAGTGTAGCACTTCTCAATCTTATACTCAATTTGTTGATAGAGAAGCCAAAATCCACTGGGACTTCCAAAACACATATGTGCACTGAAAAGCATATGAGTATCTCAAGACAATTATTTTTCTTTCAAAAGGTTCCTAACACCCTCCCTCCTTCAACATAGGTATCATCACCTAAAGACATCTCTTTGCAGATATTTTCAGACTTAGAACCAGAAATTATGTCTGCCATGTCAGAAATTCTCAACAGTGGATTCCATCCCACAGGGATACAACTGGAGGCTCTATTTGTTTTTCTTTGAAGCCTGAATCTGAGTTACTTCAGCAATACAACTTAGATGGTATTTGGGAAACTTTCCCTTGGTTTACCAGCTTTTGTTCTTACTACCATTTGTTTTTGTTGCTCTTTGTCAGCTAATACCTCAAGAAAGTTTCAACATCAAGACATAAAATAAAATTTAGCCTTTTCTCAAATCCAAGTTAATAAATGCAAAGACAAAATCCTAGACAGACCAACAGATAGTTGATGTTCAATCCATATACATATTTAACTAATTCATAACCCTTTTTTCCTTTAATATGGAAATGAAGAAAAATATTTGCAAGTGCCCTAGATAATGTCTCTAGGTATTTGGTAGAAAAACACGTGTTTTATTTGTCTCTAATGCAAGGAGCCCTGTTTTTCTGGATTCTAGACTACACATGCATGGTCAAGAGAGTGCTCTGAGGAGCACAAAGACAGGAACTGAGATATTTGTTTAACAAAATGCTTTAAAATAAACCAGAAAATCTGATATACATGTGTGGAAGTTTGTTCTCCGAGTTCATCTTTCAGGCTCTTAAAGAATAGAACTGTTACTATGAAGGTGTTTAAGTGTTAGTATCTGCAGTTTGGAGAAAAGAATGGCTTTTATGGAGTGAGACACTGCAAAGAATTAAAAGTACCTGGTATCTTTCTGGAAATTAGAAGCAATCGACATTTAACACAACTTTGCCATAAAGGATTAATTTTTATTAGACTCCAGTGTACGGTTGCATCAGTTAAGTGCAGTTTATGCTGGTGATTTTACTGGGCCTAAGTTGCTACTAAACCAATGAAACCAAAAACTTCATCTGAAAAACTTCCTGTCAACTGACGCTAGCAGAAAGCACTAAATACAACAGCTACTGTTTAATTTTGCAAATCCCTGACCAAATTCACATTGTTTTGAGCCAGCAAGAAGTGGAAGGTCCAGTTCTGCTCAGGTTGCAAGCGTGTGATGGATAGAAAGCAGCCAGAGTTCTAAAGCCTTATAGCTTGAAAATTGTACTATCAATAACGCTGTGACTCCCAGACAATGCCTTAGATTCTCATTTTTCTTAATAGCCTGGCAAACATATTAGAGGAATGTACCCCACCATTTACTAGTTTTATACTATCTTTTTCTCTTTGTAGATCTATTAGTCATTAATATTCTTACTTAAACTGTGAGATACCTGAAAAATCATTAACCATCCTCAAAAATAATAATACAAGAGGTGAAATTCACAAATTATACTTCATAAAAAGGTCAGGCATTAAAGAATTAAGGTATTTTGAACAAAGAGAACCTGAGAGTAAGCAAAGTGAGAAATGCTAAGAATAGAAAATTTGAGAGCAATATTGTAGTCTTCTTATGGACTTACAGGGAAATTAATACATTCCTCTCAGTCACCACAACCAGCATCCCTACAACAGATATTTGCTCCAAACAGGGATTTTTTCTGGTAGTCTTGCAAGTTATACTCTTTTGCTCTTGAAATTCATAACTTAAATATTTTTATTTTCAGTCTCCTAGTTACTAAAGTTCAACTAAGAAGTATAGCCTTTTCTGTGTACTGGTATTTTCATTAGCCATAGATTTCTACCTGTTACCAGGAAGTCTGAACCCTGGGAGAACCAAACTTGAACCCTGGAGGAAGAGAGGAGGACCTGTACTCGGGCAGAAGGAGCTGTCTCCTGCCCCATGGCACTGGGCCTTCTGCTTCCAAGCTCCTCCATTCTGGAGTCTCTCTTACAGCACAGTTTCCTTCTGTTGTTAGAGCAAGAATGAATAACACTGGTGGATAAACATTCCTTCATTAGTCATTTACCCCTTATGACATCATTATAATACAATCTCTGTTTGAAAGGTTTTGGTGACAGTTTGCTGACACAAAGGTGCAATGCATTGTTGTGAATGGTGGTTTGTGTTTTATGCACAAATATTACCAGAAGAAGCTTTCTCTTTGTACGCACCATACTACTGAGAACTAAAAACTCTACTCTGTTACCCAGAACTGGATGTAAAAGAATCACCCTGTTAGTGGGAGTAGGATGCAAGGGAGCTTGTTTCTGCTGACAAGGTACAAGGTATAACAGTCTGACCCATCACAGAAATACATTTCCACAGCAAACGCACAAGCTGTTTACAATGGCAGTGATAAAGCATATTATGCTCTTGTCTCCGCTTAGAGCAGTGGCCAAGAGAAAAGCTGAGGCTCCTGGATATTGTGAAAAAAAAAAAAAAAGACCATAGGAGGCAGAGGTCCACTTTAATAAACTGAGTCAAAAGCTGGGTTGGAAATTTTTATCCTTGTCAAGCTTGTACTTTGCAATAGTTAGGGGATTCAGCTTATACTGGGTAAGTATTTGTTCCTGGTGATTACTGCACTCATTCTAATTGGTGCCACTGGAGAGGGGCAGAAGGCAGCAGCAGCTACGTGAGGACTAGTTTCATTGCGGGAGGCACGATAATAGGCACACAGTGAAAGCAAGCTCTGCCTCGAAGATCTAGCCAGACAGGTCTGGGAATGAGAATGCTGAAGCAGAGAGAAAGTCAGAGATTTGCCTAAGGTGAACCAAACAGAGCCTTGCAAATGGTGAATAAGAAAAAGGATAACGTAAGCTCTGATAGCAGCGCTCTCTACTGCTCATCCAGCCGCCACAGGTCTACACTTACATGTCTGTTACTTGAATGAAGGCAAAGGAAAAAGTAATTTTCATAATTATGAGGCAGACTCTCCCACTCAGTTAGCTGCCTCATCTCATCCTGGCACCGTACCCCACTTATCAAGGAATACAGAAAAACGAAACAGTAGATAGAGCTGAACACATTCATATACTGGAAACTTTCAGCTTTGCTTTTTTTTTTTCCCCTCTCTATTTCTCATTGCTGCAACAACCCACATCCCTGCTGGGCTTTGATTGCAGCTTTAGCTAATTATATTAGTCGAGACGTTTTGTCATACAGTGAATCAGATCCTCAACTGATTTAAATGAATGCAGCTGCAGTGATGTTAGTGGAGATTTGCCTGTTCTTACCAATTATGCATTATCTCCCCCAAAATGAAAATGCAAACTGCCACACTCTAAGATACATTTTTTTAAAGCAAAGGGACATGCTTTTATTCTTTCCAATTTATTTCCTAGAACACATTGAGAACTCCATTTGCACTCTAGAAAGCACAAAGCAAGCATGCTGGCTAACAAAGAAATGAACTGTGCCTTCAGTACATTCTCCAGATATCTCTTCCCATAGAATTAAAATTTCAAGACTATCACCACAGCTAAACCCATTAGATATATCCAAGAAACCAACACACATGGAAGACTACTAGGTGAGCATTCCTCTACACAGGATAAGAGAAGCCAGAATAGCGAAGATTGCCTCACAGTTATCCTACAGACTAGAATTCATCGTGGATTATCACATAGGAACAACCAGAAAAATTATTATTTTTCTTTGTCTTATACCAGTTCTACTTGGTCTGGAAACAGTCAGGAAAGTTCTGACATGGAAAAGTTCTGACATGTCAAAAGATTTACAAAGCTAATGAATAAATCCAGCTAGAAGCAAACTAGCTTTGAAAGGCTCCACTGTTCTGCAGCTATTGGTGTTTAGGGCACCGGATTTGCTTTTTCAAATACTGTGGTATGAGACAAAAGCAGATTACTTTCCTCAACCAGCTATAGATATTTCTCAATCTTTTTACAGAAATGACTCTACAAATTCTTTAGCTATCAGCACCTAAACAGTCAACTTCTTTCTGGCAACATTAGCTCAGGTTAAATTTCAGCTGTCACTCTGCCTTGTCCCTGGTGCCTAGAGATGCACCTTTACAGGCCCACTCATTTTCCATAGCTTTAAACCTTCTGGGGGAAGGCAAAAAAAAATAAAAATGCAAAAAAATAAAGCAGCCTAACAGAGGTCTATTTCTGCTTTGGCATGTAGCTTAAACTTCATATATCAGATATTTAATAACTTGTTTTCCACAGCACTGCTGGCACCAGCCTTGCTGCCGCCACCTCTGAGTTTGTGCAGAGGTTCCTTAGAAATGCACGACTGCTTTGTAGCTGGCACAGTTGCAGGAGATGGCATGTGAATCTTAGAGGGAACGCAAATCCCACCTTGGGGCCACCCTTGGCGTGAACATGGGCTCAGCGTGTGTGTTCTCCTACCGGGAGCACAGAAACAGCTCACAGAGATGCTGTGGCTTTTCCAGCTTCAGCACAGACACTACAGTTTGCTTGTGTATGCCGTCGCTGCCCACCGTTCCACGGAGGAAGCTCTTGGCCCTCATTTTCAGTTGGGGGGAGAGCAGCCCCCTCAGCAGCCTGGGCTCCTCACCCCACATGGGCTGTGAGACCCCAGGAGTAGGTGGCTTCTCTGTCACAGGAGCCTTACAACTTGGGAGGGAGAGGAGACTGCACTTGCTGCTTCGGTTGCTGCTTCATTAACACAAAGAATTGTCAAATGTTTGGGAAAGAATCCTTCTGCCTGTGCTGGCTCTGCCACTTTCTAAATACAAATAAAAGCCTGCAAATTATTCAGGTGACTAGCGCATTTTTTTCCCCCTTTCCTTTCAATTTCTTCTATCCCAGTGTTCACAGCCCTTCTCAGGCACAACAAACAAATTAGTGACAGCCCATAGTAGTCATCTATGCGTTTTCCCCAACTTTTCCCTTTCTCAAGGGAAACAATTAAAATCAATCCTTCCTACTATATCTAAGCCAAGAAAATGTTTTTCTCTATTCTTTCCTCTGACATTCTCTACATTTAATCCCTGCTGAGAAAGTCTATATTTATGAGACTGCTATTTTTTTAATGGTGATTTTTCTGATTTTTTTCCACCATAAATGCAGACAATTTTGAACAGCGCAGTGTTCAATTGCCTGATTGTGAAACTCTGATGTTAATAGGATTATTCATGCAAGCGCTCTCCATATTATGCAACAATTGCATAATCACTGCCTGAATACTGCCTTAGGTTCCAGCTCCAGAGTCTCCAAATCTCATCCTCCCACTCTGTTACAAGTTTTCATGCTGCATGCAGCTATGGAAAAAATTTCCATGAATAAGTACTGAAGATAAAGCATTTAAATTTGCATTCTTCCAGCTTTCTAATGCACTTAGCACTAGAGCTCTAGAGAGTGCTTTTCTCACTTGGTTGTGTGGTCAGTTTTGTTTGGGGTTTTTTTGTTGTTTGCTGAAAGGAACAGAAATGGCAAAGACAAAACAGTTTTCCCCAGTTTCTTCCTGCAAGTGAAACAGTTTTTGTTTATAGCGAATACAAATGGAAGTGCAGCTGCTCAAAATGGGCTTCTAGACTTGGTCATTCTGAAATGGAAAGAGGAAAGCAAGGTGATCCTTGCTGCCTTTTCTTTGCTTCTCACATCCAGACTTTCCTCGTACCCCCTGCTCTAATCATTTTACTGCTCTTCTAATAATTACATTGTTTCTATGTGGTCAAAAGGTGAATAAAAATGTTCAGCGTTTGGAAGGTGTATTGCTCTGTAGGGACCGAGACTCATCATCCATACTAGGAACAGTAGTAAAATTAGAGACCATCTGTCCTATTTACCTGCTCTTGGAGAAGTGACAGTCCCCAGGCCAGCTGGAGCTGTGTTTGCCAGCATTTCAGAAGTCCCCAAAGCTGAAATTAATGACCAGATGTTAGTGGAAGCTCAGCATCACCACTTGCTCTTCACACACCCCACACCTTTTTGTCACAGTTTCAGTTGCCTTTGGGTGCATGGAAAAACTGGCCTTAGATACTCTGAGCCCTGTTTCAAGTCGTCTTAGAATAAGCTGATTTTGCACAGTGGTAGGGAAAGGATGGAGTGTGTCCATGAAACAACGTCTGCAACAGTAAATCCCATCTGAACCTCATAAATATGCTTGCTACTTTGAGGGCTGCATGCCTGAAAAAATGATCAAAATTCAAATGCTGTATACTCTCAAGCTCTATCTGTACTATTGTATTTTCAGGTTTTCTGTACAATATCAGTAGCAAGCATCCTGAGTCTAGCCTCTCCTGTTTCTTTACACTGCTATGTCTGGCTTTTTTTCTTTTTTTCCTCTCTTTTTTCTTCTGTCATCTGTATCACAGAGCTAGGAAAATACAGAGGATTTCAGCGTACGCAGTCACTATATGCTCGCTCAGTGACACAGATTCCTTCAAGAGACAATATTATCAAATATATTATAGCGCTTTGTGAATGCACTTGGCGTGTACCACAGGCTGGTGAGATGGGGCACTTGAAGCAGGATTTGAATGTACCCTATGCTGGAGCCAAAACCCTCAAATCCACTGGTCTTTGGGAAACAGGATGGTGACTGCTGCCTGCAACGTTGCCAGAAGTCTGCAGCTATCACACGTACAGTTATGAAAAACCGTCACGGCACGGACAGAACTGGAAGCTGCATGGTATTGCCTTCCACCAGTCAGTCTCTTCTGTCACCTGACATCCAGGTAAAGGCTGAGGAAAGCTCGACTATTAATAGGTACTGTACACAGACATAGGCACTACAGATTTACATTACGGATGTTTTCCCTATTATTTTCTGAACGAACTGCAGACTTCAAATATCCAGTAATGCTAATTTATCCTCTTTGCAGATTTTTTCCCCCCCTTATATTCTTCTTAGAGTCAGGATAAAAAATAACCACTTCTCTCTTAGTCCACAGAGCCAGTTATTTCATCATAGTAGGTAGGGCTACCAGATTGGTCAGGCACGGTTTGCCCTCGGTAAACCCATTCTGGCTGTTCCCAATCATCATCTTGTCCTAAATGGAAGTGAAGATGGAAAATACAAAATGGTATACTGGTGACAGATTACAGCCCACACAGATTCCTGAGGACTATACATAACTATTACAATGACAAGGGTAAAGACGACAAATGCAAGATATGAAATTACAAGTATTACACTCCTAGAGTCCATTAACTTCCCCCAGCACACTCAAATCCCAGGAAATTGTCAGCATGCATGCCTTTTCTGTACACGTAGAATAATACAGATCATATATTTCCTATAGCAACCGCTGTTTGTTAGAATAATACATTCCCAATCTCAGGAATTCCATCCTAATATAAACCAGACCATATCAGTAAAAGCCAACAGAAACCCTGCCTTCTCTTCATTTCAATTACTTCCAAATGTGCAGTTTATCTGAAGATACATGGACATCTCTGCATCTTGCCATTTGATAGAGCTTATATGAGAAAAACATGAAATACTGTTAGCTACATGATATTAATAGTGTAAAGTCATTAGTAACTCCAAAGCAGCTCATCTGTGTTTAAGTCTTCACTGTACCCCATTCTCAATGCTTACAGCTTCCTTTGCTCAAGCACACTTCTTGTTAGATTAAGGATGAGAGATATCAGAAGGTGGCCAGTAACTCAGCAGATTGGAAAGCATTCTATATATTGAGTCATATTGCGCCTTTTTCTTCATAACTGAGCTGGTACGTTCTTAAAAACATTAAATCTGGTGGTTGTGCTTAACCAAAGATTGATCTAAAGCTCTTTAGAATCAGTGAGGAGGAGTCCATCAACAGGCATTGGAATAAGCCGCTCGTGTTCAAGCAATGACATCTGTCTATCACAGGATTTAGGCATACGCCAACTGTGTATGTTAAAGTTATAATCTTCTAACACAGAAATGTGTGCGAAACCTTCAGCTGGCTAAAAGAAGAGAGGTCCCATGTGGAAGGCAAGTCTCTAAGAGTAGGTGAATGTCTTGTTTCTCATCTTCTGATGCCCTATTCCAGGAAAAAAGAAAGGGTACACTGGTCCTCAAAGAGATATGGGTTTTATTTTCTGCATGTTAAGAAGCTCTTAAAGGTATTTTCCTCTCTTATTGCTTTTGCATCTCTTGGAACTATTCCTCTCTATACTTGGTCAAAGGGGCTCTGTTCTAAAGAGACTTCAGTTCTGGAAAAATAACAACATGTTGAGATGGAAAAGTGAAGGACAGCAAAAATTAGAGGGAAAAAAAAAATCATGGCTATAGCTATAAGTGGAACTAGTCAAAAAGTAGTTTCCAGTTCCCAGGAAATATGCCTGTTCTAGAGTTCAGCTCTGGACAAATTTGAGTTGACAGCAAGATATTTTCAAAAACACGTTTCCATAGAAAATAAGTTCTCAGGACCCTGCAGCTGCACTGACTGACTCATTTTCTCTAAGCTTTGTGATTCTCAAAACTGATGGATTCTAGACAGATCTGCCAGGAGGTCAGCCCTGAAGTCACAGGCACTGGACAACTATTCCCACATTTTCAAGTCTTTACCCATGCTTTGCAGTGGGAAGGCAGGGCTCCGGCTAGGTGTGCCAGCCAATAGACTTCATGCCACAGGGCCAACCATACTGGGGTTGCCACAGGGGCTCCCCACTCAGGAAAGGGCTTGGACTTTCTGCCAAGGCAACCTCAGAGATGAATGTTGCAAGTCTACACCTAGCCTTGGAGCAATCTTCCCTAGAACCTAAAGACTTAACTTTTGGGGCAAAATCTTAGGACAGCTGGTTTTCCAAAGGTAAGTATCAAATTCTTTCAAGATTACTGTCTCTGGGGTAACCTGGATGGGATCCTCCAGCTTCTGTGGTCCTAGCTTCAGAAAGGGTTCATCAGACTTATAATCAACTGGGCAACCTTTGTGAACACGAGAAGTATTTTGGTTTCCACAAACTATCTTTTGGCATGTGTATGTATAAGAAAACTCCTTTTGCCTGAAACACCTCTAGCTTTATCTCTTACTTTCCTCAATGAACCAGGCATAAATAAGCTAAAGCTTTACCTATCATCCTTGTCAGCTGATGGATCACAAGCAAAACCCACAGGCATCTAATTTAAGATCTATTCCATCAGTTCTAGCACAATTGTTTTGTCTTTTAAGCATGCATTGTACTGCATTTATATTAAATTTATTTCAGTTCATGAAATGAATTCATGAGACATCTAGTGTATGGCTATGCTTCGCTCCCAAGATTTAATTAAGACTCGATCAGATAGCAGGCTGCACCTTCCACACAAGTATAACTACTGACCAGCAAACTAGTTTATGAATATAAATGCCTCTTTCTACCAAAATGTGTTGTAAAATGTACTACTGCGGTCTCTGAAACTCCGCTAAAATAGGTCACTAGATCCTGTCTCCACTTTTACACACAGAAGTATATGACAGTACCCTTGTGTATTAGTAGCAAAACCATAAAAGCAGATCATTGGAAAATGAATACGTGAATGAAATACTTTACCAGGAACAGATGAGAAAATGGAGACAGAAGGAAAGCTTTCAGTAATAAGAAAATACTTAGAGGAAAAAATTTTCATGTGGAATGTTTAATTATTTCTTCTGAGAAAAGCTTGGTCTGGTGCAAAAGATGTGATGTGTGCTGTAAATAATTATTTAAAAATCTAGAAATATGCTTGATGTCTCAAAATTTAATCTCTGGTGCTTGTTCCATATTTTCAGTTCACACCAAGGCTATTATGAATTTTACAATAGGTGAAGCCTTAAGTTCTGTCTCATTATGATATTCCTTTCCTAGAATAAATTCAAGTATAAAATTCCTATAGGCTATAAAAGCTTTAATGAAGCTGTTGTATTACCATGTTTGTTTCGCAGACATATACACTGAGATTATTCTCTAATTAAACAAAGCTGAAAACATGAATAGAAAATACTAGAAACCTTTGAAGCAGCACGGGTCTACTGAAGTGACCAGGGCATCACACCGCTGCAGAACTGAATTTTTTCCGAAATACACTGCAAAATTTGTACAACTTCCAATGGTACTAGTAGATACCATGTAGCTACAAACTTCATTTGTCACCCAAAAAGCCTGAATTTGTCTCAAGTTTCTGAGTTTATTTTTAAAATCAATGTTTTTAATTCTTTTAAAAGGTAAAATGCAAAAGTGAAGCACACCTATTCCTCTTGATTTATTTTCAAAGAATACTTTTCTGTTCATTACTATTGCTTTTTTTTCAGAATTGCATAAACTAAAATCCATAACGTAGTCACAGCTGCTTCTCTTAGTCTGTGCAACTGGGAGGAGAGCACAGAGAAGATACACCCCAGCACTGAGGCTGACTATAGCTTAGTTCCAAGTAGTTTACAAGCTGCCTAAACACTACTGGTTAAAAGACTTTAAACTACTGCCTGCCTCCTACCAGTATACAGCTGAGGATTTGTTTATAGCAATGGATATCTCAGATAATAACACTTTTTTTTTTTTAGTATAAAGAAGCCAGAGAATCTGATCCATTTTTTTTTCCCATTTCAAAGATAAATCTATTTGTTAGCTATTCTACCAAAGCTAAACACTCAGTTTTACATTTGAATTGATAATTTCAACTAGGTGTGTTAGTATTCCCATGTTATCATTGATCTGACATCTCTAGGAGGCATATAATAGTTCCAGATCTGCATTTCTTCAGCTATCAAACTAGCCAAACTATCAACTAGTTGGGCAAATTAATGAATTAACAAAGGTTCCCATAGAGTACACAGTTGTCCGCAGAAAAGTGGATTAAAATTCAGCTTTGTCATATAGGCTATCATATACTCATCAGTTTCTCCGTAATTACAAAAGAAAGTCAGAGAAGATCCTGAAGATAAAAAGTTCAGATGTGCTTCAGTTTGAGAACTGCACACTAATATCCAATACACATTTGTCCTGGCACCTGAAAGCTGTGGCTTATTCTGACACATGTACCATCTTAGAAGACAGCCAGTGTGGATGAGCAAGGTCTGTTCATTTCTTTAAGTAAATAAATGGAAAAAACCCAGTAGATTGACTTCAGAGTGATGGAGCCATGACATAGTCATCTACAGAAAGTTAGTGAACCTGGTAAATGCTTGGTCACTAAGAGGAAGGACATTAAAAATTGAACCATATAGACAAAATGAAATAAAAATGCTTTTACTTTTAATGGAATAGCCTTTTGCCAATTATATAAGTGAGGTCAGCATGTAATGGGATAAACCCCTAGGTACACAGGAAAGAATAAAATTTTTGCCATCAGGATAGCAGTTACATACTTCAATTTAACAAAATACAATGAATGCTTAAGGTCTAATTCTGACCTTCTTCGGTTGTAGTCACTATTGACTTCAGCCCATAGTATTTAGCTTGTAAATTACTTTCCTTTGCACACACCTGTTTTTTCCTTGTGTATGTATACGCACTGCCTGAGTTTGCAGTGGCACACTGCAGATGCTACTATAGTGTTAGGTATGCATTATGGAAAAGCCCTGAAATCCCCATTTTCTCTGCTGCAGGTTACTCAGAACACAATTTTTTTCTTTTATGTACAGCACGCTTTTTCTTCTATTCACACAGTGATTGATATTCAGTTCAATTATCTGATTCAATGCTAAAACTTGGGAAGTCTCTTTCAAAAAAAAAAAAAAATTGGATATCCTCCAGAAAACACATCATCCTCCTTTCTGTTCATCAAGATCTTATTCCTCACCAGCAATGTTACAATTCATTGTTGTACTGTTTAGCATCTCTCAAAAAAGTGCCTAAACTTTTCTGTTTATATATCACAGGAAACATCTGTATTTTGGTTTTTTTTTTTTTTCCCAGTTTGTGAAGTTAGAATGAATTTGAGGTTGAAATGTTTCAAATCC
This sequence comes from Psophia crepitans, assembly GCA_013399095.1. Taxonomy (NCBI): domain Eukaryota; kingdom Metazoa; phylum Chordata; class Aves; order Gruiformes; family Psophiidae; genus Psophia; species Psophia crepitans. The sequence continues at coordinate 177,900 of VWZZ01006699.1, forward strand.
ATTGTAATTTACATTTTCTTGACCCTAAACAAAAAAAACCCCAAAAAACTCACAAACACCCAAACCAAAACCAAACCATGTTTCCAGTTTAGATCCCTTCAAAGAGAGAAAAAACAACCTCATTAAGTTTACAAAGCTTAACCTCCTTGCTTTAAAGAACTGTGGAATAGTTTCTTGGGATTTGTTACAAGTACTTTACAAAGATGTGTTAATTATCTGATCTAAGTTTACATTTGTTTTATCTTCATTTTGTGCAGACTGTAGCGTATTCATTTCACATTGCCTCTTTAAAAATGGTTATTAAAGCTGCAATTGAAGTTCAAACCAATTCAACTCTATGCTGAATGCATCCCTCAACAGCACAGCACAGTCCAGTATACTCCAAGTGAAGGAAAGACAAGCCCAATGACAAAGGAGAAAGAAAAGAACTCATCCAATGCTGGAGATTTCTTTCAGAGTAATTGCTGATATCCGTCTGCAATAATTGTCCAAGGAGAGAATTTTCTACCGAGTACAAATCTTGTTGATTTTCAGTAAGATCTATGTGTATAGCTCCCTAGGGTGTTTTGAGAATTATTCATCTCAGTATCAATAAAAATCTTTGTACATCTTCTGTTAGCCTAAATAGCAAGCTCCGCGTTTGTTTAAAGGGGTACTGGGCTTAATGGAAATTTACAGAGATCATACTTGTACTCCCAGTGTCCAGACATTACAGTACCACGGAAGGCAAGTGGCCATGTCAGCAGGTTTTTGGGTATTAGTCTACCTCTGAGAAAAATTATTGCATTGCAGGACACCAGAGACAGCTGTGAATGTTTTCCTTCATATGAGGTAAGGACAACTGAGGAAAATGGATGAGATTTTTCTTCATTTCTGTCAAAGTCCATATACAAAGAAAACATTTCATTTCTGAACAGGGTATGAAGCAACCTGTCTAAAATAAACAAGTCTGGCTTAGAAAAAATCAGGTATGAGATGGCAAGGACTGCTGCTAGCCTCTACAAGAAATGATTCCATAGAGTGGGTAAGGTACATTTGAAATGACAGGACAAGATAAATATAGCTGTGTGTTACCAACTCCACTGACTCACAGAATATCAAATCCAAGTGTAATGTTTTCTTCTGCTGCAGTTGGTCTAAACCAAGCCCTTCTATGACCAAATATTTAGAGGGAAAAGTATAATTCTGCTCATGAATAACTCACTTGTTTTTCAACCGTGGTGATCTCAATTAACATTCCTGCCTCATGAATGAGTTAATTGTTTTAGCGCTCATGATGAACAAAACTAACCTGTGCCTTTAGAGTTCTATGGCAAGGAACGATTATTTCAGGGTTAATGGAAAATACACAAAAATAAGTTCCCCCTTGCACATCAGGAGGACAGCAGATTCCAAAAGGAGCCTTCTAGGGATACTTGGTGTGTTGTCACTTACACATGCCCCCTCATGAAAGCAGGGGGAAGAAATAACAAGGATTCCGCAGAGAACAAGTTGTTCCATGAGCCCTGGAGCTAACTGCATCTGCTTTCCACTGGACTCGTATCTTCTGGCTGGTTGACTTTTAGCTGAGTATGTGAACTCACCCTAATTAAACATCCAGTAGGTGTTGGAAAAAAATCTTCTTCTATTGCTTCTTGTTTCAAAACAGATAATTCACGCAAGAGAGAAGCTTTAGCTGAGGAGGAGATTCCCTAATGTCTGAAACAGCAAGAACTCCACAAGATGCTGCTTTTTTTCCCAAGCAGTTAAGCATTCATAAACTGCTATCCTGTGTAGATTTTTTTTTTGTTTTACTTTAGTAAGGGTTGAAGTGATACTTATTTTTCTTACTCCCTCCTCTGGGTATACTAACAGAATATTTACTTTCCAGTAGAGCTTTTTTTCATTACTCATTAGGAACTTAATATGATTAAGAACTCTATTGACAAACAGGTCTTGTTCAAAAAGTGAAGTTAGGTAAAGATGTTTCAGTAAACCTTATTTCCTTAGGAAAACAGAATTCGAATAATTCAGATATGCAGAGAGGTGGAAATAACCTGAGGGACTGGGTAAACTTGGAATTCACAGGAGTTTCCCAGTTGATTCGTGAATCTTATTTCAACATTCCTCATGGTAGAAGAATGATTGTCCTGGGAAAATCAAATATTATTTCTGTGATTACTGCATCACCATCTACTCCTTAAGGAGCCTGTGATCTGTGCAAACACAGAAAGGAGGAAATACTATTTCTATTTCACAAACAGGCAATTCTGACACATTTATCTTCATGTTCAGGGACATGCAGCCTAATCTCTGAGCTCTGATTTCCAGATCTCCATGCTAATGACCATAAGCACAGAACCATTTTTCCTCATGGACATGCTCAGGGATACAAGAACGCTTCCATGTGGATAATGTCAGCAGGGGAAAGGGATACATCCATGCAGTGGAACATGGTATCTGGCAGAGTGCCAGCAAACCCATCACTGGCGATTCTGGAAGTCATTTATAAAAGAATTCAGGCTGCCTGATTAGGTTTCAGATTTTTCTCATTGTGGATTGCAACAAGATAGGGACCAAACAAAGACACAGGAATATTGGGTGAAAGCTAAAGGTACAGCAACTCTTTGCATGCTTGAAACAGTGCTCCACTATATTGATAATGACAATGAAAAACCATTGGGAGGAAAATTTTGCTATATTCATTTTTTAAAGAACTGTCAACAGACTAAATTTAAGGTTTTATTAGGGGCATATTCAGAAGAGTAACAATGTGGGGGTTTTTTAATATGCATGACAACTACTGTGATCTATTTTAGAGAATGACTCAGCTTTGAGATAAAGTGAGAGTGTGCCTTCTAAATGTTGCCACTCTCTTCAAGTAAAAACTTTCTTTAGTATAGATTCCTGGCCACATAATATTTCTGCTAAAATTGGGTTCTGTTTCTTTTTTCCCCCAGCTCACAAGTGGTTTTCTTTCTTTTAAAATGAGCACAAGTGATAAACCTACTATGAAACTGTAGTTTAGTTAGTTAGAAAGTCTAGCAGAAACACTTCCACTGATTTCAAAGGGATCCAAATCAGACCCTGTTTGATCACCGAGAAAAATGTACTTTGCTGGTACACTGGCAAATACCAATTAAAAATGACTAGCCAGTAGAAAAGAATGAAAAGTTGTGTGTCCTGCCTTTTGTAGAGTGATGAGTAAACCGAAGAGAAAAAGGAAGGTGTTATTTCATTCTGCATGGAAGAAAAAAGAAGAATTAACTCCGGGTGGCTCCACTAATTATCTGTTTCAAAAGGAGTGGGAATGATGTAGCCCTAGGAATTTTCCAAGGTATGAGCCCTAGTAAAAACTACAGTAGTTAATTAGCCAGCCCCATAAGCTGGAACCAACAATCAGTTAGTGGGGACTCTAAATTTAAGGTTCATGATGTATTTTGTTTCTTCTGTCTTTTTATCACTTAATTACATTAACTGGAGATGGAGTGGAGCCACCCTTCCGATGCTCTGCTCCTGACACAAGGCACAGGCAAGAGGGAAAGGCAATGCACTATTCCTCTTCAAAGCTTCATGGGCACCTTTGGAGATTACAGACAGAACTGAACATTAGCTTGGGACTGCTCATTTGATGGTGAGGAAACTTCCCAATAATGACAAGCACAATCCAAATGGCATGAAATCACTAGTGCAGTGCCCTGATCTTTACCCATGAGGGAAGAGCTGCTTCCCAGGGTATTGAGTAAGTGCAAAAGCAGTCCTCTCTTTCCCAGTATGGTGGTTGTGATTAAAAGCAGCAAACTTATTATGACAAAATAATATCAATTATATACAGGACATGCAGGAATGATAACTCTCATAGCATAGGGAACAAGGAAAATGCAAGGAAGCCACATTTATTCCTTGCACCGATTATAGCGTACTTTCTTCTCACTGTTTTTCCAGTGAAAACTGCTTCCTTAGCTCCTACACTTTTATGTAGAAAGAGCACAACTAAAAAAAAATATTAAGAATTATATGAAGAGATAATAGATATTCAAATGCTAAAGTCTGGTCCTCAAATCTGTCACTTCGTAATGGAGAAGAGTGAAATCAGATAGTTGACCCTATTAGGACCACCAGTGGAGACTGCAGAGCAGAAATGAAGAAAATCCTTTATCTGCTTTTTCCATTTTTGAAGCTGCATTGGCCAGCTTCCATCACATTAGTAACAGAAAAGAGTGATGTCATTTTTCACTGTCTCCACCCTTCTATCTCAGTCTTCAGGGAGGATGCTCTGCTACTGGGAATTTACAGATCATTTTTAGAAACCTGCCATCCCCAAGAGCTAGACCCCAATTTTTTCTATTTTTATCTCCTTTGTGTATAGAAGAGGAGGAAGATTGAGATACTGTCTATATTTAAAGATGTCTTTTCCATGCAGCCTGTCAAAACATCTCTAGGGACCCACTCCACCCTAACACAAATAACTTCCATAGGTACAGAAGGAAGCTGATGCACATTTTCTGTCTGTTCCACACAATCCTTGCAACAGCTGCTGTTTTTCAATGGAAACACAAAGCTATTAGGTATCACTAAGTAAAATAGACAAGGAAATCCCAGAGCCAATCTTTAACAAGATACATTAGACACAGTTAATCATGCTCTCTGAAAGCTATATAAGCAAGTAAATCTATTAAGAGCAAGCTGAGCATTTGATCCTCACTCTGTGCATCTGCTTTTACAGATCTTAGGGAAAACTCCAGAAAAGAACTACGCAATTCACAGTCTCAAATCCTTTCTACCTTCCTAGGACAGTATTCCAATTTTGAATCTGTTTTTGCTTGATTTTAGAGGATCCTAAAAGAAATTACAATCTTATGGTGCCACCACACAATATAGAGTCAACGCTGTGGCACTCATCATGCACGAGCGTAACAACTGGCAATTCACTTGTAAACCTGGTGAACTCAGTTAAACCCTCTAACACAAGTTCGTTCTTTGCAGTCACACCTAGGACACGTTATTTCTATCAGTGATGCGTTTTTGGACAGAGTTTTACATGAAGACACCCATTTTTAGATCCATATGAAACAGCTGGCTCTCCTTTTTAAGCAAGATCTTCTCACTCTTGATTCAGGACAAGTGCCACCTACTGACAGCAAGAATCGTTTCTATTTGCTTAATTAAATTCAAGAATTCTAACCTGAGTTGCTGTTCTCTCTCAGGCAGCTTTGCTTCAAGTCCAGCGTGGAATTTGAAGTGAAAGTAGGTGAAAGTAGGCCTCAAAGAAAAAGGAACATTTCAAAAATCTGGAGCAGTACATGCCAGACTACCATTAAAACATGCCTGCCCACAATGCTGCTGACTGATGAAGAATTCCCTAGCACTGCCATCAACAGTCACTCTACCAACATTTTCTGAAAAAAATAAGCTAATCAAACAAAAATATTCACCCTGTATGGATAATCAAGTATTGAATTCAAAAGGTGAATTAGAAAGCAAAGAAATCAAACAAAAGAGCCAAAAATCTGTAGAAACACTTCTAAATGTGGACAAAGACAACAAACCTCTATAGAAAGGAAACTTAGTACTACAGTATGAATAAAAATACCAATGCATTATAAAAAGTCAATTGCATGGCTTCATCAAAAAATCTGGAAAAGATTGGTATAAATTATACCTCTGCTCTATATACAAGCTTCATAAATGAAGTATAGGATTTTAAGGGACATTTTCTCTTTCTTTTGTCAGGTCTGGAGTCATTAAACAGAGATTAGCTGGATAAATAGAGGAAGTGATTTTTAAACTGTTTGCAAACTTAATGTGAAGAGCCCAGCCTTGCAAATTATCACATCTAATCAGAGATGCATGCTTCACTGCTCCAGTAATTGTACTAGTATTAGTCAAATTCTTGTTGTCTCCTCATTAGCCATGAAAAGGAGACTCAAGATGTACTTCATTAGAGTATCCTGAATATAAATTATTAGCATAAAGAGGAAGAGATGTATTACATACTGTACTGTATATAGAAAGACAAATATTAAGAATATAAAACACATTGAATCATTCTGGTGTTACACTGAATATATGGATTTAACAACCAAACCCCTCTCCTCTCTTTTCATTTTTACTGTCTCTATCCCCTCTTTTATTCGCACTGAGACCATAGTGCTTGAAAAAGTAATTTACAACCAATGCCATAAAAAAGAAAACGAAAGAAATGTGATGTATTATGCAGCCATTCCTATTTCCACAACCAGAAGAATGCAGCTTAATCAAGAACTGTGGCTTTGGTAAAGACATTTGGTGAATTCTTGACTACTGGATTACAGGTAAAGGTGATCTAACTTGCATTAAATGCAGATCAAATCAAAAGGTTTGTTCCTTTGATCACCAAAGCATTTAAGTACGCTTTCATGCCCTTCTTTATTCAGCAGTGCCCTTAAGTACATGCCTCTGAACGACGAGAATTTAAACACATGCCTAACATATGAAGCATGTGCTTAAGGGAATTGGGGTTTGAAAAATTGAGCTTCAATAGGATTTCCAAACAGGTCTATTAGAAGCATAAAAGTAAAAACATTTCCAAGAATTTCAGTAGAAGCAGAAGCAAAGTAAATTTCTCCATTTGTTTTTTCATAGCTATTTTTGTTGGTGTGAATCCGAGTCTGAAATATTTTTATTACTCAACAAGAGTTAAGAGAAGCCACAAATGAACTAGGCAGCTCACCAAAATGCTACCAATAAATGCCTTCTGCCTCTCTATCACAGATGAAATGAACTAAAGAGCAAAGAACACGCAAAACCATACTCTTTCACCTTGAACTACAACACCAAATCATCATGAAATCAGATGTCTGAAAACTAAAATCTAAGGCAAATCTGGCCGAGCATGCATTTGTGTGGAAGACTTGGTGTGAGGGCAGTAAGTAGTTCAAAAGGGGAGTTAGGTCCATCACGTATTGCCCAGCAATTCTGTATACTGCAAGAAAATGAACTGGATTTCTAGGACTGAGGTTTGATCCCCATTCAGCTGTGTCCTCTCAGAACTTAGTAATACCCGCACTTATCTTTATTGAGCTCTATCCCTCAATAAAAGACTAGAATCATCTGTTTATTTTTTACTATCACTTATACAGCATGCAGGAGCTCATCACGGAAAAGACCTCATCTTGCTTGGTCAAGATATCGTGGACAAAAATAATATTAATTCTGAAATGCTTCCTGGTGCCTCTTTGAACAATATTAAAACACTTCAGCAACCTTTCATACAGAATTAATTAACATAAAAACCAGTCTCCACAATGCAGCAGAGCCCTAAAGTGGTTTCTGGAATTTAATTAGGCTAACCTTCTTTTCTCTGTATTGGTACCACTCTATAATAAGTGCAAATCATTATTAATTCCTTTGGTGTTCACTGTAATAACATTAATCATGATGAACTCTTTTGGTAGTAAAGTGTATGTAATACGTAATTCCATAATAATTTAGCATTAACTTGAAATTAATTTATAAAATACATTATTTGTCACAACACACTGAACATTTATAAAGCTCCTCATTGTCATTAGTATTAGAATAACTTGCATAAAAAAAATACATTGGCTACAGACTTAAAAAGTTCATAAATACATTTGGGAAACTGAGTGAGAGTTGAACTCTCTTTCACCAAAGATATTACAACTTAAATTACTGTCCCAAAACAGGGACAAATAGGAAGCTTCCCACTAATGAAAATTATCTGGATAGAACAGTTCAGTTATGCATAATTTTGGGAAGAGTTGTGCAGAGGAGGCATTTCAGTGCAGCAACCAGAAAATAAAAACAAGGTCAAGCCCAGTCAGAGTGATTCTTGGAACTGCATTCCCAAAAGAGCTGTGATGCAGAGGGATTTTTTTTGTTCAGCACTACTTGAAAAACCTGACTATTTGAAGCAAGAAAATTGTTTCCCAATTTCTTTGATTTCTCTGGTATTGAAAATAAATCCAGAACATGTATATTGTTTGTAAATAAACAATTTTGTATCAGAGAACTTCACCTGATCATCAATTCTCTCTCCCCCTTAGACTAGTCTAAAGGACACTAAATTTTAGCCAGTGCTCTCAGGCAGAAATTTCTACAATTGCATGAAAAACACAGCATGACGATTTCCAATAGATGGGCTTTGGAGCTGGCAAAATAATAATAATAATAATAAAAAAAAAACCATGAGAAAAGGAGAGGAAAATACAAAATAAAAGTGCTTGTCAAGTGACATATCTTGTTGATACAAATGGGATAGTGATTAAGTTTAAGATGCTATCAGACACTGAGCATACACAAACATCCTCAGTGAGTGATACTAATGGAAAAACAGTTTTGTCTTTCCACAGATGATTTGTTTTCATCACTGGACAATGCAAAATCTCTGTATTAAAAAATTCACAAAGGATGCATTTGGAATCCTTTTATCTGTCTCAAGTATTTTTAAGGTGCCAATCACTATATTATCTAAATGCATTAACAAGTAGCTGGCTTTTACTAAATATAAAGGGATTCCAAAAGAATTCAAGATCAAAACACCTTCTTACCCAGCCACAAAAAGCCCTTCTGGGCGTTAGGAAAGGCTTCTCACAACCGCCCTGAAGAGCTCTCTGGGGCACAGCCTAGACGCAAGCAACACTTGCACAACATTTGCAGGGCCCAGAAGCTGATGGGAACACATTTACTCACACTGCCTACAGCTCCGCATACATTCTGAAGTTACTTACATTATAGTTTTTGGACTGTGCTATAGCTGACGTAAACTGTGTGTGTGATAGCGATGCAACAGAACATGTAAGCATATGCTATGAGTGGGAATGAATCTAAGAGTGTGTTTATACACTTGGCTGAATCAGGCCCCTCATCACTTGGGCAGATCTTCAGTGTATTTTATATCAGCATTACCTCAGCAGAGTTGCCTCTCTGTTAAATTGGTACGAGTAAAAAGAAAGAATTATGCCCCCATAAATTTTCGATGTATTGACAGGTCTTTCCCACCTTAAATGAAAAATACTGAGTATGTCTTTTACTCTGTGTAATTACTTTTCCATAATACTAGGTACTCGTGATGAAAAATGGTTATTTAAACATTTTTTTCTAGCCTAATATTTATAACTGTATTTTGCTCTTAAAAATTTATTAACTTAATTTACACAAAAAGAGAGTCCACTTTGGAAAAAGTCAAGGATCCTCTCTCATCTATTTCCTGCAACGATTTAATGATGGATAAAATAGGCAAGAAGGATCAGATCTTCTCCTGGTATAAATTGTTAGCTGCAGACCTTGCATCATAAATATCTTCCTCTTTTATATTGTTCTTAATGTTAATTACAGTAGACTTTCTAAGAAGTTACTTCTAAAAGAAGTATCAGCCATGATCCTGTGGTTCAGCCTGTACTAAGCTTTGTATTTAAAATGTACATTCAGCTATATAGCTGCATATAATGAACACAGTTTATTTCTCCCCAAATCGTAACATTTATTCTTTGAATGCAGAAAGAATTTTTAATAATGTATATTCATACCCAAATGACTTACATTTAAGAAGTCTCCTCAGGCCTGCTGTTTAAAGTTGGAACTTGATTGAATTCCATTTATGTTCAGTGTCAGTGATAATTCAGTGATAATTCACCATGTGCTGGAAACAAAGAAAAAACTTACAGCTTGGAAAAAATTGTATTCTTCTCCTTGTATATTTGATATTTAAATAAGTGTTTTTGTAGTCATACTGGGCAGCTCTTTCTCTTTCTGCACTTCTCTGGGTGTTTGCCTCATCAGCATTGAAATTTAACCATCAGAATTGGAGATGGACAAATTTCAATTAGTCTGACTCTCATTACAAGAGCTATCAGGGCTCTTTTGTGAGCCGCCACAGCTCAGCACTGGCCTAATTCCAGCACTGCTTCTTGTACTTTCTTGCTTGCTTGNACAAATTTCAATTAGTCTGACTCTCATTACAAGAGCTATCAGGGCTCTTTTGTGAGCCGCCACAGCTCAGCACTGGCCTAATTCCAGCACTGCTTTAATCTTATTCTCCATTTTTTACATGCTCTTTTATATATAACTTTTCCCCTCTCAATTTGCATCACTTTTGTATCCTCTCTCTACCCTTCTCTTTCCTCCTGGATACAGTATCTGGCCTTCAAATTTCACTTCTTTTTTCCCCACCCTTTTATTTTTCCTTTCTCTTCAAGTTTTCCTCTTTGATGAAGAACCTTCTTCTTCTATCAATCAGCATTTAAAAAAGAAACCCCAGCAAATTTCCTCTCTGTACAAAGCCAGACTTTCTTTAAAGAGACCATTTTTTATTGCAACTCAAAATATGCTCCCACTGATACTACAACTTCAGTCAACTCAAGGTCATAAAAAGTAGCTTATGTATTTTACCAGCCTAGTGATTTTAAGTGTTTATTCTCAACAGATGTGAGCTTAAATTAAAATTTCCAGCACATGCCAGAAATCACAGGTATTGCTCCAAACAAATGACTACTCAAACAGCTTCATGACGCTGTCATCCCAGGAAAATGCTATTTCTGTGTATTGTATCAAAGCCCCAGACAAGCAACATCTGAAGCCCTAGTAATAATGCTTTATGTACTCTATAAACTACCTTTCATCCCCAAGTGTTCGGGGTTTTTTTATGAACAATCCCTATGTAGATGCCTTTTAGGGTGGAGTTGTTAGATAAAAGTATGCCAAATAAAAAGTTTCGTCAAGTATATGGGCTTAGATTCTTAGAGAGCAAATTATGTAGGATCTCCGACACTTCTTCAATAAATAGAAAGCTTGTGATTTCAAGGCTCAATACAAAAATACCACATTGCTTGCTTACATACTTTACAACCGTATACCGTAGGAATAGATGAAGATAGAAGTATTTGGGGTTTGTTGTGTGTTTGGTTTTTTTAAATGAAAGATTCCTTGGAAGGTGCTCTCAACAATTGGCTGTCATTTGAAGCACCCTTTTGTGTGCGGAATTGCACACAGAGAAAAAAGCTAAGTCAATTATTTACATGCAGAAACTGGGCCAGGTAACATTCATGCCACAGTATCTTTATATAATACAGAACTCTTGTGTACATGAAAGGAACAGGAAGCTTCCCAAAATTATTATATCAAACTCTTGGCTAGGGCAAATGAGCATAGCTCTTTTGTGCCATGAAAGCGGTAGGAATTTATATGCTAAACTGTTATTTAATCACTGATTAATAACAAGAATCAGGGCTCAGTGTAAGACATTATTCTCCTGTCTAATTTGCCCTGCAGTTTATGGGTCTGCCTTCCAATGCAGAGGCTAGCCAGCAGTTGTCTACAGCTTCCACTTCTCATCCATGCTCAAAAGTGACAGACTCTCCATTCAGCACCTAAGTTATTGTAGCTGAGGCCATTTATACATTTATTACAAAGCACTTGGATGTCTCCCACATCAGTGAAACACTACCACAACCTCCTTTCCTCTATTTCCCTATTACATAGCAGTAGGGCAACAAGGCTCTGTATTTTCTCTACTCATGCATCAGTTTCACTTCTCTGAGATTAAGGGGGTGACTTGCAAGCCCACGCATGTGTAACACACTGGCTTAGCTCTACAAAGCAACACAGTCCTTCAGGGAACCATGAGTTATTGCTATTTGTGCCCAGAAGACACTTCCCACAGCAGGACTGTGCCCCACACCTGGGCTGCTAGATAAGCCTGCCTGGGAAACTGCAGGTTTACTACTGGCAAGGTAAATACTCCTGCCAATAAGTCTGCACATTATGATTTCGTAAACACAGATTGCTCCTTGCTCTTAACGAACCTGTGTTTTTTCCTTTGCAGAACTCTGATAATCTCTCTAAGCTTTCTTGAGTGTTACACACGTTAATTCATTAGCAGCGTTTTCATGTAATCCCCATCTATTGATACATTCTCAGCTACAGCAAAATGAAGCTAAGCAAGTTGCTAGGTAAAAATCACCTAAAAAAGGCAAATGGGTTACTGTCAGTGGCAGGGAGATGGGGGAGGAGAGATTAGTAGGGGTTTGCCCCAGCCTTGGCTCATCTTTTAATAATAAACTAATTCAGATAGCGAACATACCAAGATTAGCAACGAAGCTGGAGTACCAATGCGTAACAAACATTAATGTAAATCAGTTTGATGCTGTCAATTCACATCTTTTTAAAGAGTCATGATGGAGCCAAGGGCTTAGAACCACTTGCAGTTCACTCATCCAAAACAAAAATCACAAAAGCTTCCGGATGTTCCTCTGGTCTCTGTTTGGTGGCTCTTCTAGGTGGGAATTACAAACAGAAAGACCCCTATATTCTAGTGAAGCAGCAGTGTCACCCACAAAGTTCACAGCAAGTCTACTGTGCCTGTATAACACAATTAGGAGAATGTTGACATCTGCAATTGGAAAACATTGGTATAAAGGGCAGAGTTGATTCACTGAATCTAGTATTGCCTTACTGGAGAGAAGGCTGGCTATGTCCTTTCATAAGATTTGTCCGTTGCATAAGAGGATGTTAAATCACAATCTTATCCAATGTTCTCAGGCTGCTTTTGAGGATGAAGTAAACAGTTTATTGCATTTTTCAAAATCACTGGGTCAAGTGAGTTTTGCCACTCCTTGGCAAGCTTCAGGAAAATTGCCTTGATAGGAAGATGTTTTATTTTGCATTCTGGGCTCATAAGAATTCACAGGACCTTGGCACACCTCTGCAAACCAAGCCAGAGTCCAGATACAATTGTGCTTTTCACAGTGAAATATACAAAACTCTGTTCCCACACCCTCACCAGCCTGAGGAACCCCAGCTCTCTTGCTGCTGCTACAGAGAAGTTACGCACTCACAGCTCCAGCGGTCTGAATAGTGTTTGTCAGGATTAAGAATTATTTTGTGCATTCACGTTACTCTTGCTTTACAAGCATATATAAAGTGTCTTCCTAAAAAATTGTCATGAATAACATGCAACCAGTTTAAGAGCAGTACTGCATCCAATAGAAAAAAAGCAACAACAAAACCCCCCACACACCCAAAAAACAGCTGGGGTTCAAATTGCCGTTTCTTTGATGTGTAGGAACAGGCCAAATGGAAGTTGCCAGAGCAGTTCTGGCTAATACACCAACTGACACAGCCTAGCATGAAAATCATCTTTCCTCCTATCAAAGCTTTTCTTCTTCTCCAAAGCATTAGAGCTGCGCCTCCATTCAAAATTCTTGCTTATGGTCTGTTGTTTGTTGATACTCCACCTATGTCCATGCCTTATGCCTCTTGGAACACATTAAATTACAGCAGCACCATGTGCAATTACTCCTGTTTCCAGCCACCTAAGGGGAGAACTATACGAAGCAAGAAAAAGTACCAGGGCTGACTAAGGAAAGCAAAGAGCAATTTGAAATTGGTGCAAGGCAGCTGCTTGGGAGAAAATATGAAAGCTCATTGGAATTTTATCCCACATTATAAAAACAGACACCCTAAGGCTTAGAAAGAGTTTAGCCACCCTTCGTCCCTCATTACTTCAGGAGCTCCTGCTTACCTGAACCCTGAGGAAAAGAAAGGAGAACTTGTTCCTTTTTGCTGTTTTATTGCCCCTCGCACCTCCCCAGAGCAGGTGCCGAGCCGCCCGCTTTCGCGCAGGTGTGAGTAGTTACACAAGGCTCAAGCAAAGAGCTGGCGTGAGGGGAGGTGTGCTAGTTCCACGGGAGCTTTGTGTTTCTTCCTAGAAACACAAGTCTTTCTTGGGATTTAAGTAGTTCAGATGTATCTCATAAAACCTGACATAGCAGGCAAGTTCTCCAGACTAGAACCCTAGCTCTGAACTCCTGACACAAATGATTTAGAATAAACTTCATAATCTCACAGAGGTGCCAAAATTACTGATAGACTCCCTCTAATTTTTCAAATAAGGAATTCAGCAAGTTTTTCAAACAACGTGAAAACAGTCATTGCCGAACTATCTCTTTGTAAAAGTACAGTTCTTATTTTGCAGCCACTACTACGCTTTTGCAGGACAACAGCATTACTGGAAGGTTTCTCCTCCAAAGGCTGAGCTGGATACCAGAGAAAGGACTGAGGCAACCAACTCGGTGAAACTCATCTCAGTTCCTCTTTGTTTCTTTTAAATTGCCTCCTCCTAATCCCTTCTCACTGCTGCTGAGGATTTCCCAGCCCCTCAGTGCTGCTGTTTCTCTTTCCCCTCTGCTATCCTGTGCCCTACCTGTCTTGGTGCAGCTGTCATACAGCCCCGTCTGCCACACTGCTCTTCCCTTCCAAAGCTGCACGCTTCTCTCTCCGCTCCGCAGCTAGCCTGGGCAGCTATGCAAGAATAAACTCCATCATATAGTATATAATCTAATCTGGTGGGTGACAAAATTCAGTTTAGAATTGTTAAACTCTCAGTTTAACTCATTTATATTAGGTATTTTTGACAAGGAAAGGGAGGATAAAGGAAGAGATTTTCCTAATTTCATTGCAGGTTTTTTTCTTCCAACCCAGTGCTTTGGAAAAATTATTTCCTACAGTGCATGTGAGATGGGAAAAAAAAAAGCCACCCTACAGTAAAATTATAGACAGTGCCTTTCTTTTTAATCAGATAAATTATCGCCAGCTGACTGATGAATCCACTCTGGAGAGGGCAACATGACACAGTTTACAACCTTAAGGATTACAGTAGTCCAGATGCTATCATCTTAATTGGAAAAACACAGTGCTGCCAACTGTCCATGTTAGAAAATGGAAGGTTGCACTATTATTATTTTCCCTTTACCTCCACTCCTTTCTATTCCTCCAAATAGCCAAGAACTATTAGATCCTTTGTATGGGTTTTCCTTATTGAAGTCTTTTTATCAGCTCATAAAGACAGTGTTTTTTTCAGACAGCGCAAGTCACACTGTGTGGGAGCTCAGTGTTTCCATTCCCAACATTCTTATTTTCCTATCAAAAAGTGTAAGACAACAGAAAAACCTTTTCAAACATTCAAGTTCACCCTCGGAAAGTGCCTGATCTTAAGCCCCCATATCAATAAACCAGTCATTACATCATATATGGTAGGTCACAAACAGTAATGACAGTGAGGGAAGGGAGGAGGGATAAGTAAGTGGCTAAGGTAATAATCCCCAAGTCAGGAACTTCCTGGTCTGACTTCTCTTATTCTCCTCTTATCTGTGTGCCCAGAACAACACTCTAGAGCGGTACAAAACTTTTTATGTGATTACTTCATACTACTGTGAAAAAATATAATTTTCTATTTAAAGCACAGAGGGACTTTCAGAAGCATCTGACAAAGCACTGAATTAAACTGGCAAGGCTCAAGCTAATGCTTTAGCCATTGTTCCTTTTTTTCTGTCCTTGGGTGAACCACTTAAAACACACTGTGTCTCAATTTCCCATCTGGGAAAAAAACAACGCCTTAGACTGTTGTCTGTGTCTCACCAGGTTTGACTCTTTTGTGGGGAAGGTACATTCACAATGCCTAACTATATAATGTAAAATTCCAGTTGCTTTTACGCATGTGAAGCAGCTGGTGAAAACCTTTCTCAGCTCTGTCCTTCCTCAGCATCAGTTTTCCCTTGTGCCATGGCCAGGAAGGAAGAGGGAGGAGGAAGAGGAGGCTTGAGCCAACCTTTCGATGCAGGCAGTGGTTTGAGGGAGGCTGTTCACATAGAGTTTAAGTACGGTCCTCTCCTGCAAGATCACTAAACTGAACAACACACTTCCACTTCTGGTGTACTTAAAATCCTGCCTCAGAGGGCAGGCAGCTAGGACAAGCTTTTAGGATGGGAGTTTCAGAAGCATCCAAGGGAGTTAAAGACAAACCTCTTTCATGTCTTAGTGCGATTTCTGCTCCCAAATTCCCTAGATACTTTGAAAAAAAATTGTTTTATATTTTTGACTTTTTTTAGAATATGTGGAAGAAAAATTGCTTCTAGTCCATCTTCTGTGAGAACAGCATTATCTCACAGTATTTCCTAACAGGACATCTGTCAGTCACAACTGTCTAATTCCAGCCAATTGAACGGTACAGGTTTCTTTGTAGAGAAGACAATAAGGGTAGGAAAAAACAGTGAGATGCTCTGGGGGTGGTGGGGCCTTTATGGACTGATGGAATTTTTACTACTTCTGGTAGGAAGAAAGGAAACAAAGCTGTCAGTGCTGGAGGCACTCTGGAGCTGTGCTTGTAAGGTAAAATGCAATGCAAAATAAACATGAAAATTTAAAAAAAAAGGCACCAGAGCAATTAAAATGAGATATGAGTTAGAGGCATAGAAAAAGGCTTAGTTTAAACAGGATAAAATTACATAAAAAACACAAAATAGCATAAAAGAACAAATTAAGAAGGCCAAGATGTAATGGTCTATGGGTTTATCCTGGAAGTCATAACACTAGATTACTCATGCCAACTGCAACTTTCACGTCTGGTTTTGAATTACGGTTGCTATAGTTTGTATGTAATATGACTGTGGATGTAAAACAAGTCACTCTTTCTAACCTTCCAAATTCTCATGCCCTCATCTCAAAACCAGACACACAGTAGAACTGAAAAAGAGAGAAAGATGATTTAAGGGACAGAATGGTTTTCATACAAGTAATGACTACAGCTCTTCAACCTGGAAGAAAGACAGCTGAGTAGATGAAAGATAGAGATATTTAAAACATGAGTGTAATAGAGACAGTAAATAGAGAATCAATATTCACTGTTTTTCCCAACACAAGGGCTACAGTGCATCAAATGAAACTAGCAGGCAAAAGGTTTAGAAGAAAGAAAAGATACTACTTCTTCATGCAACGTAGTTAAGTTGTGCAAGCCCCAACAATGGGACACTATAGCTTCTAAAATTTACATTTGTTCAACAAATGATAAACCTATAAAAGAAAAATGCATAAAGTGCTATTGAACAGGAAAGCAATACATTTCATCTCAGAAAGATTGAACTGCAAATTGCTGAAGGCTGGGAGAGTATGTGTTCGCTTGCTCTGTTCTTATGAACTTCTGTGGGTACTAATGGTGGTGCGGATGACAACTGAAAATCCTCTCTAGTCCTGTCTAGTATCCTGGTTCAGGATGGCTCTTCTAGTGCCTAGTAGGCATGGTGGTGTTAGGTTGATGGTTGGACTTGATGATCTCAGAGGTCCTTTCCAACCTTAGTGATTCTATGATTCTATGATTCTCACACCTCAGTTTCTGAGGTTTCAACATATGAAGTCATTTTGACTGCTCTAGAGTCAGGGGTGATGGGTCATATTTGCTGCTGACATGAGAGGAAGCCTCTGGCACAAGTGCTGAGTCCTGCTTTCAGTTGCAGTTCAGTGCTGTGGCACATCCTTCCCGTGGTCTCCACCCCCCTTGCCTGGTGTCAGGATGCCAAGCTGCATCTAGTACATGAACCCCTAAAAGGAGAGATGCTACAAACCGTCTGGCAAATGCCCTGAGATGTGAACATAGCACCACAGGATCACAAGACCAGTCAAAAGTGAAACTGAAACGGAAGCTCTGAGATTTAACAAAAATGCTGTCCATGTGAAGAAGTGGGTTTTGGGTCAGAAGGATGAGCAATGAATCTGCAGACCCAAGTGTCTGTACAGAAAAGATTTTATTAAAATGCATGAAAGAAGATGATCATAATAGATGATTACGCTCTGCTTCTCTCCTTATTGAGGGACTTGGAAATGAGTAAACATATATATTCCTTAGTATTTCCACATGTAAAAATATAGTTAATGTTGTTTAAGCTTTTGTGTTCCTTTTTTCTTTAATTCTCCCCACCTCTCCATATGTGGTAAAAAACACATTGTGTATGTTCTAATTAACCTTTCACTTAATCACTAAAAAATATGGTCTAAAATTTCACCCCTGTTGGCACTACGAGATCGGACAGAGAAGTCACTGGGTGACAATGCTGAAAACAAGGAGTCGTGCGAAAGGGAAAGGGAGACATCCTGCACTCTGGGAGAAAGATGAACTCGTGATAACATAATCAGTTCAGTGCGGCTGTTTGGCTAGGAGGTACATTCAAATCAACTGTCTCTCCTACAGCCAAACAATTTTCCCTTTTTTTGCTGCACTGTGTTGCCAAGTAAATCATACTACAGCATGTTGGTTCTCTTCGCAAGATGTCTGACATCTGTGTCTGCATTAAAGATGCCAGCTTGGTTTTTGTGAGTATGAAAAGCTGCAGTAAGTCCAACAATTCGCACCTTTGCTTGCTGAATGATGCTGCGCTGTATAACTACTGGGATTTCCTTCACTTAATTATACATACTCCAAATGAAACAAGAAAAAAGAAAAAATGTATGACCTCCCTGTACAGGCTTAAAATAAACCCCACAACTTTAATTTTATATCTTTGCGTTAGGTAGATGATTATGAAGACCAATCATAGGTCATATAGTCCTTTTGTCATTAACTGGAACAGGAAATATTCTAATTAAAACTTTCAGAAGAAAGCCTTTTGCAAGTTTTCAAAGTTCAGCAGACTTGGGATCTTATGAAGTGCTTAATAATGAAAAAACTCTATGGAGAATTTTAAGTCAAGGAAGAAGAAACATGACATTTCTTAATTAGTCTGTAGCCTCTTTCCCCGTTGGGCAACCCCGCCCCTCAAAGTACTTTAAGTAACGCCATCTGCAGTTGGCTGCTTCTGCTGCATATGGATCTTTGCAGTTTCACTGGATGGGTGTTTGATCTGGCATTTGTAAACCATTCTGATTCAAGAGACAAGTGGGGAAGGAATCACCCATTATCATTAAATATGGAGAGTAACCAGTAGACATTTTCATTTTATTACAGTCAGTAAACACAACCAGTAGACTTTGATTCACCTGCAGTGTTCTGCTATGACCTTCTCTACTTTCTGAGAGATGAATATTTGAAGGTCTTACTATTGATTTCAAAGTGAAGCTCTACAAACCTTTTAATCTGGAGAAATATACCTAACAGGAAATACAGATCCCATCTATCTACCTTAAAAAAAAAAGACAGAAATATGCAAATCATGGAAGAAAAAAAAAAAGTGGAAAGATGGAGACTGAAAGAATCAAGACAGAAAACAGTTACATTTAAGGAATGGAAAAGACGTAAGTCTAGAAAGACAAATCAAAAGGAAATATCTTCAATGCTATTTTTATTGAAGCTTCTATGTTTCCCAACTATCCAACCATCAAAATAAGTGACCGTATTATTTTCTGCATTTTCCATTTTATTGTGTAGTCTCTTCCACCCATCATCCCTGGACTGGGAATGGATGCAAAAGGGAATCAACATCCATCAGGCTTTGCTAAGGCTTACTAACTAAGACCAGTCCAAACTAAAACTCAACCACTCTCCATAATCAAAGTGATATCTCTGATTAAATCCTCATGATCTCAGTATCTCTCACTCTGCTGTTTATCTTTCAGCCTTTTGTTTCCCCATTTCTTTTCCTCACTGCCTACCTTTTGACTTTCTTATATATCCCTAATTTCCCTTGCTTTCACCTTCATGTTCATCCTGCAAACATAAAGTAGAAATGGCAAAAACATAATCTGGAGTAAGCATCATTAAAAGGGACTTAAGAGCTATTAACTAATTCACTGGCAGTAGAACCTGGCACAAAACCACGGCAAGACACCAAGAAACAAGAGGAGACACAAGAGGAGACCAGTGCCACTGTGATGGTTCTCGGTTATTGATGGCAATCCAGCCAGGATTTTTCCATCTGATGGCTGTGTCCAGAGGTATCTGATAAAGAACTTTAGCATATAAAGAGAGTTTAGAGCTGTTTAGCTTTTTTTACGTCTAAAACCAGGTCCTCAGCTGCTGTAAACCTGGCTGCTTTAGTGGACTACATACATTGTTGAGGAGATGCATGGAGGAAGCAATTTTCTGTATGTGGTAACATGAAGCCTTATTACTTCTACAAGAAACAGGAACGATGACATATATTCTTTAATGCCATCTACTGGCACTATATATAATAGTGAATTCTTCACAAATATCTACATTTAATGTTCTTATAAAAGCAGGTGTCTAAAGATTCATATTGTTTAGTGTTCTGTTGCTGGACATAGAGAAACATGAATATGGGTTGCTTGTGACCACTGCTCTAATTCCCCCTAGAATTGCTTAAGTTGGAAAAGACCTTTAAGATCATCAAGTCCAACCATTAATCTAACTCTGCCAAGTCCACCACTAAACCGCGTCACTAAGCACCACATCTACGTGTCTCTTAAATACTGCCAGGGACAGTGACTCAACCACTTCCCTGGGCAGCCTGTTGCAATGCTTGACAACCCTTTGGGTGAAGAAATTTTTTCTAATATCCAATCTAAACCGAGCTATCTGAGGGATGCCAGAGATGTTTTTCAGTGGCAGGAATGACTGAGCAATTTAAAGGTTCTATTCCATCTTACGGGATCTAACTTTTTTAATTCTATTTACACAACTTTCATGCTAGCAATCATTTCATACACTAACTATACAGCAAGAATATTCTTTAGCTGGCGAGAAAGGTGTCCAAGATACTCAAATTTACAGAGGATTTCCTAAACTTATTTGTATATAAAGACAATGAGAGTACTAATAATTACAACTAATGTGCTTGCAGTCAGTGTTCCACACACAGCCATTAACTAGATCTTTCCGTTGCTCTTCCCTGAGTCTGTAAGCACAGAGCACAGAACGAACGCTGAGAAGTCCTGACAGGCTTTCTGTGTAGAGAGGAGCTGGTTGTGACATTACAAAGCAGAGATATATTTGTAGCAGAACCAACAGCTGAAAAATACAGAAGACTTGTAAGAAGCTTAATGTGCAATAGAGCTTGATGCTAGGGGTGAAAGGGAGGGCAGTGGGACAACTAGTGCTTCTGATCTCTGCCTAGTCTCACTTTAACATGATGATAGATGATCCTCAATGAATTCTACATTATGGACTCCTGATTATACTTAAATTATTTTGAAAGCTTAGATTTATTTTAAATTAACACTTTCTCATGATTTCTAGAATAAGGCTGTTCAGTGCTGTCACAGACGGTAAATGAGCTTTTGCAGTATTTGGGGTTAGTCTTGTCTGTTCCATATTCTGTAAGAAATTTATCAAGAAGCTATGCTGCTAAGATTGTTTTCGTACTTCCACTTGGGAGGAGCAGCATGGAGGTTACTTAGTACTATTGGCACTTATTGTATTCATTCTTTTGTGTATTATTTTAATTAATCGAGGACAGACATAATTCAGAAGACCTCCTTCAAAGTAATCTGACTATAAATCAATTCAAATTATTAACCTATTAATATTTTACGTTTTTCTGAAACACTTCAAACACCATACATCAAATTCTGCATTCACATACCATAGTCCTTTTTTAGAGAAGCTGGGGTAGGTTTTTTTCTTTCTTTTTTTTTTTTTTTAAATCAGCAGAATTAATCCAGGAGGAAGATGTGGCCCCAAGTCACAAGGGACACAACCAGACTGAAATTGCTTAAATAGCACAAGAAGATTGGAATAGTTTGTGACATGTAGCATGTCATTCCCCATTGTCTTGCACCTTTTGTAGTCACTTATATCAATACATTTATACCAATGTCTGCAAATGGCAGACATGCACA
Organism: Psophia crepitans; assembly: GCA_013399095.1. Classification (NCBI taxonomy): domain Eukaryota; kingdom Metazoa; phylum Chordata; class Aves; order Gruiformes; family Psophiidae; genus Psophia; species Psophia crepitans. The sequence continues at coordinate 199,443 of VWZZ01006699.1, forward strand.
TGATTGTATTCCCAGGAAACCCTATGATACCAGACCCCATTCTTACAGATACTGCAGAAAGAAATGGACTACAATTTATACCCAGTTATTCAGCTATGAAAGACTAATGTGAGGTTCAGACCTACACAATATTCATATCCTTTTAAGTTACATGAAAGCTGAACCTTTTTAATAATAGTGCCTCTTATTCATATTAATATATAAAAAATTGCTTGAATTTTTTAAAATCTATTTGGTCTTTCACTGCAATGACTTCTTTAATTTTGTGAAGATACATTGACTCTTTAATTTCAGGGCTGAATTTAGTATGAAACTAATGCACAAATCTTTTCAGGATATGGGCAGGTTAAGAAGCCATAGAAGGTCTCTAAGCCAAACTGCAGAGGTAATCATCATGCTCCAGAGGGAAAGAAAAGGAAAAGAGAAAAAATTTGAAGATAAAGTCAAGTGCTTGTTTGTCAGCCTACCAATGACCCCACCCTGAATATATTTTACAAGCTCAGTTCCTCCAATTAAAAACATACAAACCAACCTATATTTTCTGAATGCACTGGATATATTTCCTGTAATCCCACCAGCGAGAGACCTTCAGAAGTTCGGTTATCGAGTTTCAGAAGAAGGAACACAGGCACTTCTTGTTGATCGGAAAGACTGAAACTTTTACCCATGGATTTGTATGAGGAGAAAACTGTCAAGCTTTGGTACAATGTTCAGTGGTGCTAGTCAAGTTTTTTTCCAGCTGGGACCTGATTCTAGCTGTGATATAGCTATTAAGTCAAAAATGAGGACTGAACAATCCTTGATCTGGCTATCTAATAAGTTCAAAGAGAAAATCAATCAAAGTTCAAGCTATTGGAAAACCAGCTCCTATTTAGGAACCTCTAATTTAAAACCTTTTTGCAATTTTTATCAGGCACGAAGCTTTCAAGATGGAGCATGAAAAGATGTATCCTCAGCTAAAGATAATAATAGAAAATGAGTAAGACCTGTTGAGTCTACCAGCAGAATCAGCAAGGGAAAGCACCAGATGTAACCAGTGGTAGAAACAGTGTATGATCTGGCACAGTGCTATATCGTCAATAATTCAGCATAACTTTATTTTGCTCTGTCAAACACTCTTTGTGATGGCAAATGAACTGTCCCACTAGAATTTAAAGCAGGTAAAATAAAGGAGAAAAGGAGGAAATATATAGTGTTCCTCATGAATAAAGGGATAAACCATTTTACTCTAAAAACATACAGGCTGAAATCTGCCCTTAGTATAAATCCATAGGATTTAATTCAAGAATGAATTCAGGGTGAACATTGCTACCTACCCTCAAATTAGAATAAAGATTCTTAAAAATAGAAAGCACAACCACCTCATTTCTTTTCATGAAGGTACACAGATTTATATGAACCTATCATTTATTCCCTTCTCTTGATTAGAAACTGTTTCACTTTTTTGTGTCATGCCAAACTCATTTGAGCTTTATAGTTCAGGAGCTCAGCTAAAATGTGTGCATCAATTTTTATGCAATCCATAAAGATGAATAAGAAAAAAAAGGAAATAAAAAAGTAGGACTGAAAAAACAGAGAAAGCATCAGGGAAAGTAAAACTAACCCAGTAAAGATGCATAAACGAGACTGAGACATTTAGGATAGGAAAAAGAGCACACCTTCCTTCTGGGTCAGGATTCACCTTCTCAAAAGCCTAAGTCCCTCACAAATGGGTTCTGCATTTCAGATGTATATTTTTTTCCTGCCAGCACAGTTACACTGAAAATTTAATGCTCATGAAGCAAACACTTGGAATCAATGGCAGGTAGAGTCACTAAGTTCACAAACAACTTGTTGATCCTTTGGTTTTAATTACAAATTGTCAGCATTTCTAGCAAGCCAGTAAACTATTTTGAACTCTTCCTTTCTCTCTGTTGACAGCTAAATCCAAAATTATAAGTAAATGAGAAAAATAAAGGTTTTTCCTTTGTGACATGTAATAGGAAAACAATATTCAACATTTTCTAATGACTTAAGCTATTGTTTAGGACCATGAATATTTAAAAAATTTCCCAGCTGTAGGATTTGGTAGCCTATAAGACAATTCTTAAGAGAAGTGGAGGAATCCACCATGAATTATTAATATAGAATGGATAGGACAAAGCACTAGAAGATGTCCTGTAATGATCAATCTTGCATTACCAGTGAGTTGCACAAGATGACGTAACGTCTTTTCCATAAGCCTGTGATTTAGCCAGATGTTCATAATTAAAAATATTCATCTGCAGGTGACTGATAACTGCAAGTCTTTGGGAAAACCTGTCACATGAACATACCATTTTTAAAAACAAAAATAGAGCCCAGTGAGTGCAGCACGTTAAAAAGTAAAATTCAAGTCACTACAGACATTACAAACCAGGAAAAAAAAATCAGAAACATCAGTTGTTAGGGAATGGACTTTCTCCTTTTCTTGAAAGCACTCCAAGATTCTTTCCAGCGTCCCACTTAGGGGAAGGCTTTTGGATTCGTTCTTGCTCCTGGGCTGTCTATTTGATGTTACACTTGAAAACTAGTTGGAAATTCTTGGCCAGAGCAGAGCAAAGCTCTTCTTCACGGACTCAGGGCAGGGGGCAGTGTTCAGCACAATTACACAGAACTGTGCATAAGGTGGGTCATATTGGCTGCCTCAGAATCAATGTGTCACAAAGTCCTGTTGCTGAGGCATGGACCTCTCCCTTCCACATGGTATGTAGGGCCCTTTAGTAACAGCAGGCACTGCTCTTCATGTCACATTGACCCAAACTATTACGAGGTATACTACGGCATTAACACAAAGTTTCTAGCAGAAATGCACATCGTTGCTCTAAAAATACAGCTTGCACGTGACACACAACTTTCTCTAAATGTCCCGTGTCACAGGCTGAAATATTTGTTGATGCTGTTGTTAAATCTGAAACACAAAATTTGGTTTGCTCAAAGCAGCTTTTTTCAGTTTTCGGTCAGGCACACACACACACCTATCACGCACCCAGCAAGCCTGCATTCATTCATTTTCAAGCATTTTTGACCTCTCTTAACTCCATTTCTGTGAGCAGACAGCCCACACTTACAGTGTTTGGGTGAAATCACGTGTTTGAAGTAAAGGCTAGAAGTGCCTTTAAACTGATTTGTCTTTATCATTTCCTATTGTTTCGCATGTTCCTTTTATGTGGGGCTACTTCCAGAGATTACGTGCAGGTGGATTTTGCACGCAGCAAACACTACAAGCAGAGAAGCTGCAACAGGCGCAGCCACGCCGCGCCGCAGGGAAGTGCCTTGCAGCTGGCACGTGGAGGTGCAGCATGATGCCCAGGTACCTTGTGGACGCAGGCAAAGACGCCAGGTGCTTCTGAACCAGCCAAGTCTGCCTGACTGGGCCAAGCTGCCAGGGAAAGGTTCTTGGGGGGTGATGTTCAGCAAGAGAAGTGAAGAATTCTTCGAGCAGCTGAGGGAGTTATCACTAGAAATTGATGGAATTGATAAAGGGAAAATTTCAGTCTAATATCGTGACACTGTCATCAGTGTCACTAGGACTGGTGAGACTTGTTCAACTGTGTAATAATCATCCAGGAAAACAGATGATGTTTTTGTCATATGAAAAATGGAAGAATAATTTGACACATCGTTCAGATATGTACTTTTTGAAACAGTTCTGCACTGGCAGGTGGATAGGACAAACCAGCTCTTTCCCAGATCTGGGGCCAGCTCCTTATCAGCTATATATCAGCATCTCTTCTCTGAAATCAGAAGAACAATCCTACTTTATAGCTGACAGCTTGACACTGAATTTCTGTGAGGCTTAATCTCTACCTACAATGCACCTCCACTGAAGTCTCTTAGGGATTTTGACTCTGCAATTGTGTGACATGAAAATTTCCAAAATAGTAATAGAAAACTCTATTGCACTGTAGGAATGATTATTTCCTATTAAGACATCTCTATGACAGTGCAAGATACCTCATCCCTGTGAAAACTCCATGTCAGTAGTGGAGGACAGAACTCAATCTGCTCCTTAAAGGAGTTAGGAGGAGGGAGTTTAAAATCATGTTGTAACATTCCTTTTCTTAAATGCAAAGCAGATTTCAGAAAAAAAAAAGGTTGTTTCCCATTTCAAAGTATTTTTCCTGTGAGCTGAATTCTTTTCCTTTTAAGAGAAAAGACAGCTCTGTGCAAAAGGAGTTGATATTAGGATACTCATTACAGGGCAATTACAGTCTACAGCAAAGGCAGTTCTGGAACTTCCATGGAAATCTTCTGCCACTTTTCCATTGGTCATAGATCACATTTTCCAGGCTCAGACATCAGAAGTCTGATAAGTGACTAATCCTTAAAGAGTTTGCCTTTATCTTTTGCAACCTGCAGGGAAAGGGCTTCTCTGAGATCCAAAAGCTCACTGATGGTAAGCGGTTCAGGTGAGACCATTTTCTCCAGCAGTTTTATCCTCACTGAAGTTAAACCCACTGCACTGAGTACTCACTTGCTGTTTGAAGGGGAAGGGAAGAAAGAAAAAAGAATAAAATGCAACCTTTCTCCAGCTCAACCCAGATGTCTTTTCTGTAGACCTTGGAAACTTACTGCTATTTCAGTCAAAAGAGCTTATCTAGTGGGGGCCACCTTTTCCTCACAAAGCATCATGACCAAAGGATTGTGTACAAAATGCACCCCAGGAGGGTTAATTCCAAGTGGGAGGCTCGCTTCTCTCTGTCACTTGGTTTGCTCCAGAATGGGAGGCAGTAGTATGTTGCAGTCTGTTATCAGCAAGGGCAGGATCCACCATCTGAAACCCTTGCTTCGCCTAGTCTGTGAGAAGTAAGAAATGAGACTGGAACTCTCACCATTTCCCTGCTTGGGCACGTGCTTGATAGTTCAGCCAGGCGTTTCACCCACAGCATTTCATCAAAGCTTCCACATCCCCCACAGCTCCAAACACATGCACACAAACACGCACAGAGTTTAGGAAATAATAGCAGTGTGCTGACAACGGTTCATTGTGAAGGATGCTGTCATAGCAGCAAAAGCCTTTCTAAGTCTACACAAATGTTTTCCATTAGCAAGATCTAACTGATGATGCTTATTGATAGGAGGCAAAAGTGACAGTGAAGGAAGACAAGGTAAAGAGAGGAGATTATGGTTAGACCACGTGATATTGCAGAATGAGAAAGGGGTCACCCTCTGTTTGGGAATAACAATATATTTATGTATTTGGGTAAATTGTTTTTCCACCACTATGTTTCCACTTGGCTGTGGAAGACAGGAGACTGACATCTGCGGTCCTTGCATTGTACTTTTCTAACAGCAGGACATGTGCAATAAGATATGTTTATTTTAATTGCCACTCATTTATCACCTCAACTAGAAATATTCCTAGAGGAATAGCACTTGCATTGTAGCAGCTGATTAAAGGTTTTCCTCAGAAGAGATGTATGAATCTTCACTTTCCCCTGCGCTGAGCTCTGTAGAGCTGCTGTCAGTCGGGAGCTGTGTGTGGCGTGCCTGTGTGGAAGTGAGGAACACCTTAATCATAGCCACGGGAGGCCTCTTCACCCTGCTGCATACATGAGAGGCAGAAAGGGGAGCTGGAACACGTGTCCTAACGGAAGGACCAAATGTATGAATTGCAAATGCTTCTTTTCCTAGAGCCCTTGAGACAGATCTTAAAGGACAGTTTGGGATGGAACTAAACAGCTCTTACAAATCCAGACAAAATAAGAAGAAAATAAGGTAAGACTGGTCGTCGCAGGATACAGGATACTCATCTGGTTGGACAGCGAGTCTGAGGTCATGCAGGTATCCCTTTACAGCGTACGTTCTGACAGGTATTTAAATGTATTGCCCTCCCATGGCTAGGGAAAACAACCTCTTGATTTTTGTTCTAGTATAAACAGACCAAGTAAGATTTTTTGTCATTCATTAACTCTCTAATATTTTCTTAATTCAATCTCTTCCACTTTCAATTATGAAAGCCTTTGAGATTTGAGTTGTTAGGCATGGGGGTGCTTCGTTTAAGGGCTTTTTGCAATGGTTTAATTAGCAATCAGAGGCTTAGCTGCTTTGCTCAGACACACTGTCAGAAGAAATAGTGATCCTTTGATATTAAGTTTGGAGAAGCAGATTTCTACTGATGTTTTATGAGCTGGGATAGCTCTGATTTTTATTTTTTTTTTCTTTCTCAACACCACTATCATATCGAGTGGAATCAATATGATTATATATGATATATATATATATGATATATATATATGATCGATGTGATTATATATGATCCATTCGATATCGAGTGGATCATATCATATCGAGTGGAACATCTCCCTCATGAGGAAAGGCTGAGGGAGCTGGGTCTCTTTAGCTTGGAGAAGAGGAGGCTGAGGGGTGACCTCATCAATGTTTATAAATATGTTAAGGGTGAGTGTCGGGAAGATGGAACCAGGCTCTTCTCGGCCTCACTAAGCGATAGGACAAGGGGCAACAGGTGCAAGCTGGAGCAGAGGAGGTTGCGGGTTAACGTAAGGAAAAACTTTTTCACCGTGAGGGTGAGAGAGCACTGGAACTGGCTGCCCAGAGAGGTTGTGGCGTCTCCTTCTCTGGAGACATTCAAAACCCGACTGGACGTGTTCCTGAGTGATGTGCTCTAGGTGGCCCTGCCTTGGCAGGGGGGGTTGGACTAGATGATCTTTTGAAGTCCCTTCCAACCCTTGTGATTCTGTGATTCTGTGATATCACTGTACTATTTCCATTTTCTAGTTCTCCTCCAAACAGGTATTCTTTCTCCCCAACCTTGGATAAGGAAATTTTCCTTACTAAAATAACAAAATTAATAAATTCTTGAGGTCAGAGATGACCATTATGATCATGTAATACAACACTGTAGGAGACATTGACAGTCAGGTCTTTATATAAAAATTAGGTTGTAAAGTTACATTGCAATAACCAGAACCAAACTTTACAACCTCCCAGCGCCGGAACGCGCAGTTAGCTGCTTAGATGCTTATGATCAACTGCACATGTGAATTAACTGCACGTGCGTTTTCCTGCCTAGATTTCCAAACGCATGTTGAAAGATATAGGTAGCTGATGCACTTTGAAGCACCTTTTCCTCTACTGTAGGAAACAATTTTCATTATGTAAAAATCTTTGCATTTTGAACACTTCATTGTAACACGTAAAGCCCTTCCTCTGTGGGAGGATAGGGGTCAAAGTTCACAGTATATCCACAGACCGGATGAAGTTGCTTTATTTCAATGCCTGTAGCGTTATCATGGACGAGCTGACAGTATAGTCATCAACTGAATATGCTAGATTTTAATACAGGCTACATACATATTTTGAATTTTAAACAAGGCTGTATATACTATGGAAACATAATTCATCAAGCTAGTTAATTAATGCTTAGAGGTAGTGGAAAAATAAATGCTAGCTTACTTCCTGCAGTAATGTTGACATTCAGAATTATTTTCTGTTGGGGGCCTTTTAATGCAGAGTTATAATCTGAAAGGCTGTTAAGAACTATTTTGAGAAAATTCCAGAAAGCTCCGAAGGAGAAGTTTTGAAGTACCTCATTGCAATATTTAGTTTCAATATTTTCATCAGAAATATAATAGACTTTTTCTTATGGGAAACCTTCTTTTAGGGAATCCTTACTGCTGCTGGGAAAACTTTCTGCCTAAAATATTTTAAACTGTGATACTTCTGGTTATTTAAAGTCTAGATATGCTACAGATGCTGTGAAGTATCATACGCAGAGCAGATAAAAAAGGGTAACCCACATTATATAGCTTTAAGACCTTTTTTTCATGAACCATTAAAACTGCTAAAAACTGCTTTACTTCACTGGAAGTGAAGCCTCTGGGGTAGCATGTGTTCTATGCCCAAGTGGCCCAGAGGAAATTGTCACTAGGACTTCAAATGAAGTTAAGATATCTTAAGGCCATTACAGGTCACTTTTCTAGACAGGTCAGGATGCTTTCAGGGTCTCAAGCATCATGGGGTGCCAGGTACTGAACAAAGCCTTCCCTTTGCTGCTTTGCCCAGGTAGCTGAAGAAGGGATGAGAGGGAAAGATGAGCTGCTGCACCAGCCCTTTTCTTTTCATCTTTGTAGCTGGGGAGGAGACACGAACTGGTACGTCAGCTATTTTCCCAAGGACAGCTTGCAGAAGAGGGGAGCAAATGAAGTGGGAAATATCTACAAGAAGGCCAGATCCTCAGCTGCAGGATATCAGCATGCTCCCACTGAAATTTGAATTATCCTGCATGGTACAAGCTAAGCATCTGTGTTCCTTTGGTCTGGTCAGCTTTAGGAAGCTAAATTGATAGATTTAAAGCACATTATCAGAATAAGAGTAGAAGACAGTGGCAGTGATTAAAACCACAATGATCCACATTGTGACTTTTATATTTTAAATAGGGTGAGCTAGGACATAAAGTTTAAGTACTCTTGGTCTATAAAACAGAAAAAAGTTTCAAGGCAGCACCACAGAATGCTGTAAGGAGACCCTTTCAGACCTAGGAGAAATACAAGTAACCTAAAAGGCACTGGCTATGATTATGTACATTACTGCAATTCAGTCTTTGGGATCCCTGCTATGGATGCTTGAAAGAGTGGCAGTGATGGTCAGCTGCTGATTTATGTACTAGAAGCATGCTGTCGGGGGGGGGGGGNTGCCCTTTGTTTAAGGCTTCAGCATTACATCAAAGTATTTTTAATAAAAATTATGCTGACAGGATCGCAGAAGAGGTTAATGTCAATAGTTCTTCTAATGGAGGCAAAGTAAATATCTGGGCATCTGAGCTAGACGATTGCCAGCTACCATGTGTGCATGTGTGAATGTGCATGTGTGTGACTAAAATGACCGGTTTCCCCTGCAGAATGCACCACTGGGGATAGAAAGATACAGGGAATGGCTTATGGTCTGTGTGTCTGATGGTAAAAATCAATGACTTGCCTTATTGAAAGGTGCCCTCAGGGGCAAAAAGCAGTGAATAGCTTATTAGTTTGTGTGTGCATGCTGGCAGATGATAAAGCAGCATTGAAATCAGTCATAGACCATAATAAAGTACCCATCCCCATCTTAAAGCTAGTGTATACTTCTGTCTCAGGGGAATATGCTTCCATTAACCCAAACTGTGCAGTAACTCATCTCTAACCACAGTACAAATATGCAGTAGAAGAGGAACCAATAATGATTTCTTATGGTTACTGATGCAAAAAATATAGTGGATAAATTACTGGTGTGCAGGGCAAGATTCTTTCTGGTGTAATATTCCATTATTCTAGTTTACTAATATCTGGAGTGGTGTGGATGGATTCCAGCTGAGGATCTGGCCTGATACCAGAAATATTTTATTCATTTCCAAAATAAAAGAGGAAAACACGGAGTGATGCAACAAAGAAAAGATGCAAGACACAGAATGTTCTGACCTTTTTTCCCATCAGTAAACTCTGTTTTGGAATATATTCAGGTCATCTATTCAGATACGTAAGACCTACAAACAACCACATTGTCACTGAAGTATTTATTGACCTTAAAATGTTGTCATGCCTTGGGATGCTTTGCTTTGATGGCATACATCTGATTAACGCCAATAATGCCTTCAGCAAACGGAACAGCTATTTAATGTGAAGCTTTCCCATAAGATCACTAGGGTAGATCCGGCCTGAGAAGTAGAGGTGATGATTTCTCTTGGTTGCAAGGTGAAAGTACTGACTTCAGTAAGTATTTTCATACTTTAATTATTTCCTAAGAGATGCTGATGGCATCTGTGCTTGTATCCATGGATATCCAAAACTAGTACAAAGTGTGTCTTTTTTAAAGGACTTGACACTCCAAATATGTAGTATTTTGTCTTGAAATATGTCATAGTGACGGCCATATGGGGCAGAATAATTCCCTTAGCTGGAGTAACTAATGTGTAGCATTTATTAAACAGATGGATAGACACGTGTACACTCCACATAGATCTGCTAACATTATGTTAGTTGTGGCACTCCCTGAAGGACATGCCTCTGGAAACCACAGGCAGATATCCTATCATCATATTGTTATGTAGAAAGGTGCTAATAGCTTCCATAGTGGAGCTTCTAATAAAATGCTATACAAAAAAGAGTTAAGAACATAGTATAACATTTGCACCCAGAAGGTCAGTAGGGCTCCTGCACCACTTAAGCACTTGTTCTTGTCTTAGAAATCTCTGAACTTCCCATTGCAGCAACTGCTGAAGGAAGAGCGATTGGACTATCTTTGCAACCCTGCTGGTCCCAAAGGAGCTTTTGCAGCAGGAGCTTCCCAGGTGTAAAGTCAAGGGAAGGAAAAGGAAAGTCTGCCTAAGCAGCTGGATTCAACTGAGATTTGTAAGTGCCCTAGAAAGAAGTGGCGGAAGTATTGGTGCGTAGGATAGAGATACCCCAATTGAGAAATACAGCTAGAAGGTTTTGTCCCGTCTTCTTCAGGAAGCAGGACTTATCAGGTATAAAATGTATGCCTCTTACATTTTGGATAATCCTTTGCACGTCATCACAATGTAAAAGACTATTCCTTTTTGACTGTGGCAGATGTGAACAGATGAAATGGTGGAGTTCAGGATCCTCAAGGCAGTGAGGAGGACACACAGCAAGCTCACTGCCCTGGACTTCAGGAGAGAAGACTTGGCCTCTACAGGGACCTGTTTGACAGAGCAGCATGGAAGAAAGCCCTGAAGGGAAGAGGGGACCAAGAAAGCTGATTAGTATTCAAGGATCAACTCCTCCAAGCTCAGGAGCATCCCAACAAAGAGGAAGTCGGACAAAAACACCCGGAGGCCTGCATGGATGAACAAGGAGCTCCTGAACAAACTCAAATGCAGAAAGGAAGCCTACATGGCATGGAAGCAGGGCAGGTAGCCTGGGAGGAATACAGAGAAATTGTCTGAGCAGCCAGGGATCAGGTTAGGAAAGCCAAAGCCCTGATAGAGTGAAATCTGGCCAGGGACATCAAGGGCAACAAGAAAAGCTTCTATAGGTACATCAGTGATTAAAGCAAGACTAGGGAAAATGCGGGCCCCTTCCGGAAGGAAAGGGAGACCTGGTTACCCGGGATATGGAGAAGGCCGAGGTGCTTAATGACTTTTTTGCCTCAGTCTTCACTGACAAGGGCTCTAGCCACCCTGCCCAACTCACAGAAGGCAAAGGCAGGGACTGGGAGAATGAAGAACTGCCCTCTGGAGGAGATGATGAGGTTCAAAACCATTTAAGGAACCTGAAGGTGCACAGGTCCACAGGACCCGATGAGACACATCCGTGGGTCCTGAGGGAACTGGCAGATGATGTTGCTAAGCCACTCTCCATCATATTTGAGGTCGTGGCAGTCTGGTGAGGTCCCCACTGACTGGAAACAGGGAAACATAACCCCCAGTTTTAAAAAGGCAAAAAAGGAAGACCTGGGGAACTACAGGCTGGTGAGTCTTACCTCTGTGTCTGGCAAGACCATGGAGCAGATCCTCCTGGAAACTTGGCTCAGACACATGGAAAACAAGGAAGTGGTTGGTCACAACCAGCATGGCTTCACCAAGGGCAAATTGTGCCTAACAAATTTGATGGTCTTCTACAACAGGGTTTACAGCATCAGTGGACAAGAGAAGAGCAACTGATGTCATCTACCTGGATTTGTGCAAAGCATTTGACACTGTCCCACATGACATCCTTGTCTCTAAATTGTAGAGTTGCACAGCCTCATACAGATCTTTTGTTTTTGTTGTTGTTTCACAGGCATGCATGCAGCAGCCTGTGAAGTATTGCTGAAGAACTAGAGCATTTGTGCTCTTCTCTTACTTTTACAGAATCACAGAATATTAGAGGTTGAAGGGGACCTCGAAAGATCATCTAGTCCAACCCCCCCTGCCAGGGCAGGACCACCTAGAGCACATCACTCAGAAATGTGTCCAGTCAGGCTTTGAATGTCTCAGAGAAGGAGACTCCACAACCTCTCTGGGCAGCCTGTTCCAGTGCTCTGTCACCCGCACAGTGAAAAAGTTTTTTCTTATATTAACCTGGAACCTCCTATGCTCCAATTTGCACCCATTGCCCCTTGTCCTATTGCTTAACGACACGGAGAAGAGTCTGGCTCCGTCTTCCCGACACTCACCCTTAACATATTTATAAACATTGATGAGATCACTCCTCAGTCTCCTCCTCTGTCTTCTTCAGAACAAGTCACATATGATATTAAGCTGTAAATGTCTTCAGTTATTCATTACTTCATTCCCCTGTGTAAAGCACTTTTTTTGGGGTGGTCTACATGTGTGAACTTGGACAAGCCACTCCTTGTATGGCATTTTCCCACCAGCTATGTAAGAGTAAAAGCATTTATAGCACTAACATGTTGCGAGGACTGCTTGTGAAGAAAGATTGGAAAATGGCTAATATATCTGGTAATATGGAGCACATATGTATCTAAGACAGATTAATAACGATGTGCTTTATGTGATGTATTATATAAAACATGTTTGAAATTTGTCAACATTGGACTGCTCCACTATGGATCAATCTTTTACTTATTGTTGCATTTTGGGCTTTCAACGCACGAAACGATTTCCAATGACACTAGGAGAATATACAGGTGAACAGAAATGAAGGAATGAAAATTGCACTTGGAAAAGGAAGTGATTTTTTTCTGTAAAGAAAACTGTTTTTTATCTCCTCACAGCTGACCATATGCTGAGGAGTGCAGGCTATTCCTCAGCTAAACGTGCAGCAGGGAGTGGCAGTTAGAAGGGCAAAAATGAATCCATTATTACTGCTAAATTTTTAGAGGGGAAACAGAATCTTCCATTAATGGTCCACAGTTCCTCTAGTCCTTTAAAAGATACATAGTGGTTTTGGACACATAGCACCACATATTGAGAGAATTAAAATGACCATGTTGCCAGTATGGACAATTTTCCAGGAGTTTTCCCCCAACCAAGAGTAATATGCAACCAAGAAGATCAGTTACTGTGCACTTGGTTATAACGCTTCCACCACAGAGAGTTTATACCGGTAACTGCTTGGTGCCTCAGTTCCTCCTAATTCAGTTCTCTTGAAGGAGAGAGAGAATGACTGATGGCTTCCAAAGGCTGCTGAATTCAACGTGTGGATTTATGTTAACGTTTCAGATGAGATAAGGCTTGTACATTTAAAAAAAGTCTTCCAGTTCCCCCCATTTACTGTGCTTTGCTTTGCTCTCAGGGAGCACTGGATTCCTTTCAAATGGAACTAAGGTACACTCCAGGATGGACCTATGCAGGCCAGTTCGTGATAGGAGGCCAGTCCATGAAACTAGACTAGAGCTAATCTGAAGTAACCTTCCTTTCCCAAACACAGACACTGTAGGTACCAGCTCCTCAGCAGCCCCTGTTTCAAGCCGCAGATATGTGCCTATTGTGCTGCCTTCCTTGTGAATGCAGATACAGCCAGGGAGATTCACTTCTGGACACTAGACCCTGGCAGAGTCTGCTAACATTGAGGAGAACCCTGCACAAAGAAGGGGAAGATTGGGTAGCATTTTAAGTCATCACATAGGTTTCCAGCTAAAATGGAAAAACATGTTTTGTTTTTCTCTAGTTAGATCTTTCCTCAGGAGCTGCAATTTCACACACAGCAAAAGAAAATAAATGCAGAAATTATTGTGGACACTAACGCTTTCTTTTTTTTTCTTTTCTAGGAACCTTATAATAAGACTATCCTGATTCCCTAAGGAGGGAAATTTGATATTTCTCCAATGTGAATCCAGACCCCTTCTGGATATTAATCCACTTCACAAAGTCATTACGAATAATTTAGCATAAAAGCAGCCTTTTTTCTCACAAGACAAAGCGCTGAGGCTGAAGCATTTGTAGAGCAGTGTGAAAAACATACTGTAGCTGCCTCGGCTCCATTTGGATAGAGTATAAATAAGGAAATTTGGCTGCAAATCCTGTCAGTCTCTTAGTCTTATTTAGCACAAATATTCAGGAAAAACAATGATAATATCATTTGGCTTTTTTTTTTCCTTTTTTTTTTTATAGTGCTAAGTCAATGCATAATTACTGGAAAGCATTTTCTGACTGAATTTTAGATGAGCATTTTGACAAAATATAATATTGGAAACAATCTTTATCAAACATTCATGTGTAGTGTGAGAGATAAAAACAGGAATCCATAATTCATATGGCAGAGTGTATTACCAAGTGTGAATAAGAGGCTGAATTTAAATGAGGAGGTCTGAACAATATTTTCTGCGAGGCATCTGCTTTAATCATTTACATTATTCACTAGGTTTTCCAGAACTGTAAATCTTAAATATATATTTGTGTTTGTGAGAATGTGTATGTAAATACACACATATATGCACACATACACAAAGCATTATACACATCCACACATATTCATGCAGATATAGAAATGTGTTTGTATACAGAGACAAAACAGCTTAGGGCCTGATTCTGAAATCATTCTCCGTGAACGGGAAGACTCCTACTGACAATGATGGATTTGGGGATCAAGACCTTAGTGCCTTGGTTTTTCACCTCTTACCCTGAGTTTGCAGTTCTATGAATCAGACTAAGGTAAAAGGAAAGACAAGTCTTTATTTACCGTAAAATAATTGCAACATTTACTCAGTTGACAACAAACATTACAGAAAAGCAAAGAAACCCCAGTGAATGCCCCTACACTGAGATGAAATCCTTAAGATCTTTCTGTCAACTGTTGTGTCCAACTGACATTCTTACCCAAATTGTGTTTTCAGGACTGACTCCCTACACTTCAGGGTGCAATGACAAGACAGACCCTTGGGTGAGCAGCTGTGTGGAGCTTGATTGCAGCCTGCATGGGGCCCCATCCAGATCCAAGGCTTCCCCTACCCTACTGACCCACCTTAACTCGGCTGAGAAAGAATTTTAATCCTCCTCCCAGTCACTGTCCCTGCCTAGTTTGACTCTGCCTATGCCACTTAGATGTTAAGCCTTGCCAAGGTAGCAAAAGGAGTCACCTAATGATTGCTGGGTGCTTCACTAAGCCCTAAACAGATTTTTGGTCCTTCATGATTAAGCAGGCCCTCTTCTCACTGGGTTTTCAAATCCCAGGGTGGGTTTTTTGTTTGTAACATAATAACGCTTAGATTTCATATAAACTTATCTACTTGCTACTCATACTTAACACTTTCATACAGGTACATTTTATGCGTATAGCAGTTAATGGCTCATTTTTGAGGAATGTAGGAGGGCACATGAAGCTAATGATGAGTTTGAGAGCTTGCTGTTCCTCACCCCTATTTTGGAAGGACATCAAATAGTCTTTCTTTTTCCAGTTGTGGTTACTGTGTAGTCCAGCCCTGACAATCCCTTTTTGGAGACTTGCTTAGGACAGTGAAGTGCTTGCACAAGATTCGTGACAGGACATAACAAAAGACAAAGGCCAGTACTAACCCAGGTTCAGGGTCTGGTGCTCCCATACCAGTTCTGACATTATATCCTACATATGAAGCATCCGCTGTGCCAGCTTCTGTGTAACTATGTCATCAGTATAACTAATCCTTTTAGTCCGGTGTCCCAGTTTACTGGCTGGTAAAGCAAAGTCAAAAAGCAGTAGCTGTCACTTTGTTTCAGGAGAAGGCCAAAGGACTAGAAATAGCTAATTTCTACCGCAGGGACAAGGTCTACCTCCTCTGACAGGGCTCAGGGATTGCCTCTACAGAAATCTGTCTCTGCTCCTTCCAGTACTGTTCATTGCTTACAAACAACCCACATGCTGTTTGTTTGGTGGGGTTTTTTTGTCCGTTTGTTTTTCAATAGAACTCCAGGTGTTGCTTTTTTATTCTTTCCACTCCTCACCCCCTTTCTATTTCGTAAGATTGTGTTTCTTGATTCTAGCAGATCTGTTTGCCAGGTCAGGAACAGCTGGTATTGCTGCACAGGAGGCTGTCTTACCCTGGTATGTGTGTGCTTATTTAAATAATTGTTAATTTCTTGGAGGGCAACAGGGAACAAATAACAGATGAAAAGTACCAAAATAGTGCAAATCTTTCTCAATACAGTATTCACTGAGTTATATAGGGCATATTAAAAAAAAAAATCGCAAAGTTTTTTAATTATGTACAGCAGCCAAGTCAATGAGGAGTCATGCATGAAATCCGTGCACTCTGAAGACCAATGAAAAAGAATTTCACCTCTTTTCATGAAGCCGAGCCCAAGTGATTAAAATGATTGCACCCTATCATTTTAATTCTCTTTCCTTTAAGCTTTCTTTAATGGTGCCCTCTTCCATGGTTAAGCAAAATGATGAATTAATTCAGTTTCTCCCCTGTGGGGCAGAAGAAAAGCAAGATTCAATACATCCCATTCTGCCAGTATTTCATTCACAAGGCACATTACATTTACCCATTTTTTTCTCTCCTGGATTGTTTTATTTATATATATTCTGAGGAACATACACAGATCATAGAATTTGTGACTGTGACACATTCTGAGAAGATGAGAAATCAGATCTACCGCAAAACTGTGCAACATAATTTGGAACAAAGCATGGGGAAGAAATGCAGGCACAGATTTGATAGAAGAGAGAAAGGTGTTGAGCTCTCCCTCCATTAATTCTGTCCTGTCTGGGGTATATACTATTGGTGCAGTTGTATCGTCTTTACAGCTTTCCCTGTCCTGGTCACAGCTGCATCCAGTGATCTTCTATCCAGTGACCTTCATTTGTGATCTTTGGCTGGTCACTCTGGAGCATTGACACTGTTCAGCTTCAGCCCTTTAAATGAGGTTGGAACCTAGATTCTGGCTGTGTCCAACTGCCCCTTTATAGCATCTGTGATGGTATCCTCAACGCCAAATGCTCTAACCACACCTAGTCTCTGGAATGATCTTTAGGATTCTTGTGTTCTTCCTAGCTGGAAATGCAGGAAATATAACTCATGGCCTTTAAACAATGCTCAAGGGGCTAGATGAACCATAGCCCAGAGTGTCCCTGGTGTGGCTTGCCTGAATCCACCAGTCCACGTCTCACAGGGCTTTGTGGCATGGCCCTCACCACTAGGTCTTCACAAAACGTCCTGCCACTCCAAATCACACAGTGTCTTTTCAATGGCTCTATGGCACAGACAGAAAATACATTCTTTTCACAAACCTGATCATAACATCATCCACTGTCAGCATCTTGTCCAAGGGATGAGAGGCAGTTTTGAGGTGGGAGATGGTGTAGGTACTTCTCTTCAACAAGGTATATTACTCCCAAGAACATATTTTGGTGAACTTTTCTGAAATAGACACTTTCATTCATGGACTAACTTGGTTTAGAGTCTTAGATGAAAAGTAGTTTTGTGTCAAAGGTATATACAGAGTAAAATTGACAATAAGGCTATGAATGGTCACTCCTACTTAGATTTGGATGCATTCATGCCTCAGGAATGAACATCCACTGTAGATCCTTTTCAGGGAAGTTGATGTAGAGCTCATGATAGTGTGTGATTTCCAAAGAGGAGTACAGGTATCCTGTATTTTGATCCTAATATTTCCAGGAAGAGAATACTGAAATTTCTGGCATACTGATATGGCTGTGGCCATCCTCCAACCAAAGAATGGTCACCTGCCCAAAGAAAGCTTTTAATAGCCTGGTCCATGCCCAGTTTTTGTAGCCTCTATGTCTATGCTCCCAAGGTTGATGACCATAGACCTCACTCCAGTAAGAGCTGCTATTTAGCACTATGTATTTGGTCAATAGGGCACTTCATCAGTCAGTCTCTAGTCCATTTAATGATGGGGACTCCTTCGGGCTGAAGTAGGTCATCCCCTGTGGAAGGCATGTCAGTACTTCCTTGTGTTTGAGCGATAGCTGGCTGCTGCAAGCTTGAAGTCTTGATGAAGGCTCCTTTGCTCTATCTTTTCTGAATAATAGTTTCCTAGTGGAAACCTCCTTTCATTTTCTTGGAAAAACCTCAGTAACAAATAAGAAATAATGCAGGATATCAGTGAATTTTCTGGGTTATTCTGCTCTCAAAAGGAGAAAGATTAGAAATGGGATTTGGTTTTGAACCAAATATTGGTTACAGGAAAGCAGGTAGGGTAAGAGACCTCTGTGTTTGGGTTCAAACTGCAGCATTATTCATCATTCAGACTCTTGTCAGATGGAAAAACATTTTCACTTGATGCAGCCTTTGTCATGGTAATTGATGACTATATTGTCAGATCTTTTCAGTAAATCGCATCTTTTCAGAAACTGCCAAGAAGGTCTGGGTTGACTGCAGCAGGGTCATGAAAGTCATCATGCAAGGACAGAATAGATTGTGACAGTGGCACAGGGCACCCATATGTTCCTGAAAAACATCTGTTTGAGTGCCCTTTTTGGGAGGGTAAGTCAGTGTAGAAAAATGAAGGATAGAAGTGGGCAGGGACTTTTAGCTGTCACAAAGCATGTATTAGACAGATGAGTGAAGTAGAGGTGAATACTAGAAGGGCCTTGCTGAAGGAGCTTAGAGAACTTAGCCATTGAAAGTTTTGGCTACCCATGTGATATGTAGATGGGATTTACTTTAGGTAGGTTGTTGCCCTAAAAGTTGGAAGTGTGAATTTGCAAGGGTGCTGTAGCTCAGGAACAATCACTGGTGGAGAGCCCCAGTCAGTGCCAGTGTGACCATTAGGACTAAATGATGACCCAGAAACTAGAAACAGCCAGTGGATCTCTTTTACTGACCTGCCACTTTTACCTTGAAGAAGATGAGAGGTGGCTCGAGGGCAAGAAAATCCTCCTTTTGTGCTGCAAGGCTCAGGGCTCAGCTAGACGTGAAAAGAAAGAAAGTGAAAATGTCTCCATATGTTGATCAAGAAAACAAAGATGTCCTTAATTATGTTTCTCAGTCTTAACAGTAGCACCTTAAAAGGAAGTAATTTTAATGTTTTGAGCAACTGAAAAATGATCCAGCACCACTAAATTCATAACATCAAAGACTAAAGAAAGTGCATGCCACATTTTTTTTGTGTGGCTGATTTTTCCTTAAGTAAAATAATTCAAGCTTATATATACATTCATGAAAGAACAGATTTAGATGAGATATTCTGCTACAACTTGAACAAGAGCAATATTAAAAGGTAGTTTTCTAATAAAGATTCCATCCGCATAAATAATGGCTTACTGCAGCCTAATAAACCTACCCCTCCTACATAATTATGTAGGAAGTGTAATATTGTGTTGCTCTGGTCCAACATTCCCCTCCCCGTCACACACTCAAACACACAGAGATTCCACTTGTAATTAACAGGAAAATTCTCTATATTAGTTTTCTTCGCACTTTATAGAATAACAGAGAGATTAATTAAGAGGTCTGTATTTCTATTTCAAGGTTCAAGTACTTTCACTGAGCACATTGTGCTTTCAGAATCCGTAGTGTCAGCAGTATTCCTTACTTCAAAATACAGACATTTCTCTTCCTTAAATTTTCCTTTTATATATGCAATTAGTAATGATTGTGAGTAGTTAGGAGGCCCAGACCACATCGCCACCTGCTATCAATCTAAGGCCAGACTCTGCTGTGCTTTATATTTGCACAAGAGAGGCTGCATAAGCATTATAAGACCTGGCGATGCTGACCAAAGAGGCCCTTGGATCTTAGCTGTCACCCTCTAAGCTGTCCTGCAAAATCTCAGCTTGGTAAAAACACCTATATCTTCACTTAAACCAATGGAACATCCCCACTCCAGCTCCTGTGCTTCCCACCGACGGTACAGCCTCCAGGCTTACAACTATAATTTAAAGATGTGCTGCATCAGAGGCATTACTCCCTCTGCAGCCCTTGGTGGTGGTTATCCTCGCACGCTGCACTCGTAGATGTAGGCTTGGACAAGGCAATGAAACCTCCTGCAGTAACCTAAAACCTGCCACCTTTTTGTTTTCCTTTCTACAAATTTAAAAAAAACTTTTCTAGTCAATATTGAGGCTTACCCACACATTAAAATGTTATCAGATTTTGCTCTAATGACTGAAACAAATTATTTTATTAACTTCAGAAATGGCTTAAAAGCACTCCTATACAAGCAGTTAAAATTTGCTTGACACACACACATAGCAAAATACCTATCTTTAAACAATGTTTATACCTAACTGAATAATACTGTTGCCTTTAAATACAGCCTTTCATTAGCAAACTATGTAAATGGATGGAAAAACAATCTTTTTCATCTAATTATTGTCGTCTTTGACACCTTTTTCTACTTTTTTTCCAGTGGGTGAAGAGTCCTATTGAGAAGACTACGTATGTAGGTCCTAATCCTAAAAAAATAATTATTTTTGTGCCTAACTTCTGTACAGGAGTAGTGCCACTAGGTGTGAGAGTGAGACTGAAAAACAAGTGCTTTGATATAAACCATTTAATCCTGTTCAGCAGAAATCTTTGAGTTTTGCTGACTTAAGTTTACATCTTTCCTTACAGACAAACAGAGATTTAAATGACCACCCTGAAGAGGAGCCTTGGTGTCTGCAAATGAATACACAAAAAGCAGAAAACAGCAGAATTGTACCCTCTTCCACTTGTGCCCAGAAAAATATTTCTCTGCTCTTCTGCCATAACTGTAGCTCTGCAAAATGGGAAGTGATCTCTTTGGAATGGGAGAAATGTTTTCTTGTGACAGAATTGGATGGAGACCATGGCCCCGACTTCTGCTTGTTTAGTTCCTAAGCAGCTGAATATTTTCAGTAACTCCCATGGAGATTTGTAGGCATCAAAAACATTGAGGCAATCAGGTGTTAAGGGGCCATGTTGTTCCATGGATTCTTGTAATCAAGAATTTAAACTCAGGGTCAGAGTTAAGATGAAGAAAGGAAGGGAGCAATTTTCCAGCAAGGCAGGGGCCGGGGAGATGCACTTTGAAGTCACAGCAGTTCTTTCAGGAAGACTTTACTGTTGACACCATCAACATATGGAGTTTTCATGAGTGAAAAGACCGCTACCATTAAAACAAGAGTAGTGCCAGAGGCAACGGATCATTCTGGGATGTGCTTGCAAGGGCACCATTTTTGTCCAGCAAGGTTAGCTACAGTCTTACTTTATATGATCTTGCATGATGTTTAATAAATAGTTATTGCAAATAACAGTCTAAGCAGCACATAATAATTCACAGACCTAAATCCAACCATTTGCTTTTCAGTGTGTCACTTAAAAGTTCTTGAGAAATAAGGAATGTTTGTATTTTCAAAATAGATTGCAGTGAAGTGTAATGAAGCCAATATAAAGTGTGAAGAAAGTTGTAGATAATATGCAGCATATAAAACCACCTGGGATCAGACTCTGAGATGAGTTCAGCACCTACCCGCCTTCCGTTTCATGGCCATGTATGACATTGCTTAAAAGCTGAGAAAAGGAATGTGGTTGACATCTATTAGCAAATATGTTCTAAAAATGGTTTAAAGGCTTAAGGCAACTGAGTGTATGGTAAAATATTCACTGACTGCTCCATGCTGGATGGTGTGAGTACACTGGAATATACTGATTAGCATCTGATTACACTATAGCTTTAGACAAAGCCTAGATGGTAAAGATAGCCCAACAGCCTAGCTCCCATTCAAGAAAATGCAGTAGATGCTATTTCTCAATAAATTTGGAAAGCAGTTAGATAGTTCTGAGCATATTTTTTTTTAAGTTCTGTATACCAGAAAATCAGAAGACAAGCACTAAAATAAAAGCAAGTTTAAGAATCACAGAAGTGAGGCACTGCAAAAGAAAAGTCTTGCTTCTGTGCTGCCATGATGCTGACAGGTTCCTCTCTTGCTCAGCCCCTGTGCTGCATTACCTTAGTCAGTCTTGGGCTGACTTGGGCATTCACGAGTGATGCATTTCAGACAGAGAATCCAGCCCAGAGAGGAGAATAGCAAAATAAGGTAGCCAAGTTAGAAACATAAAAATACAATTTTTTGGAAGGATGGATAGATTTTTGTGAAATAAGACTTTTTTCTTCTGGAACATTTGCTTAAATATTTTCCAATTCAAAATAATTTTTGAAACAATTTGCTTTTTAATTATTCTTATCTGACAAGCATTGGATAAGCTCAATTATTCTATTGAAAAGTATTCTGTCCGAAGCTTACTTGCTTTGCCTGAGAACGATTCCAATGAGATAATGTTTGTCAGGCTTTTTTCTGATTTCCAGTTGTCTTCTCAGAGAGCCGCTTGGCAGTGTTGCCCTCGCTATTGAGAGAGGGAATTGGAAAACATTGTTATGAAACGTTTTTTTAAAAATTAGTGATAACAGTATTTTCTGCCTACACCAAAGAACAGTTATAACATATATAATTTACAGAAAATAATTAATGTTAATTTAATTAGCTCTTTGTTTCTCATTGATTCACCACTGAATTGTGAGACACTGTCATGGATCTGCAGAGAAGGAAACAAACCAGAGAAGTGAAGCATGCATTTTGGAAAGTAATGAACATTTTGCACTTTCTAAGTAGACTTTAACAGCCTGTCATCCAAGGGAAAATCCCCATGGGTCTTCTAATCCCAAAAATATTTTGGGAAAATCGCGTCATCTCTTCTCACTAGAGCCTTCTGTAATTGAGACTAAGAACTGTATTCAATTAATCTTGGGGTCCACCTAAGTATTTATCAGCCTTCTAAGTCTGCCTTTCAAGGTGCCTATGTAAAGCTCACCTGTTTTTGAGTAGTAGACTGAAAAATTGTGCTCTACTGAATATTTCTTCATGCAAACGATGTCTCTCTTAAAAAGTGAAAATAAAGCAGAAAGCAAAACTATTCATTCCAAGTACGGGAAACTCCATCTGCCTTTAATCAGTACACAGACGGCAAAGAGACGGTGCAGATTTTCAGTCACGTGCTTTTGCACAGATGTGTAAACCAGAGATTATGGGTGTATAAGACACAAGCACATACGTATGTACCCCTGTGCATAAGTTTATCCCCACACACCTCATAAATGACAGACACATGTGGAATGCTCCTTCCTCACCAGTATGTGTCCACAGGTTCGCATGGCCATTAGATTTTTTTTGTTTAAGCTAGAGTTTTTCTGGTATATATATCATAAGAAAATAATTGTTTCATGTTCGTTTTTAGGATGACCGAGAGAAAAAAATGATCTTTTAAAAAAACATCATGACAGTAGTTAGGAGGTTAACCTATTGCTAACATGAACTCAAACTGAGAAAGCTTTCCATCACTAGATCAGATGGTAGCAAACAAAAATCATTATCTATCTGATGGTTGCGCAGCAATCTAGGAGGGTATGAGCGGAGTATCTCAATTCATTTCTTAGTGGATAAATATGCATTCACAGCATGCAAATGTTTCTCATGCTGTCAAAAGTCACTAAATTAGCTGTGTTCAAGAGTTGATTAGGAATCATAAAGGAAAATCATCTTATTTCCTTATCCAAAAAACTGCTCTCTACAGAAAAGGGCAGCAGTTAAAGGATGATGTTGGCTTTTTTACCTGTTCAATAGAGTTTAACAAAATTCGCTACGGGCCTGAACCTAAGGCTGTTTTATCTGGCATCTTTCTCACAATTTCATTTGTCCTTCACCAAAACTTTGTACATTAGAGTGTTATAATCCACAGCTGGTTTAGAGCTCATGTTTAACCAAACCCTGTCCGTGAATCACATTTAGTATAGGAGAAGAAAACTTTTTGTTTTCTGAAGCTTTATCAAGCATCACTCAGACCTATCAGGCCCATACTACCTGTTCATAATTACCTGTCAGGGCAATGAAACTTGTGCCAGCCATGCTATCTCCTGCAATGATTTAATCTTGCCTTCTCCTTCTATCCTCTTTCTCTTGGCCCTCGTGCACTCACTGTTCCTTCAAGAACATGCCTGGATTGCTCTGTGTCTCTAGAAGTGTTTAGTTACAAGACTAACCTGTAACAATATGAATCCCACCCTGATCCCCACAATTTCCCTTATACTGGCACAGTTTATTTTCAGAGTGTGTGTTAGATGTTATATCACGTGCATTTTTTCAGTGAGGGTGGGGAACAAGAAAGCAGTAGTCTTAAAATGTTTTTAAAACCTCGGTGTTCCAAGCGGTTGGAAAATAGAGTTATTTGGCGGGTATTTTTTTTTGGGGGGTGGGAACAGATCACTGCTCAGCTATCTTCTGGCTGTATCCTTGGGACTGTACCCAGAGTTTCTGCACACTGCTCAATTAACATAGCTCATGTTTTATGAGGTATAAAGTTGTACCTCATGAGATGCATGACCCTAAGCCCGGTGGGATGTGGCCAAACTTGTCACATTAGTGGGTTTTCAGAAAACAGTGCTAAATTCATTACTTGGGTTTTTTTGCTGTAAACCTGATTCAAACTCAGGTCTCAAGCTGAGAGGCTGGTGTATTAACCTAATGTGCCCACTTGACTCTCTCCTAAGTATCATGATAGATTTCTTTTAATCTGCTGCAGAAAATAAATTGCTGGAGAAAAAAAATAAATAAAGATTTGTACTCTTTAAAGACTAATCACTTTCAGACACTGTATGGCAAACAGTGAGATTCAGAATGAATCCTTTTACTGCATTACTCATGACAGCTTACAACCCAGACTATTAAACATTCATCAATAAAAATTTAACATCCCATCTTCCCTTTGATATCCTCAACTGCTCCCTACATAAGACAACAAGACGGCTTTCCACAGCTCAGTGTGATGGCAGGACATCAAAGCAGCCTCCACAGCTAGCCTGCTTCGAACAGTTTCTTGTATTTAGAAAGTAGAGTTGTCACATGGGAGAGGAAAAAGCAATGCAGGAGATTCTCTCTGGTTTGAATATATATAATCCCTCCCAAGGGGTGCAGTATGCCCATGTTGTGGCTGAGCGGCAAGTTGCAATTCACTTTTCTTCAGATAAGTATCTGACAGACCACACAGAAGCAGGAAAAAGAGCTGGATATTTTCCTTCATTGAACAATGAGTACTGCATGCCAGAACTTTAACTGCTAGGAAAAAAAAAAAAAGTTTACCAGGTTTTATTATATCCTGTATTGAACAATTTGCTGTAGCCACTGTTTGCTGGAGAAGAGAAGTTTGTAAACAAATAAATCTATTTGCTTTCCTGCTGCCTTAAGGAGTTTTGTGCTTGATTTTGAAAAGCCAAGCAGGAAATTTTGAATGGACAACCCCAGTTCAGATCAGTAACTTCCATCTTCAGCTACTTAACAGAAAATAGCTGGAAAATTAGAGCCTGAAATTAAATCTAGGAATCTTAGAGACAAGTTTACAAGAGAAATTTTGGGGCAGTTTCTGCACCTCCAACCATGCTCAAATGTCATTCCCTGGTGATTTTTTATTTCTCTCATGTCTACTCTGGCCTAAAGCAAGAGGACAATGCTGCATGAATTTCAGGGAGAAAAAACTGGCTCAGACTTTACAACTTTCAGTCTAGGCTGAAGGTTCAGCTCAGTAATGTGATATCTTTTTATCACTTCAAATTCAGGTAAGGTGGATTTCAACTGTTCTCAGTCCCAATCTGGAACACCAACAGGTGAGTTTGCCTACATTGTACGTGCCATTATACCAGCAAATCAGCCGGAAGTACTGATGATACTAAAAATAGTTATTTCTTATTTCATCCATTCACGATGTTTGTTACAAAGCTTTAGTTTCATAGGGGAAAAAGATGGAATTTATGGAACAGCTGCTTGAAAACATACTATTCTCAGGCACTGAACCACATTTGGAAAGTGATAATATCTTCCTTGGAAATATCGCCCTCCAGTTCCCTTTCTCTCTGTAAATTCTTTCTACATTCCTGTCACCCAAACAACGAAGGTTCCCTTTAATCTATTTGTTTCCCTGGAACTGAAGAGCTGCTTGATCTAGTTTAAAAAGCCCATCCTTTGGCCAAGCTGGGGCTGAGTGCAGCTTGTCGCTCACCCTGAAAACTAGGCCTGTTCATCTTGCAACTGAATCCATTATTGCTAGACAGACTGCACATCAGCTCTGCCAGAGCACCTGGCCATACCTCCTCCTAAAAACTGCTGGACTTCAGTTGTGCTTATTCTCCTGAACCTGACTCAAATCCCCATATAACTGGAAGACTTCTGTGTTGCAGGTGGATTTTGGATCAGACGCTAAACTGAAAGGGACATTAGGGTTAACTGGAGTTCTTAGTTTTGTCCTATCTGCCTTTCTCTGGCTTCTCCATCCCGTCACTGGTCATTTTGACCACCTGCTGCCCACCTGTGGTGGCCTGGGGTTTCAGGAGCAATACTCCTGTCCAAAGTCCAGGGTCAGAAGCTGGAAAAGAAATCCTACAGAGTGCATCTTTTCAAACAGTTATCATTTTCTCAGTCACAGCTGCACTAGCACGAGGGAGGTACCAGAGTAAAAAGGAAGACAGCAAAAGAAAGAAAACAATAGTCTCTTGTGGTAGAAATCTATTTTTCAAGACTCTTGGATTCCTTCAGGGTTTTTTTATCAGGTGGCTGATAACTTCAAGAAGCTGCTATTCAGAATAGCTTTTGATAGCATGTTGCAATATCAGCTCACTAAATAAACTGAATTTATGTCAGCAAAGGGTGTGGGAAGAAGAACTGCCCACAATTGTGTATTATCTGACCTGGCTTTGCTTAGTTTCTAGTGACCTGTTTGGGAGGCAGAGTGCTACTAAGGAAGCTCAGAAAGACGACATTCCCTGTTAGCCTCTCCGTCCTGCTGCATATAAGCAGAGAACCAAACTTGCTCAGATTCCACATGAATTGCAATCACACCAGTTACAAGTGTTTTGCTGTGGTCTTTTACTTAGCTTCAGTTTCTCTCACGTAACCTTTGCACTCTGCTCAATTATAGCACTGAAATACTTGGAGTTATTAACAAAAAACTAAGTTCAGAAAAATGTGATAAAGGCATTTTTTTTCTCTGCTCATACTTAAAATCAATTCCCAGTATTTTAAAATTTTCTCTAGCAATAGCAGTAGCAACCAGTACCTTTTGTGGAGCTGCACAGATGTCTCAGTCCTGGAGGAAAGTCACAAGTATCTTTTAGAACAATTATTAGGCTAAAAAGTAATGGAAATTGATACATTTTCCTATTTTGTTTCTGTTTAAGTGGGGGTTTTGTTGTTGTTGGTTGGTTTGTTTGTTTGTTTTTTCTAATTTGGACATAATTATGTATTCCACTACCCAGGACCTGTCTGCAATTCACACTTAAGGGCTTTCTGTTGACTTTCAGGCACTGGCAGTGCAATAAAATGGAAAATAAAATTATCCAGATGGGAGAAGATATTTCATTTGGTTTTGAGAGTCAAGAAGGACCAGAACGGGAAAATCACAATTTCCACTACACATCTTTATGTTGCTTGAGAGATATAAAAGCATGTCAATACTCTGAGAGCAGGCGCAGTGCTGAAAGAGTGCAACCTGTAGTGCAACCAGTGGCACAGATGCAGCTGTGAAAACAGCAGTGCCTTGTATGTCTCCTAGCACACTGTGATTTCTGTTTTAATGCCAGCTCATCCTACACTAGGTTTGCCTCGGGAACAGACAAAAATCTGAGAAAAGATTATTGAGAGTGAAAATTACTTATTTTATGAAAATTTTGGACATTTCCTAGTGTCAGTGTTGTTTTCAGAAAAATGATGTCACTAAGCATACATTCGCTCCTGAGACTCATTTCAAGAGAAATTTAAAGAGGTAGGATATGATTCACCCAACCACAGTTTTGCCAGGACAGTGATACTAGCACCTTCCATTTCTCTGAAGTTCCACGGGAATTTCAGAGACAGCTACGTATCAGCATCTGCCAAAACACAGCCATCCTTTTGAGCAGTCTCTCTCTTTCTCTTGCTCTTTCACCCAGTTTCCATTACATTCCTGAGCACACGCAGTGCAAACACTCATCGGGACTTTTGGTTCTTCAAATATGCTAATACTCACTCCTTAAAGGGGTGTGGTATGTGGCTTCAAGTCATGTGGACTTGATTAGTGAAACTTAATCGACTGAAAATTTTATGAGAAACATTCATGTTAATAATGACTTTTACTTCTTTACTACCAAAACCGGTGCAGGAGGCATTTTTATTTTTAAGCAGGATATATTCCTAATATAACAAGCACATGCTGTGCAGAATAAGGCTTTGCTGCAGGGCCGTGCTACATCAGTTATCTCTAAGCTGTGACTATCATATTAAAAGTAAAATTATCTCAATATACTAGCTGTGCATATACATTTTTCCTTCTCTTTTAGTAGATTCCAGACGACTGTCTGCCGTAACTGCAAAGAAATTTGAACAAATTCTCAGTATTTTGCTCAAAATACTGAGCAGAGAGACTGAACAGACCAGTGTGTCATTCAAGTCCCACTCAGGTTCTGTGAATCTTGTCTCTACTTGGTTCCTAAAAGACTGTGAGAGAGGAAGGTGTCCCGAATGTCAGCAAAGCCGGAACTTTCTTTTATGGTAGGAGTTCACTGTTTTCAAGTGGCTAAGCTCTGTGTTTTGCACAGTGCTGAAAGAATGAAAAAAATCCTTTCATCAAAATCTAAAGCTTCAAATTTGGAAAAATCTTTAAAGATACCGAGGCACAAGTCTAGTTATAATTCTGCCTTGAAGAAATTTTAGCTTTGAATTTGCAAGATCTTCTCAAATTCACACAATCTTTTCAAATTTGCACCCAGCCATAAGTACCAGCAGACACATATTTTACTAGTATAATTAGTAATTTTAAGTTCATGTGGTGGTAGTGATGGTATTATAGCAATATAACAACACTGAAGCGGGAAGCTGCTAGTATTAATGTACAATAGTCAGTCAACACTGGCTTTGACATTGTGTAGTAGAAGCAGGTTATAAAAATAAGACATGACAGTAGTGGCATAAGAAAACCAGCAATGATACCAGCACAGCTGGTAGATTTCACCACTTTGCATTGGTTCTACAGGCAACAGAGGGGAAAAAAGCCTGTTAATACATAGAAGCTCATTTCCCTGCTGGTGAAAGAAGTTTAGGCTTGTGCAGTCTCTAAACAGTCAGCCATCCATCTACTCCTGGTCCCAATGTTTCAGAGAAGAAGTCCCGTGCATGGAACAAATATCCCTGTGAAATTCTGTACTCTTGCATACTGCAAGTCTGAACTAAGAAGAAAATGCAAAGAGTTAAATTAAAATTTTCCCATCCATGTGATTACCAACCACTTTCTTCCAACAGCTGACAATCAAAAGCACATTAGCTGCTGTCAGTCACCATCACAATTTTTGTAATGTTGATATCTGTATATCAGGAATTCAATCAACATATCAACTCAGATCACATATATAAACACACAGAAGCTGTTTCAGTCATCATAACCCTAGCTGTACTAGAGATTTTAAAACAACTTCATTTTCCCTCCTCTGGCTGCTGCTGAAATGTAGTACAAATGAGAGAGTTTTAAATAACTCAGATAGTATCCCCAGTCTATAGGTAGTGAAGTAAAAGAACAACCTGTGAGATTAAACAAGTATCACACTGGGAAAACCACTATTGTCTAATTTATAGTGGCTGCCCCAGCCAGAAAGGAGACCAGAGAACACAGTATTGACACTCAAACCAGTGCATCTCAGAGAAGTCAGCACTGGTAGGAACGCCTCCCTCGGATAGGTCTGAAGTGAAAACTACTAGTAAACACACACTGCTGTGTAAGGTAAGAGAGGTTTTGTTTAATTACAGCAATGGTCTCACGAGGCTGTTCTTGCAGGCACGGTTGGTTTGACAGTGGTCTGCCTGGGAGTGATCACTGGAGTGGTACAATAACCCGTAAGTTATCCTGAATTACTGCTTACCGCCAGTGCAATACCAACAGTAACAGTGCTGAGTCCCGAGCCAACTCTGCATTCCTTAAATGTTTGAATATTTCTGTGTGCTCATTTCAAACCGAGACAAACAGCTTGAGATTCAAATGTCTCTGTTAAGGAGTTACAGCATGGTTGCTTAACCCTGTATTTGAACTCATCATTCATTTACCAGCTTTTCCTGCCAGGCTGAATTTGGCACACAACGTTCTGGTCCAGGGATTTCTCACCGCTCCCTTTGCTCACGTACACAAATTTCACACTGAAGCATTTTGGCTGGTGCAGAGCTCCAGGCTGCCGTGAGTACCACTGCACTCGCTGGGCTGCAAACACGCTAATAAAGAGAAAATTCTAAAGAGCAGAAATGGAGAGATAGCAGGCATTTAACACAAAATATCTGACCAGCATATGCTTATATATAATGAGCTGTCAGTAACAAAAGTAAAAAAGTGGCCAATACGTTGAATACTTAGTTCTTTCTAGTGCATTTCAGCTGTTCTGAAGAAATAATGGTGGAGCTGGTGGTTAACCACTGCTCCTGACATCTTACAGATGTAACCAAAGGCTTGTAATAAAGCCATGTAGCCTCCTGCTGTGCATGTCGTCCATTATTTGTTGAAGCATCTCTTCCCATATATCTGGAAGAGGGGAAGACAGGCAGTACCCAAATAACGATGTTAAAGCACAAAATCAGAGTCACAGCTCTGTATCTAGTGTGACATATTGGTCTTAAAAGACACACTGTCAATGTAAGACAGTGCACAGTCCAGAGCTTAAAATCAGAACCTGGAGCTTCTGTTAGCCACACTTCACGTTAAGAATCCATTTGAAATAGTTTACAGAGGGTTAATGTGGTTAACAGATTCTTTAACGCATACTGCAAACCCTTGTAGCTTTTGTGGTGATTATAGATGGTTGCAGATGGTTCCATGTACATCAGCAGTAAGTGATAAAGATGATTATAAGTCACATTTGACTCTTCTATAAACAACCTATAATTATTTATTAAAACACCAGCTAATCATTTGTTAACTTTTCATACACTATAAATGGAACTGTTGGTTCCATGGCTGACTCACTGTGATTTTTCAGAACATTCAACTTCCATAATTATAAAACAAATCAAGCAAAATCAGAAGTCATTGACCTTATGAAAATACTACCTAAAGTTAAGGTTCTGTGGCACGAGTTATGCAAGTCAACTTGAGTTACACAGTTCAGTCACTGTCACAGTTCCTTCCACCCTTATAACATTCACATTCTTTCTTCACAGAAGAGTTACATGAAATAAATCCACAATCCTGATTAAAGAGATGCTATCATATTTGGTTATAAAGTATCCACACAACTTATATATTATGCATTAAAACCAGACAGGCAGTACTAGCCCAGAAATGGAAAGGATTATCATAATTTCTCTTTTATGTTTACAGAACCAAGACACACAGAGATAAAGGACTAAGTTTTCCTGAGAGATCACTGTCTTCACCTGCAGAGTGTACATCGCTGTAGAAAATGCCTGGCTTGACTTTTGAAAGAATAGAAGCAGAACAAAATCCAGTGCTCCAGTTTCCCAGTGCTATGGGACACAGTCCTACTTTTACAACAGGATCATCCTGTCACTCCTTGTGAATATCAGATATGTATTTAGAGAAAGCCATCAACCATTCAGGGCTGAGGACACCTGGGACACATTTAATCCCATCCTCCTCATAGATTTCTCTTCCTACTTCTGCCAATCCTAAATGTTATAAATAGTAAAAATGTGAGCCAGGCCTCAAAATGGTGGGGTTTTTTCTTCAGTTGTTCTTTTCATATTATCTTAAAAACCATTAGCTTTTATGAATGGGTAATCACATTTTCCAGCCTTTCCAATCACACCTTCCAAGTGTGGAAGTTAGAACCTTGCTTTGTAAATTTTCAAATGAAAGCTAAGTTACTTCTGAAAAAAACCCAGCAGCTGCCTCAAGACTTGCTAGAAAATCAAAGTACTGTATTTTTTAGTATTTTCCTCCTAATTAAACCAGACATGCTATCTAGCAGATAAATCTGAGTTACACCCAACTCTAAGGAAATCCAGGGACTATACATTCCAGACTTTCTTAAGTCAAAAAAAGTGAATATAATTTTTACAAATTTCTGTATGCCATCAGAGGAAGATCCACCCTAGCATCTTCAGCACTTTTGTTTTTGGTTCTAAGAAGATCCAAGAAGTATACAAAAAAAAAGAGAAAACAAGCTGAACTATTTTTAACTCAAAACATTTGATTGAAGCACTGGGCAATGTTCCAGCGGTGAAGTGTGTGTTTTATACGATCCAGACTGCTTTGCCCTTTCCTTCACATAATGCTAATGAGTAACAGAGCAACTTCAAAATCTGAGCACTGAGGTGTGCACACGTTTGGGTTAGTCTATTCCAGTCTTAAGAAGGATTACAAATTGGGAACTACAGCTCTGCTGAGGTGTGGAACTGCATTAATGGTTTTATATGTAATACTAAATCACTAGACCTGTTCCTGGGATTCTTAAGTATCAGACTACATTTGATTCTCATCTCAAACAATTAGACTGAGCATCAGCAGAACACAAAAGAGCAAAGGTGAATTATCAAGTGTTGAGCAAGAAAATGCCTGTATACTCCCTCTATGCTATGTAAACAGCCTGAATTTGCAAACCATCCAAGAAGGAAATCGATGCTGAGTATGCTCTTAGTACTGCTTATGAAACAAACAATATTTTTATCTCTTGTCTTCTTAGGAAAGTGGCTAACACAATTGCTTTGGAATAATTTTCTATGTAGATGCTATAATAAAAATTTATAATATTCTGGAGTAACTCTTCTAAGATGACAATAATTTCTACTTTGGAACAGGAAGGCCATGTAGCTAACTCTTCCAGAACAGTTTATTCTGTAGAAGCTATACTAGTATGTTCCCTCATGTAAACATGGATTTTGATAGATTTTCATCAGATGATTAGATCCTATTTATTCTTCTCTTAACCAAGGCAATACTTTCATTCTCAATTAAAATTGACCCGAGTCCATGTTTCTGGCAAAAGGGACAGTCCCTTCCTGACCTTCGATTGTATAAGCCCGCTACTTCTCTTCTGTAAACACTTGCTTTTTTTAATGATTGCCCAGTGACCCAAAAGAAAGAATGAAAATTAATCTGAGAAATAAAAAGGGGGTAGTTTTAATCAGGATCAATACCTGATAAGGCTGCTCACAAAGCTCTGTAAGATGAGTGCTGACAGAAGCAAAGAGATTGCATGTGCAGCGAGAGTGGGAATATCTCATTTGGTATCTGTGTGAATTTATATTGGTTGAAAGTAATCTTGAAAGTGCACCCTGTAATAATTTTCCTTCTCTTCTTCCCTTGAGATCTGTTTTTCTTTTAAAATTATAACATAATTCAGAATTATAAAACATGAAAGAGCAAGTTATATAGGATCATAGAACTCATGTGATTCTCTTTCTTTTTCCCATGGGTAGTAACTTTTCGCTATCAAGATGAATTCTTACAAAATGCAAAAACTTTGATTTATGCATTAGTTCCAAAATATAGATTATCCAATGTTGTTTTTTGCAAGACAAATGATGACAGCTGGGTTACACAATGCTAATACTTTGTTTTAATTTACCAGTAGACACCTACAGGGGGACGGGCTGTTGTCAGGTTGTCAGTCTGTTGTTTTAATACAACTTGAGGTTGCATTTCTGTAAAATTGTGACAGACAGGGAGCATTCAAAACACTGTATTTTAGGATCCTAATTTAGGTGATGAAGCAAGGAATGACTTTCTAGATCCCTACAGAATCAGTAGAGGGAGAGAAACTTCTCTAGAATGCAAGTCAAAGTAGGTGCTTAATGAGGATACTGCAAAAGACCAAAGCAATCTCTCACTTTTGCTTCTGATGCTACAGAGGAAGACTTGACTTAAAGGAAAAAAAAAATCAACATTGACTTTATCATGTTAATTAAAATAATAAATGATGCATCTTAGGCCTTACTGGAATGAATTGAATAGTCCCAAGCTTCACAGCTGATTTGTTTGAAGGAATTGGATGTAAATGCAGTAAGACAGAAAGAGCGTTGTGGCTTAACCCCAGCTGGTAAGTAAGCACGACACTTTTGCTCGTACCCTCTCCCACCCCAGCGGGATGGTGAAGAGAATAGGAAAAAACCTTATGGGCTGAGACAAAGACAGTTTAATAGGATAACAAAGGAAGACACTAATACTAATAAAGTGATGCGCAAATGCAATTACTCACCACCTGCAGAAAAAACAACTCGATGCCTGGTGTGGTTCTGCTGCAGCAATCCCACCTCCCAGCTAGCTTCCTCAGTTATGTATGGAGCATCACATATGGTAGGGAATATCCCTTTGGCCAGTCTGGGCCACCCATCCTGGCCGTGCTCTCCAAGCTTCTGGTGTACCTGGTAGGGCATGAGAAGCTGAAAACTTCTTGGCAGTGTAAATACTACAACTGCCTAGCAACAAGTAAAAACATCAGTGTGTTACCAACATTATCCTCATCCTAAATCCAAAGCACAGCACTATACCAGCTACTAGAAAGAAAATTAACTTTATTCCAGCTGAAACCATGGCAGAGAGTGATATTCATAAGTCATAGGAATTAAGGATAAGGAGGAGAAGCTTTGCTTTTCAGTTCAACAAGCGGTATGAAGGAAAATGGAATTTCCAGAAATCCAAGAACAAATTGACTTGGAAAAAAGTAATCATTTTACTGAGTAAGATTCTTCCCTAGCCTTTGACCAGTGTCTATCTCTACTGAAAGAAAGCCACTAGCTAAGATCATTGTACCAGCGCCTTCTGGCTTGAATATTGTTCTAGGTCATCAGGAATCCTGAGATTATGATCTTGAAAGTTGGCCAACACCTGGTTATGCTTTGTATCTTTCTTCTTTTTACTATTTTTCCCTTGTGTTTTTTATTAGCTCAAGGTGGACAAGGCTTTTATCCTTTGATTATAGAGTGTGAAAGTGTATTGTATGTACGTATGTCTGAAAGGTCCTATATAACATCTACACAAGGAAGACGTCAGACAAAGGTTTAAGTATTCTTGAAACAATCTCATAAAAATACTCAGTAAAATTGGTCATGTATTCTGGGTTTGACATTTCTCAAAAAATATAAAGCTGTCAACTATGGTATTTCCACTAATCAGAGTGTTCTCTTAAGACCCATAAGGTAGTACCTCTACCAAGGGGAAAATGAAGGAAAGAGTTAGCCATCACAATATAAATTCAAGTGTGGAAGTTTTCTATTTGGATCTGATTCTGTGGTTCAAAAATAAGACAGTAGTTTGATTTCAGCAGAAAAACGCTCAGTCATCCTCAATTTCCATTTGGTTGATGCAGTTAAAATGATTTTTTCAGGGTTTCTAACACTGAACAGCCATGCTTATAGGTCTCTCTTCAGAGTTTCTAAGACTCATTGGTATTAATCCAATATTGTACTCTAAATGAGTAAAGACCAGCTCTTTGATTTCCTCATGGTCTGATTTGTACTGTTTTAGAAAATGTTTATTTTGCTGTTACGATCAGTAGTCTAGCACTTATGACAGCATTTTCTTAGTGTTGATTTTTTAAATACTTTAAATACAATTTATAAAAGGGAGTTCGTGTTTCTTCCCCTTAGTGATATGTTTCATGGATCTTTCAGACTGTAGTTAGATATAAACCAATCGACCTGAAAGCCATGACCAAGCATGGACTCTCGTGCTGAATTAGCATCCATTCTTTATGCCGACTACACCTTCAGCATAGGCCTTGTAGCTGAGGGTCAAGCATGATAAACAGAAGTTTGAATTCAGACTTGCTTTCCTGCTCTGCTGAAAATGCACACAAAACTTTCTTTTTTCTTATATTATACTGGCAGCAGACCAAATATTAGCTCAAATACAGCAGATATAAACATATATTTAAGCGGGGTGTAGCTGCAAAAGAAAAGACATGGGTGCTAGCAGCATTTGTATACATACAGCATACAACCAGTTGCCTCAGGCCACTAGAGGTTACTGCAGGCTAGTAGTAATACATATTTTCCAGACTATTCTGCCATTTATCCTTTAAAAAGAGAGGACATGGAAACAGGAGTTAACACACCTCATATGCTGAAGTAGCTTGCAACTCAAATTTATGACATGTCTATAAGGAATGTCTTTGTCTACTCCAAAAGATTTCTGCCAAGAGCCTGAACAGTGGCATTAATTAAAAACATAATTTTTTTTTTACTAAAGAGATTAATCGAACTTTGAATCACCTTGCACTCAGGGTCTTAGAACAAAACTTAGAATTTTTCTTTTCTAACCCTGAAAACCTCACAAAATGTTCTGGTTTGCTCCCAAACGAGTTTCTAAACAAATACAGTAGAAACAACTCATTTTTGACATGGACTTTGATGAATAAACCAAGGCAAATACTATTAGATTAGAATTGGAACCCCTCGCCTCTATGTTATATTCTCTCTCATTTTCATAAAGGTCCCAGAAATTCAGGCCTAAGTACCCTCCACATGCTTTAGAATTTTTTTGGGTTTGTTTTACCTCATGTGTTTCTGCACTCACATAACTTGCTATTTACAAAGAAAAAAGTGCACCTACACTAAGCAAATGTATTCTGAGCTAAAGGAAGTTCAGCGTATTTCTAATGCACATTGATACCAACACTCCTCTTTTCTGAGAACTGGACAGTAGTTTATAACAAACAAGTGAGAAAATATATCATTACCCTTGGGATGGTTGATAATCTTATCTGGGCTATGATATCAGGCCTGTGATGGATGAATAATAAGCATAATATAGAGGCAATCATTAGCAGCATTATGTAGAACTGTTCATCAGTTCATGAATGTATTTAACATTAGCTCTTAAAAGAGACTTTTAAAATGAGAGATGAGCTGCTGCAAAAGGAAATGAAAGGGCACGTGGCAGAAAAGGATTCAGAACTCTTAAAGCTAAAGAATTAACACCAAATTGTTGCTATAAATTTACTAATTACTTGATGCTTCAAGAATTTGCAACAGATTCACTAAGTTAAATAGTTTTAGAAAGCTATCCATATTCTCGGTATTGGAAATGTTGATGTTAGTGGTCACTCCAAAAGCAGATTTTCTCCCTACATTGTGTTTGTACAGTAGCCAGCACAACAGGGACACAAATCACGAGCTGGGCTTTGAACACTACCATCATGCAAGGGAATAATAATAATTCAGGAAAGATGATAGTGCAAGTGCACTAGTACGAGGGAAACTGGGTCAGTTTGTGCAAGATTTTAGAGCAAGCTTTTAGATCGTTGGTCCAACCGACAGCAATCACCAGATTTTCATTTACAATATTTTTTATAAACTACCTGCTCTCAGTTAGTTAGTTAGCTGCTGTTTCAGAGGTTTCCAATTCCACTCTCTGAAGCAAGCATGGGTTTTTTTTTTCTCTCCGAGACCGCTTTATCTTATCTTTCTTCACTCCCCGTTTTACAAATAGTCTGTGTGGATACCACTGGCAAAATAATCATATCAGCATACTTTAAGGTACAGAGGTTATCAACACCATAATACAGATCAGGAAAGAAACTGGACCACAGCTTGTGTGGGGATTTATCACCAGCTGGGACTGTTAGCAATGAATGGCTTCAGAGGCGCCACATCTCCCTCCTGGGGGACTCCTGCTCATGCTGGGCGATGCAAACCTCAGTCAGGCCCGCGGCCATGCCCTGCTCTGCACTAACAGGCGTGCCTCGCTGCTCTGCCCGCTTTGGACTGGAGGAGTAGACCGGTGCAGAGAGGTGGACACTGTATGCTACTGGCAGCGTTAGCCTGGAGAAGATCCAGAGACAGCTGATGGCTGAGCTGTTCAGGATTCAAATGGAAAAAGCTTACTGAGCAGAACAGATGTTAGTGGTATGGGAGGTTCGAAACAAAGGCTGTGTCAGTCTAAGTCAAGTTTTGAGTTACATATGCTCTGATTAGGACAATAGTGAATTGGCAGTCTCCAGGGCAAGAAAGTAATCCTGGACTTTCAGGTCAAGAAACTGTTTTTCAGATATGCATGAACTGTCATTTTAGCATGTTTTAAGAACATAGTGGACATAATCTCTATTCCTATGAATGAAAACTACCAAAGGAAAAGGAGTTGCATGACATTTTACTAGTAATGAGTTTGGCTTTAAGACATTGTCAACATAAATTACTGACACAATTTTCATAAGGGCTTTCTGAGCCTTGACACTACTGCAGAGCAAAGAAATAAACATAATGTTAATGTCTTGTTCTCAGAGTATAACAGTAGTAGTTTGATAGTAGCAGTTCAGGCTTTTACTCCTGAATCTTTTGGTGAACTAGGCTCAGCTGACCAGACAGTGTCTTAGTACCATTGCAATGTACTTTTGGGAGAATATTACAAAGTAGGGTGTAATTATATTACACTAGTGTCTTCTGGAGAAGGTATAAAAGAGGACTAGTAGAATCAGTAGGTTGTTTTATTTTAAACTAAGTTCACGGAAAAAAAAGACACTCAGGCAATGAGACAGAATAAAATGGCCAGTAAGTCTGTAGAAGAGCCAGGAACAGAATCTGAACTACACAAATTTCTGCCCTGTACCCAAAACAAGGCACGCTGGTGGAAGAAGCATTTTGAAATTTTCATTTTCCTTGCTTTGAATTAGCAAAATCATCCATGAAAGTCACCGTTATACAGTATCATTAGTCACAGAATAGAGAAGAATGGATTTTTCAGTATGAACTTGTGACTGAGTTTGAAGGGTTTTTTTGTCATTTGAAGATATATGAAATTCTTTTCTGCTCTGTGAAGATTTTACTAGGTCACTTATTACAATTAACCTGGAGAAAAGGGGCACATACAATGGTCTGCACTTGTTTGTTTCAGATTAAAAAAAGCTTGTCAGCAAAAATTGTATTTTTAATGCAAATGTATTATTGTACAATGAGATATACTCCCAGGAGTAAAAGACAAGCTTACCCAGCAGATAAAAAGAACAACACATTATCTTAAAAGAAGAAAAATAAGTAAAGTATCTGGAAGGATTAAATCATGTGGTGAAACTCTCCAGTCAAAACAAAGTTGTCCTTTTGTAAGTTACTTGGTAAACTTAAAAACAGAGCTTCTGTTATCCGAATTCTTGTTGTTGTTGTTGTTTTAAAAACCAATTTGAAAGAGGATTAACTATAAAGTATATGTTTTGATTTCAGTTACCAAACATAAAGTGTACATGGAAATTAGCAAGAAGATTGGACTGAAAACATAATTTCAAAGATCTAGTGTACTCCAGCATGAAACCAGAGGGCTTCTGTTTTGTTCATATGGGTTACTGAGAACAGGATTCTGTTCTGTGGTTTCCTTTTCCTTTATGTGGAACTTCCACAAGCTGGGAAGGCAGTTTTTAACACAGGGGAATGATAGAGGCATTTCAGTCTACTTCATTCACTTCAGAAGTCCACCTCTACTCTGCAAAGTGCTCAGGCACAAACATAACTTTCACATGTACTTGCTAGCACATAACTAATGTCTCTCTGTCCTTGCTGTGCCCTAAGCGTATGCTGAAACACTTTGCTGAAGAGGAACAAACTTAAGCATGTGCCTAACCAATTTTTCAAGTTGGAATAGATTTGAATGTAATCTCTTCTAGCTCCCTGAAGGCTAATTTGTAGAAAATTTGAGAGATAACTATCACACTATCTAAACAGAAAACAGATCTAACTTAAAAACTTAGCTATGGTTTATTCTTCGCAGTATTGTGTCAAAATAGGAGTAATTATTACAGGCAAAACTGGATAACTGCTTAAGAAATTAATTTTTATTTCTTGTTGAACTTTAATCTCAAAGTACAATACCCTACTTCTTGCTAGAATATATGCCCATGGAAAGAAAATTTCCATGGCACTGGATTTTCAATAGAAGATCACATAAAGGATGATAGTAATAACTCTGATTTCAAACATCTTAATAACCAAATCTCGTAGACTGTTATAATGATTCATTCTAGGGTCTCAATAAGGAGGAAGAAAAATGAAATAAAACACCTTAATCATAAGTCATTCAAATGGCAAATGTGAAACAGATTCAAAACCTTATATCCATTTCTTTTTGGTGTTATGTGAACAGTCCTCTAATCTGGAGAGGTTCCTGATACAGCAGCTATGATAACTGTGTAAGTCACGGACATATTAATAACTGTAATTGCATAGTCAGCCATTAAGAGCAGCTCACATTTTAAGAGGTGACAAATGGGTTTGAGTGTCTTAGTATTCACAAAGAGGATGTTTCTCAAAACCACTAATAACTTTAAAATGCAAATAGATAATTATAATGCGTTTAAAGTCATACTATACAGGAAAATTTATATTATAGTTATAGAGACAAGGTTATCAAAAAAGGTGTGTGAACTGACTTTTAGTGAAAACTGGTTAAGGGCTAGATGTTTACATACTGAAATTATTTCATTTTCACCCACGTAGACCTATGTGCGTAACTTTAAGCAGCCATTTCAAGAAATCTTATCCATCATTTACGAAGGTCACCACGCCCTTTGATGACTCTCTAGTCCCTGGTAGGGTCAAGGAGAAAAGCTTTTACTATATAATACAACAAAAGGAAAATAAAAAAATTGTAAAATTCTTCCACATTCTAAAGACACAGAAGAAAAGTTCCTGCTGAGGTGGTGGCTGCCAATTCACTTTGGTTCTCCAATATCATTCCCCAGCCTAATTACTATGAATATTACATTACTAATATTGGTATCGCTGCTGTCAGTTAGTATTTTTACCTTGCTGCTACATTAGTGATGAAAATAATGGCAAAATCCAACTGTAGGAAAGGTCTTCACATGCCATTAATGTTTATCACCTTCATATTTCTTACCTTGAAAATGCTAACTATATATATCCCCACAGTGAACCTTTAGGATCTGAATGGTTTAAAAAAAAAATAGTGCTGTGGAGCAACCTATCTGTTATAACATTCACTGACTAAATCCCATGTATTTATTAATATTAAAGAAAAAATATGAATACAAGGCAGTGCCAAGATAACATTAGAAAGGAGAGGGGCAGTGGCATGTATTAGTCATTGAGGTTAGCTTTTTGGCTTTCATTAAAATCAAAGGAATGAGGAAAGTGAAACTGCTTCTTCAATACAATCCCCTAGTTAAGTCAAAACTGAGAGGCAAAGAACATAAAATAATGTACTGTTGTATTAGAAAAAGCATACATTAATGTAGCAAACCAACTCTTTGTTAACAGTGATCCTTATTTACATACTTGGATGAACATAAAGGAATTTTTAGTAATTTGTATGAACACGTTACTCTCTAACATTAGGTTTCAGAGGCAGTTTCCAACCCAATAGAAAGAATAAAACTTTAATCACAGTCAGCTGAGGTCAGCCCAATGCAGGAAGAAAATTTCATTATTAATTCTGTTGGTCCAGGCATAGGTGCCTGGAAAATGGATTAAATAAGTCCACCAAAACATCATTTGCCCTTACCAATGATGAAGTCCCATACTGCATATTATCTCATCACCAGTATCTTCCACAGTTTGTTAGGTGACTAAAGCAGTTACGTATCTTTAAAAGTCTCATCCTAGTTCTTTATTCTACTTTTTACTCCCTCACAGCAAATCTCTCTCTCTCTCATTGCTGAGAGATTCACAATGTCCAAAATTTCTCATACTCTAAAAATCTGTTCTACTTAGTCAGTTATCAAGAATACATTTTAGTACTTCCTGATTTCCTTAAAATATCATCACGAATAGTGAATGCCCATATTCCTTTCTGAAATGTCATTATTGTTCATATAAAATTTTAAAAATCTAGTTTTTGGAGACTATTGTATTTTCTAGTCAATTTGTACTGTCTCATTTTCCATCATTTGTTCCCAGTAATCACATTGCTCAGCTCTGATTAACTTGATTCATAGCTTTTAGCATATTTTAATTGTTTATAATTGACTTTCAAGTCTTATTAATCACAAAATGTATCTCCTATATATTGATCTCAAACCTCTGTTCTTCACTAGTTTTCTGCCTTAGTTCAAGGATTTGAATGCTTCACAAAAGACAGAGGTGTCTTCTTTGGGACTGATGGCTCTGTTATTTGGAAATGCTTTAGCTCTTATGTTTTTCTTTAAAATACAAATTTCTTGATCATTTACCAATCACTTTTTGTTTTGATGATGGGTGGATTTGGTTTTCTGGATAGTCTTTCAAAATGTGGGAAGTTTGGGGTTTGCATAGTTGGCCTTGAAAAAGTAATGTGGCAGAAAAGTTGCAAAGACCCCTGGGGGCCGAAATGAAGTCATACAGCAAGACATGAGTTAGAGCAGTTCTGATATTCATCTAAAATACTTTGGGGTCCAAAGTGGCCCTGGAACAGCTTCAATACCAGAAATTACATGTAGGATTGACAGGCTTATTTTCTACCCTCCTACCCAGCAAGGTCAAGTGGAGCTGATACTCTTTTCCAAGGAATCTGAACAGATTTATCTCAATTGATTACAGTGTCTCTACTGTCTCTGGATAAAGCATAATTTGCAGGCATTATTATTTAAGATTTTTCAATGAATACTCAATCATTTGTTGCAAAATCTTCATAGATTCTATATGAGATTCAGAACTGGGATATATTCTCTGTTAGA
>VWZZ01006699.1:242222-399710 GCA_013399095.1 Psophia crepitans
TCCTGCTGGCTACACTATTCCTGATACAGGCCAGGATGCCGTTGGCCTTCTTGGCCACCTGGGCACACTGCCGGCTCATGTCCAGGCGAGCATCAATCAGCACCCCCAGGTCCTTTTCCTCTACACAGCTTTCCAGCCACCCCGCTCCCAGCCTGTAGCGCTGCCTGGGGTTGTTGTGGCCAAAGTGCAGGACCCGGCACTTTGCCACATTAAACCTCATCCCGTTGGCCTCTGCCCAGCGATCCAACCTGTCCAGGTCCCTCTGCAGAGCCATCCTACCCTCCGGCAGATCAACACTTCCCCCCAACTTGGTGTCGTCTGCAAACTTACTGAGGGTGCACTCAATTCCCTCATCCAAATCATCAACAAAGAGGTTGAAGAGGATGGGCCCCAGCACCGACCCCTGGGGAACACCACTTAGTTCCTTAGTTGAATGGCCCCCACTTTCTGCTTTCACTCAGAACTTGTTCTGTTTGCCACAAATAAATTGTATTTTCTTCCTAAAGGTAATTTTGGGTGCTGGCCTGATACAGTTATTTATAAAACCTGTCTTTTGGAAAGTCCATGGATTACATAGTCACAAAAGAGTCCATAGCTGAATTAATGAAGTGCAAATGTACAAAAGTTTTCCCTTTCTATTTCTCTACTCTTTGTGAATAAGCTCTTTTCCTGAATAATCCAGAACAGCATATTTGTATCGCACACTGAGGAGTTAATAGAGAACTGCTCAGCTTTTTTTCCCCAAATACTCCATAGCACTGTAATTTCTCTTAGACTTAGATTTCTTTTTCAAAGCTTTTATTAAAAAAAATAAATCTGTGACAAGTAGTATTTTCAAAAAGGAATAGTTGTTGCATACCCAGATCAGTTGCAGGCAGCAATGTTCAAACACACTGTGGCTTTAATGTCCACTTGATTTATACAACTCTCCTCAAGGACTCTACCTCTTGTACAGTGACTAAGCAAGGTTTCTAGTGTTTTCATTCCACTTATAATGATAATCATGAGGCAGAGGGCAAGCACTAACCAATCACAAGCAATATGATTGCTGTATAATTACTAGGCTTCTCTCTTGAAATAAAATAGCATCGTTTAAATAAACAAATGTAACAAAACATTAGTAATTGATAGAAATGGAGCACGTTCTCT
This sequence comes from Psophia crepitans, assembly GCA_013399095.1. NCBI lineage: Eukaryota > Metazoa > Chordata > Aves > Gruiformes > Psophiidae > Psophia > Psophia crepitans. The sequence goes on from VWZZ01006699.1 coordinate 243,372, forward strand.
CAGCCTTACATGACTGATGCATTCCATTAGTGAAATCAACATAAGTGTTTTGTTTTCTTTGTCATTTTCCACTTTTGACAAGTAAACATTGTTTAAGTAAAGAAATGTAAATATTAAGAGGTCTGGTTTTGCTATTGAGGCTGTGAAATAATCAGATTTACTAAAACAGGGTACAATCACAGACCCTTCATTGCATGGTGTTTATGCTATAGGTCTTGAAAACTGAAATGGATGTTATAATTAAATGTGACACTTGTTCACTGGAAAAAAAAAATCATGCTTGTGAACACAAGGACTATCCAAAGAAGGGCATAAGAATGTGCCAGTGTAACAGAGACAGCTAACTGAGAGCCAGCAGGGCCCACCACAAAGATTTTGCAAGTGGGAGAATGAGGCACAGAGCAGTTACACAAGGTGGATTTGCATACCGGCCCACAGGGAAGAGTAACGGAGAAAGACTTGAAAATAACTTACTAATACAGAAGCAAACTCAGTGCAGCTAGAAATTAGATGAAAGCTTTTATTGCACAGTATTGGAGTGGAAAGATAATAGGAAATTACCAAGTCACACAGGGACTAACCTGTGTTTGTTTAGTGGTACTAAAGAGAGAAATTCAGGGAGCAGCAATTCAGTAGGATAGCCCAGCGGTAGCTGTGTGGGCTCATGTAAAACACCTCCTGGATTACTAGAACAGCGTGTCTAGCGGCAGCTCACAACATCCTTGGAGAATATGCTTGTAATATGTCACTGCTTGACACTACAGGCTGTCAGATATAAGGACATGGTGTGCCTCCCTCTCTCTCTCTCCAGGCGTTTTTGGGACTCTGACATAGCTGTTCACTCTGGCTCAGAACAGCGTGGTCAGATATTAACTCTGACTGGTGCATGCCTATGAGGAGGTTTTGGTCCTGTGCCTCACTATCCTTTTTGGACATACCTGTGTAGAAGCGAGTACAGTTGTACATATGTCAGGTTAAAGTGGATAAAAAAAGTATACTTTCCCATTTATCTTTGGGGTAGAGTATTTCTGTTTTTCTCTTCTCTTTGTGAATACATATTTTTAACCAAAAAAAAAGCCTCACAATAAAAAAAAAACAACACAACAGTCAGATCTAAAAATTAGACTTTGCAGGAAGACATCAAAGCATTCAGCTACCTCATCAGTACTGTACTCAAATGTCTATCATTAACTACTTTCAGCTGATCTTCACTGCACTACTAAGAATTCTTTGAACACCACTTTCATAAAAATATGGTGCAATGACATTCATTTTTAATTCCTGTACGCAAAACATAAGAAGTCATGCATTTTTATCTTCTATATACTTTTTATTATTTTTATGTCATTTCACAATGTAGTAATGTCACAAAATGTTTTCTTACTGTTGTTGTTTTATTACTATCATTATAATGAAAGAAGCATTGGAAAATTCCTATTTCATACTGAGTGAAACAACTATCTTTTTTCTAGACTAAAGTTTTTTTGACTTTTTGTTTTAGTTTGTCCTTTTTTTAAAATTAGTTTGACATTTCCTTAATAATCAGTTTAATTTATACTGTAAAGTAAAAAATAACATGAAAGTATTAATCGTCAAACTACATTTTTCTGAAAATTTCTATTTTATGTCTAAATTGAAACTTAAAAATAGTGATATTTCTTGTAAAACAAAAATCTGATGCTTTGGTCAGCTTTACGCTTCCATTTCTCAAAGAATGACACAGTTAGTGAATGGTACAGTCACTGACTGTCCACACAAATATAAGTTTTATACAACCCCATACAAAGAGAGCTGGTGGTTTCAGCTCAGCTCACGCACACGTTTCTAATTTTAACTTAGCAGGCCCCAAGTTTGAATTCATGTCAAATGCCAATGGTTCGACCTAGACTTGTAGCAATATAGGAGAAAAATGACACCTGCTCCACGCTTCCTTCTAACTTGGACTTGGAATAACAGTGAACATCTGTTACTGCTAGCTTTTTTTAATGTGTCACCATCAAGGCTCTCTAGAAATATGGTATCATGTGGTTCAGGCTTTTTTCTCTGCTATTTCTACCAGCAAATTGCTTTTGTACAGATTTCCGTATTCTAGTCTGTATTAATTATTCATGACATAATTTATGTGAACAGTTCTTGGTATCTCAGTCACTGTTTGTTTTGACTGGATGTATGGGTCACAAGCATCCTTGATTAAGTAACCATGTCACATAGTATTAGCTACTTGGAATAAACACAATTACAAATTAGAAATTCACCCTCCATGACTATATTCTGTGATATTTCTTTTAAAACTGTAGGAACAATAAAGGCACTTGTTCCTCAAAGGAAATAGTAGAGAATCCTTAAAAGTCAGTTTCTAATATGCAAGCAAATAAATAACCAAGGAAAAAAAAAAGTATTCCTACAACACTATGTTCAGACTGCTGTTGTGCTAACTCTATGACATAAATATTTGTCCAGAGTTCAGAATTCTAACCATTAACTTTTGTTACATACAAATAATATCAGATTCTAAGCAGGTTTTTATAAATAAAATAAGATTTAGGAGAAAAATAAGCATAAGTTGGACTCATGAAAATATCTGAAAGGGGACAAGTGCTAAATGGGGTGTCACAAACTTACATATGTCATGCTGAATTTTGAAAAGTTTGATTTGATTACTATGCAGTAATTTTTAAGATTTTGACATGACTTTTTACTTTTAAAGACTTTCTAACGGCTCATTCACTTTGGGTATCTTATCACGTACTTCATTTGATTTGTAATACAAATAATGAGGTCACAGAATGATGCTAAATAAATATGTATGCCACATGAGGAAAAAGAACCCAACATATTACAGAAAAGAATGATGTCATTGCATACATGACTGATACTAGGGTTAGTGATACACAAACGGAACAACCACCATACTCTCACTGCATGGAACGATGACTGGAATTGACCCTGATCCACGATTAGCAGTCAGGCTTGGCATCGGAAACTTTTACATAACCTTATGACAGATGTCAAAGAGCATATACGGGATGAATGCATCCTGAGTCAAGATAAGCTGCACTTATAACTGTTGTGCAGTTGTTATGCTTCCCAGGATTATATAAGATGAGGTGGGGGTGTGCTCAGTCATTGCGGCATACATTTGAATGGGCTTTCTGATCTTCTCCTTTCATGCAACTTAACATCTGAGCTCTTACTCTGTGTACTTTCAACCAGAGTTCTCCATTCCAAATTTTTAAGATCTTTGAGTGATTCACCTGGATTGTTTTTACCACAAAACACCAATGTAACTGGGAATCAGTCACCTGCAATAAAATATTGCCATCTCCAGGAAGCAGTTATTCTGCACCTGCAAAGCTTCCCATTAACGTTCTTAAAAAAAAGAAACCACAAAAAAATCAAACCAAAAGAAACACCACCTCAAACAAATCAACTAATGAATTTGTGACCATAAAAAGATCCTAGGAATTACGTCCTATGTCATGAGAAATGCTTGAAAATAATTTACAAATTGTTTTATAGCTTATGCAAAATGATGGTATTTCCTAAACCCACTCCAAATATAAGATTTGTGTATGAAATTGTAATTAATATTGACTCAGTTTCAAGATGATGGTATTTGAAGCTCTATCTTGCTTTTACCCCATCAACAGCAAATCGATCAAGGAATAAAAACTTCAAAATTAACTTGCCAGTCTTTTGCATTGGCCAATGATTGAATCTGTACTATGACCCAGAATTCTTTGTGGAGCAATTTTACACATTCATAGCGGGAATGAATGAGAAGAAATTGTGTGGCAACAGAGCAGCAAAGGACTGGTTTCTTATAAGCAAAGAATTAAACGAATGCAGAACAGAAATGAACAGAGTATGACATTTAAAACTTAGTTTGGTCTAATACTTTTACTATGGCATGTCTATCAGTCAGCCTCTGTCTTTTTCACTTTAGCATTGCACTTTACAAATGCAGTGTGTGGACCTTTTAGCTTGGTAAGAAAAGTTAGACTTGATTTACTTATGCCATTTAAACTGCTCAAAAAATAGAGCAGTAACTAAAATTTCCTTATCTGAATTCTATATAGACTCTTTCCCATGCCTAGTAACAGACATACAGTAACAGTAATAGAACAAATGGAGAACTATGAGGGGCCCAATCTTCACATAAAACAGGAATCCACCACTTTAAACACATGGATTTATGCCAGTGCAGAACTGTATCAATGCAACTTAACAAATGAGATCACAGCCATATAAAAAGTCCATAAGCAAAATTCTGTGACAAACACTCAGCATAGCAATTATAATTTCTTGTCTAGAAAGGTATATTTAAATTGCTTCTGCTGTTCCTTTTGGTAAAGGAGATGTGCTATGGAATACTTAATACAAGAAAGAGCTAAGCATATTTGTGTACGATGAAGGATTTCCACGTGCACAGGCCCAGCTGAATCAGTCATGCTAACTAAATCAGTGGACAGAAGACTTGAGAGCTGGTAACAGCTGTAACTGTAGTGGTCTAGCTAAGGAAAGAGAGGGAATCCTTTATGAAGTCTCTCAGAAACAGATTGCATGAATAAAAAAACCCACTTTAGAAGCAGCATCTACTTTTCCATCTACACACCTTTTCAGAAGTCAGTAAGCAGATGTCTCTGTAGGAGGTTCCACTGAATGAATAAATGAACAGCCGTATTCTATGGGATATTTCTGAGTCACTGGTTTGTTTGATAGTACTCACTGAACCCTGAGACAAATTTGGAGTCCTCGGTTGAGAGCATCAATTACAAAGAGAACAAAATGGAAACAGAACTGGAGGCACTTACTTAAACTATTTAGTATAATGTAACGTCATAGAGCATAAAAGCCCCTACTATCTTTTACTCCAAATTCAATTTTCAACTAACAAAATATTTCCTTAAAGCTATCAACAATGTTTTACATTTAAGATGTAGGGAAATCCCAGTATTGCTAATTCTTGAACACTGGACCTGTGCGCTTGGAGTTAAGTCTTGGAAGCAGTCCCACTGACAATTGTTTTTTAAGACTCCCCAAAGACTCAGACACATGCAAGGGTACCTAGGAAAAATGTCTGAAGCCCTCATACAAGAGGTAGTTGAATAATTTCACTGTGTGAAAAATCTAAGTCTCATGGTAAGAGAGATACAGAGTTAGGCTAAGTAAATGCCCCCATCCTCGCTAAATTCCACCGAGATCGCTCTTTTAGTTCAAAAAGAAGTTATACAACAGAAAAACTGGTAGGATTGTAGGAAACAGACATTTCTTTCTTAGGTTAAAAGTTCAGCATGGGCTGAAATACCAGAAGTTTTTGAATTCTAGCCAAGCCTCCTGTTCGTTCTCCAGGTTATTGACTGTGTTCCTCCACTTCCACTCCCACCTCTGTTACGGTCAATGATGGTTCATAATCAAGCAATACCTCTACTGTAGATAACAGAACTAAAATAATCAGCAAGAACCCCTGAATTTTCATCATTCTTCCATCAACCATAACAAACTGAGCTCGCCGTAAATTTGTTCAGGGCTGAAACTAAACTGACTATATTATTTGTACTCTTTTCCTACCAATGTGCTACGTCAGGAAGCCTCAAATCAGCCTTTTAGCCCTCCCACCCAGTTCATATATATGCTGAGCAGCCTGCAGCACCCTTATTACCATTGCCCCATGCATTACCTATTCTCTGCTATACAGCAGGAGACAGATTGAATTGTTGCACAGTTCCCCAGTAGCATTGTTATTTCAGGCAGTCCAGTACATGGCAAATGATGTTTATTAGGCTTGTAGTTTATAGCAATATCTAAAACCTTCAAAGCCCTGGAGAAACACAAAAGAGAAAGTGTCTTCTTGTGAAACTGATAGTACGTGAAAATAAGCAAGAGTGTCCAATTTGAAATCCAAAGGAGTTCTGCTATCTGCTCCAGTGAAGCTGGAATTTCAGCAATGGCCTACAACTGTAAATCATAGAAACTTATATTCCTGGGCTCTATGCTCTCCTTCTGTGCAAGACACTCATGGTGGAGACAAAATAATGCTAAATTACTTAGGGCTCTTCCTTCTTTATCAGACATATCCACATCCCTCCCTGTGACCCTTACCCAACAAGGCAGGGAAAAAATCAGTTGTGGACATGGCCTTATGTGTATAACTCCTCAGTGCTTTGATGAGCAAAGACGCATCAAGGTCTGTCCTTCCTGGCCCACCACACGCATCTTGATTTGACGTCACTATGGTTATGGTAGCTGCGTAACATCCTTTGTGCCTCCACAGACATTTGTCTTGTACTACATAACTCCATGCAAAGCTATGTAAACAACTGAAAGGAGCATCTTTAGGACTTTACCTTAGAAAACCTTGTTATTCAGTGAGAATGTGAGGTTATCACAATCTCCTCACTTCACTGTAACTTAACTTTGCCTCCCAAAGGAGACAACAAGGACCTTACAAGGAAGGTCACTATGACCTTGGGGGAGAAAGAAGGGTTGTAATGTTCTAACTGTAATGTCAAAAAAACAGAGGGGTACATTTGTCTCCTTATCTGTGAAGATAAAGATGAGATGAACTTGCCTTGGCATCTTTCATATTTTTAAAGTACTTACTTCTCTGCGCTTCAGCTGGATTGCTATTCCCAACAGAGTGTTGAGAAACTGTTCAGATAAAATATTTAAAAATGTAGATCTAGTAATTTTATATTTTAAGTTATGAAACCTTTATTTAGGTTCTACCTTTTATTAACCTCCAGGGTTCTCTCACTGTCCCTAATGACATTATATTGCATCAAAATAAAATCAATGGTTTTTACTGGGAGCTGTGCTATTTCTCACAACTTGGTAATGCTAATGTTTAAATTCTGAGTCCTCTTACTGCTGATTAAACCCCCAAAGACTACAGCAGAATTTCCGCTTCACTGCTAGAAAAGAAGAAAACTAGCACAGTTTGTACCATAGAGATCACTTGAAGAATGTACGTAAGGTTACTGCATTTATGAATAAAGCAAAGCATTATCATTTTTAATAGGAATTAAACAGCTAGAGGGAGAAGTAGGGCAATGCTGTGATCAGTGCAAAGGAAAACAATCTAACCATTTTAATTAACTGTATTTTAATAGCTTTAGTTATAATTGAATAATTTAAATACCAAGGGAAATAGTTAAATCTCCTAAAAGCCTTCTTTTTATTTACATTTTAAATACAGTTCATAGGGAAGGGATGGCACTGCGAAGGCTTAAAATAAATGGGTGGGGAAAACCTTACTAATTTCTGCAGCTGCTGGACCGACAGGAAATATTTATGGGATCTTAGTCATCTAAGGATGTAGGAGCTCCAGTCCGAATCTAATATTTTTTCTGCTTTTCTCTCCACTTCCTCAAAATATGACACAATCTCTGGTGCTATTGCCCTTGACTGTTATAACCATAAAACGCACAGAAAGATAAATGTGAAGCAAGGATCATCTAATCCAATTTTTTTACATATGCACCAGTGAAGTGGATCACTGCAGAAAATAAAAATATTGGTCAATGCAGAGTTCCATTTCAACGGATTGTAATAAACTGACACACATACATTTACCTTATATATAAAAACCAATACCACTCATAGGCAGAGTCCTTCCCTACTCTACTTTTCACGTCGCCTGCAATGAAGATCATTAACTTACGTGGACAACATTGTGGAGATCTACTGTTTTGCAGAGTTAATCTGTTGTGAGGCTCATGCTTCTCATACAGACTTTACTTCTTCACTTACTCAGCTGCATGACACTAGTTTGAGTAAGAGGGGATAGGAGTCCATGTCTCTCTGCCACTCCATCAGTCTCTGAGACATACCGTACTGTACCATCCACAGAGCCCACTGTCCTGCCTGCCGTGGTGGCCAAAGGCAAATGCCTTTGCAGGGTAAACACACAGTGAAATACCTGTGATATAATCTCTTGGCATTCAGTGATTTTTGCAGTTTAGGGACTTTCTGAACTAGAGGAAATATTTCTGTGTTTAAATAATACAAAGCAGAGTTTTTTGACACTGTCTCCCACAATATCCTTGTAATGAAACTTAGAAAGTATGGAATAGATGAGTGGACGGTGAGGTGGGTTGAGAACTGGCTGCCAGAGCTCAGAGAGTGATGATCACTGGTGCAGAGTCTAGTTGTAACTAGCAGTGTTCCCCAGGGGTCAGTGCTGGGTCCGGTCTTGTTCAATATCTTCATCAACGACCTAGATAATGAGATAGAGTCTACCCTCTGCAAGTTTGCTGATGATACAAATCTGGAGGGAGTGGCAGACACACCTGAAGGCTGTGCTGCCATTCAGCATGAACTGGACAGGTTGGAAAGTTGGGCAGAAAGGAACCTGATGAGGTTCAACATAAGCAAGTGTAGAGTTCTGCACCTGGCAAAAAAAAACTGCATGCATTAGTACAGGTTAGGGGATGACCTGCTGGAGAGGAGCTCTGCAGAGAAAGACCTAGGGGTCCTGGTGGATAACAGGTTGACCATGAGCCAGCAGTGTGCCCTTGTGGCCAAGAAGGCTGATGGCATCCTAGGATGCATTAAAAAAAGTGTTGCCAATAGGTCAAGGGAGGTGATCCTCCCCCTCTACTCTGCCCTGGTGAGACCCCATCTGGAGTACTGTGTCCTGTTCTGGGCTCCCCAGCTGAAGACAGACAGGGATCTCCTGAAAAGAGTCCAGTGAAGGGCAACAAAGATGATAAAAGACCGGAAGCATCTTCCCTGTGAGGAGAGGCTAAGAGACTTGGGTCTCTTCAGCCTGGAGAAGTGAAGGCTGAGAGGGGATCTGATCAGTGTTTATAAATATCTAAACTGTGGGAGGCAATTGGACGAGACCAAACTATTTTCAGTGGTGGATAGTGAGAGAACAAGAGGCAATGGCCAAAAACTAGAACACAGGAAGTTCAACTCAAACATGAGAAAGAACTTCACGGTGAGGGCGACGGAGCACTGGAACAGGCTGCCCAGAGAAGTTGTGGAGTCTCCTTCTTTGGAGATATTCAAGACCCGCCTGGATGCCTACCTGTGCAGCCTAGTGTAGGGCACCTACTTTGGCAGGGAGGGTTGGACTTGATCTCTAGAGGTCCCTTCCAGCCCCTACCAATCTGTGATTCTGTGATTCTTCCAGTAAGGTGTCTGCATGACTTGTTAAAATGATGTAAACTTTCAACGTCCAAAGTATCCTACTGTGAAGCCTCTCTGTCATATCTCTTGCAGTAAGAAACACCATCTTTTGCTGTTTTGACCCTGCCATTACTCGAGGCCAGCTAGTTCTCGTATTAGAAGAAACAGCAAAGGATAATTTTCCAGTCACTTCACCACACTGGTTGGGATTTAATAGACCTCTGCTATATCCTCCCCTCACTGACTTCTTTTCCAAACTGAAGAATCCTAGTCTATTTAATATTTTTGAAAGCTCTTCCAGACCTTTGATCATCCTTTCACACACCTCTGCTTCTCTAGTTCTCCTATAACTTTTTCAAAGCCAGAGAAACTGTAACTGCAGACAGTATACTGTTCACACATTTTAATCTCAGCAAAATAATGTTTGTTTTTCTTTCTCAGCCTCTTCGTTTTTTAGATTGCATGTGAAATATAGAATGTTTTACGGATGTACAGCATTTTGTAAGGAGGGACACAAAAGGTGTCAGTAACACTATACTGGAAATAATTAAAATACATGTAATAAAGGAAAATATCTGTATCTTATTCATTAAAATATGTAAGCCCAAGCACAATCAACTTAGGAACAGATCTTTCTACTTTTTCTACCAGGTGTTATTAATGACAATATTGACGAAATGAGATTTCAGTCAGGATAGAATGTTACTTAATGGAATTATTTAGTAAGTGTTCAAAAATCCTTATCCAAACATCACCCTATAAATTTTGATAGGCTCAGATTTCTAATTCTGCAAATGTAAAGAGGATACTGAACCTCAGTGTTATTGTTTTTACTGGGTGCCTGAAGTGCATTAGGTGCCTCACAGGCAAGTCAAGAGATTGGAGTCTGTCCCAAAATGCTTCCAGTCTAAACATGCAAATTTGATTAAGAGGTTGGAGAGTGGATCCAATGTAAAGACAAAATGATCAGTCTGTTGTGGTTGACATTTTTCATTAGAGGACATTTGGCAATACTGTAACTTTTTGAATTAATTTCTTCTAGACATTTTCACTTCTTTGACTCTTAGTCATTAATCCCTCAAAATCATCAAGATTAACATTATCCTCAGTTTCAGTTTTCTTTCCTTCATTGTTGGAAAAGTCATGACACTCCACCTTGCTGTGGCATGCTATACATTTGAGCAAAACCACGGAATAAAATGCTTTGGTTGCCATGGATGACAAGCTGAAGAATACCTCAGCTGAGAACTCTGACAGGATTCCAGAGGATATTTGGTTGCTCCAGTGTACAGAATATGATCTAATTTGCATCTTATGCCTTGCTATTACTGAAATACAAAATAAATAAAAAAACAACCACCATAACATGCTTCCAATGTTTCAATCCTGGTTTGAATTTCTCACTAATTTCACTGGAAGCTTTACTAATTTTTATGAAACACACGAAAATTTAAGAATATACTTGAGCTTTTGGGCAATCAGTTACACCACCACTGACTCAAACTAATGTAGAATTAAATTTGCATATATTCAACATGGAATAAAATGAAAATTATTACCTTGTTCTCATTAGTTTTCTGAAATTCACAATTTAGAGTAAAAACCAAAATCATAAAAAAAAAAACAAATAAACCCCCAAACTTTTTAGTCAACCCTAAAGAAATTTAATTCCGGCATTTTATTATGGTCTAGGTGAAGTTTCATTAGTGTTTCTTTTTTGTGTTTAACAAGGAATATTTTATGTATCGATTTCAAATTCCAGTTAGTAAGAATGCACTCATACTATTTATTTTTAAAATCTAAATTAATTCAGGTTGGGTTTTTTTTTTTAATTCCAAGTCAGGATTTGTTTCTGAGGGGTAAAGAGAGAAGGCCAACAATGGAGAATTATTATAACTTGATAAAACCATAATATAAGGCAGGAAATCAACCTATGATCAAGTCCTTTACATAGCTGGACAGCGTTAGGAAAAGCAAGGATATTCAACTGGTCATTGGATGGGGAATTTTCACACTTACAAAAGATGATCAGTCTGTCCCTGCCAGAGGAGGGAAGCAATTTTAAAGTATGATATCACTTTGGAGTTATTGCAGTGAGGAGAAGAAGAGACCATGAAAAATGGCAGCAGAAAGTAATTCCCTGTTCTGAAGTGAGAAAGCAGAGACAGGGAAAGCTTGAATTCCTCAAAAGGCTCTAACATTTGTTCAGATAATATTAAAATCAATAGGTGAATTGAGACAAGAAAAATTATAACAATACTTTACTGTTTAATGTCTGCCTATAAATATTAAAATACTTTCGATAGAAAACCTGTGCAAACCCCAGCTACACGTAATGAACTGAGGACAAGGCTACCTCTGCATGTGGAGCTTTAGGAAAATATACGCTTATGCTGCTGAGGAATACAGAAGTGACAAGTCAGCAGTAATCCTGGGGGCCAAGGATTTCTAAGGATACAACAATCATGACATTCTACTAATTACATTATGCATATAAAGACAAAGAGCCAAAAAGTGAAGGAGAGAATGCAGTCTAGCTAAATAGCTACTGTTGACTTGTATGACTCAGAGCACAAACTGTCTGACATTTTAGTATGAATGCCATAGGTATCCACTCTTTTTGCAAATCTGCAACCCACTATCTTATTGATTAAAGCTCTGCAGTCTTCCCCTTTCCCTCCCTCAACTTGCTTTGGGAGTCATACAATACATTTGTTAGGGATCTGACCTAATCCCCAGTGACACATTTGGTAGGTGTGGGTGGCACTTATTAGAATATGCTCTCCAATAAATGATCTGCTGAAGTTCTGACAAAATAAATGCTTATTTTCATTATCAGTCACTTACTCCCTGCCACTTCAAATGCACATTCTCCAAGGAATGGCTTCAATCCAAACTGACATCTGAATTACAGTCAAGCGTGATGCCAGATTTTAGTTGTTAACATGAAAGTGCACACGTAAAAGTGGAAAACAGAAATAGCTATTTATAATAGAGAAACAGCATCAAAGGTGAAGGCAACGGAAAGAAGGGAATAGTGCAATTAATTACAGAAATAGAGGGTTTGCAAGGAAAAAAAAAAAAAGAGAAAAAGAGTAAGAATAAATAGCAGCAGTGGTTTGAAGAGCCTAGCTGGGGACAGTCCCATCTATCAGTGCGAGCAAAGAATAGAAATAGAGTGATAAGAGCTAACTGGCTTCATTATCGTATTGCCCAGCAATCTGTTAGCAATATGTAGAGCTGACTTCATGTAAAGTCTACATCTGTCTTTCCGAAGCTTGACGGTAACCAGGAAAGGGATGCAAAGAAAGGATAATCAGGGAGTGTGCAGATCCATGGTTACCATTAGGAGGGGAAACTGGACATGCCGAAAATAAGTATATGATTCTTTCTGACATGAGAATCTTATGAAAGAATGTTTACAGCATGACTCTTTCTCATAGGGGAGAAAAAGATATATATGATCTAAGTTGTATGACAGATGTCAAGAAGACTGATGTATGAGTTAGGAAGATCCTTTTAATGACATGCTTGCAGCAGTTGGAAACAACTTGTCAGATTAATAGCAATTCTTTTTACTGCAGACCAGCCCAAGGAAATAGAAGTTCTGCCTTGGAAATTACAGAGCGGAGAAAGGTTTGCCTTACCACAAGCAAATAAAATCACTTTATTAACATGAAAGCTAAATTTACAGAGTGAAAGATTTCATTTTTATCATCTTCAGAGTTCAGGGAGCAGTGGTACATGTTAAACTGTATCAGTCAAATGTTTTGGACAATGACATTTTACTCTTCAGTGATAGCCATACATTGCACTTACACTTCAAATTCTACAGTGAGTAGATAGATACTACTAGATCCTACAGCTTGGAAAGCAAGGCACAGAGAGACTAAAGGATTTTCCAAGGTCGTACACCAATTTAACCCAATCTCATTCACTGCCCTAATCACAAGATCTTCCATTTCCCTTTGTAGTGAAACATGAGATTTACCTGGTGTGCTGTGGTGTTTGAGTTAATAAGTCATACAGAGTTTCTTACAATGTAAGCCAAAAACACAGGAGTGAAGAAAGAGGAGAAGGGATTTTCTACTATGCTCCTTCATGAGGTAGGGTATGAGGTTCAGAGAAGCTCCTAAGACACTTAAAAGAAATAAAATTAAGTAGGACTACAGCAACGTCTAGAGAGTATTCACAATAGGGTAGTAACTGGACCACCTGAAAACTCTCAGATACAGCATGAAAGCTGAGATCTCTCTTCACATTCTAACTGTTCTTTTTTAATAAGAACTTAGACTGTCTGTCATGGTAAACAGACTAAAATTCCAACTCCTTAGTTAATTCTGCTTACTTATATTTTTCCACTATTCCAGTTGCTGTTTTACTCTATTTCCTTTCCTACTTGATAGTTTAATGTGGCAACGCAATCTTAAACAGATGGCTGCACTTCAGAGACAGGTGACTTCCCCAGAAAGGTTGGCAATAACACACAATCCTTGGAGATGGAAACGATTATTTAAATGTATTCTTTTCTTTAAAAGAAAACAAATGCATGATTTCTGCAGACCCTTCTGCAGCAGTTTTATTCTGAAATATCATCTCACCTCATACTTCAGGAGCTTTGCTTTTCTTCAGAAAGTATTCATTCCTTCCTCACAAAATATTTTCTATTTTTCAGTAGATGCCGCAGCATTACGTACGGATCAAGGCCCTCTTATGCTGATATCTGCACAGATCCTTCTCTAAAGACAGACAAGTAATACGTAAATAGATCCTGAGAGTTAAAGGATTTGTTCAAGACAATGTAACAAATCAGCAGTGGAAGAAACAGAACCTGAAATATCTCAATTTAGGCAATGAGTTATGGTTACAGAAATTAGAAATATGTAGTCAGTCTATCTGTATTGTAGACCTGAGAAAAAGTCCGAATGCAGTTTTGTCCTCATTTTCTCTCTCTTTTTTTTTTTTCTTGAAAGAGGACATATAATAATGTAATGTTTTTTTTCCACAGAACCTCTTGTTTTGCAAATTAGTATCTTCAGAAATTTGTTCTGCTCCTCCCTCCTTTTTTTAAAAAAAATTAAAGGACTACTTTAGCTTGGGGAAACTAAATAAAAGCTCGATGCTTAGATCTGTATTTTAATGGCAGTCTCTGTACCACAAATGAATCTCAGATCATAGCTATGATCTATTAATATGTACCGCTGAAAGTTCATTACTTTAATGTGTAAAACATGGATTAAAATGTGACAGGAAGTGACTACAAAGTACTTAATGAATCAAGTACAACTGGACTAAATGCTAGCGTAAACAGCATAAAAATAAATCTGAAAATTAAAACCTACTTTCTTACTTTGCTTTGGGGTCTACTTTAGTTTGTTGTCATTTCTGTGTAGTGAACATTTCTTCTGGGGCAAAATTCATTTCGTAATAAGTTTACATAATGTATATTTGCAATCAGAGAATGATAATGTAGAATGACTTTTACTGTTTAAGAAATGGAGTCCTTCTAGATGGCTATCATTTCAGATATAAGATTTTCTTGACCTCAGGCAAAACGTCTCATTTATAGATCACAGCAAGTGGAAGATGAGTCCTATGCTCATAGTACAAGATGTAAGTTATGGAGCTCAAGGTCTTATTCCAAGCTATATCATTCTATTCACATGTGAAAACAAACAAGCCACAAACTCAAATGTTTGAGTAATATTAATTACCGTTACAAGTTGAAGTTTTCCAAACCAGTGAAAAAAAGGTAAACGTGTTTGGGATATATTAGTCTTAGTGTTTCTAGCAGAAGTAGGGAAGTATAAATTACATTGTGCAAAGCAGAAAGTGTAGGTACTACTTCCTCTGCTTTGCTCCATCATGTATGTTCAACAAAGATTAATTCACATCAAAAAATATGCAGAAATGTTTTGATATAACTAGGAAATTACTTGGAAGATCCTGTCTTCCAAGGAAGTTGAAGAAAGCTCAGCTTGCTTATTTTTTTGAAAATTAACAGCTATGATTGTGGTCTATAAACATATGAAAGGAGTCAAATTGGTCAACAGCAGAGCTTTCAATGCTGAAGTACAAAGCTGATATAAGAAGCAGCAGCAGCAGCGAACTGAAAATCTGAGCTTTGGCAGAAACTTAGATGGTTCAGTCACTAAATAAATGAAGTTTTCTAATGCAGCAAAAGAGTTGGTTTAAAGATGGAGTTTGGTAAGTCTGAGAACAGAGATTTATGCTACTGCTGTAATAGCAGCAGAGTAGACCTGATGACCCAGAAGTTCTGTTCCTGCCAATGTTGTAATTTCTCTGTAAATCACCTCAACTCCTATGAAACCAGGATAACGTTCTGCTGTTTTCTCTTTGAGTAAATCAGTCACTACCATCTGAGAGGTGTTCAGATCCTGTACTGTTAACTACCATAGTAAAGGTTCTACCTACTCATACTCTGTCTCATTAAACCATTAATCAAATTTGCAATACCCTCAGCAATACTAAGATACACAAATTGGCTAGACTACTTATTGGCACTTTTTTATTTAATTCAGGCAGATATTCTAGTTCTGAATCATCTACCAACACACAGAAATTCACTAAATTCATTATGGCAGTGTAAGTATTTTCCTAAATTTTTATGTAATAGGGTAAGGTAAATTTCTGACATAGTAAGAAGTTTGCATTATTAGTACATCATCACCTTTATAGACAAGTATATATAACATCTAGGACACTCATTAGTCCACAAAAAACCAAACAAACAAAGAAAAAAAAAACAAAAAAACACCCAAATCAAAACCAACAAGTTCACTACGCTAATAGTTGAATTTTTACTCTCAAATATGTTTGGAAGGCTTTTATCTAATATAAAAATTACGGAAGTCAATAGGAAGACTCTAAACTTCAGAAGAAACAGCACAGTACAAGGAAGAGCTTCTATTCATGTTATTTTTCCTCTTTTTACCACATGTAGAGGAACATAGCCAGTAACATAAGCTCCAGTATGCCAGCTGATATATTGAGGCAACAAATAGTGATATGCAGTTTTGAGCGTGATGATTATTTGATGAGATTGTTCTACATTGTTTATGTTAAGCTTTCAGTTGAAGCTTGCAGATTTAATTTATGAAAATGCCTAGAGTGTTTGACAGATGCTATAAAGTCAAAATGAAATAATTAACTTAAGATGAGAATAATAGGTCTAAGGACAAAGACATGAAAAGAACAACAAAGTGATTCAAGATGGGGGAGCAGGAAAAAGCAAAAGCAGTAGGCTCCATCTAATTAGAGTTTTCAAAAGATGACTGAAGAGTGGACTCATTGCAAAGGCTTGGTAAAGGCAAAGAAAAATCTTTACAGAGCTAGAAGATGGAAATGCCAATATTTAGGTGCCTAAAAGTCAAATTCCTTGACCATTGGTGAAGATTTACTATTAGAACGAACTATCACGGCCGTAAAAGATTCCCTTGATATGTTCAAATGAAGACAGGAAGCATTTATTGAATAGACATACTGCTCAAGTACAAGTTAAAATAATCAAATTGTTGAACTAGCTACGCTTAACCATGTAAAGCACTGTGAAATACAGGTGAGCTTATAACGTAATCCTAGAAGAGAGCACTGTAATGACTTCCTGTGTAAGATACGTATTGTGTGAATCAGACAACTGAGAGTCCTTCAGATTAAGATGCTAATTAATTAGTCTATGATCTTCTCAACTTATGTGGTTCTTGAAATGTAGGACTGCCCTCCTAACAGGATCTGGGCAGTAAATTGCACAACCATACAATCTTTTCCCCTCCTGCAGCACGGACAGCAGTGCCATGCTATTTCGATGGCAGCAGTAAACTCAAATAGGAGATAAACTGCTGATGCAGTCAGTGTGGCAGATATTTGAGTTTCTCTACAATAACCGCAAGGCAATGCTTGAAGACAATGTAGTGGAATTCGTTAAATAATATAAAATGACAGGGAGGCTACCATCGCACAGCAATTGCACCCTACGGTTCTTATGAGGCACAAGGCAGAACCAAATGCCTCCCTGATCCCTGCGGGCATGATTATTTTATAATAACCATGCCCACACCCTGCAGCTGCTTTTTGCCTTATAAAATATATTCCATTGTCCTGTGGTGAAGAAAGGAATTGTCATTCTCTGCTAATTAAAAATACAAAAGGTGGCAGTTTAAGCTGGTAAGTAACAACTACAGTAGACCTAATAGTTAACATTAGTAGTCCAGTAAACCTGCTGGTCCTTCTGCCTCATATGGTTCTGAATCACTGGTGCCCTTTACAACTTACAGCCTACTAACACATGAGTTACAGTCTTAGTCTGGCCTTCTAAAACTAGGTCCAGTGGCTTTGGGGGGTGCTTTGAGGATCTTTTCAATAAAAGGTCTCCTCATACCTTATGAAGAAACGTTGAAAAAAAGACCTGTTTTATTGCATCCTTGAAACATGGAAGGATAAGCCTCTATAGCATAAGGAAAAAAAAGATAATTGAATCATTGCAAACAAGAGAGACAAAATGCTGTGAAGTACTGCCTGACTTCCAGGAGTAGATTCTGTCCTCTGGAAATATTACCACACCTTTGCTGTTTTACCAAATTCAGCAAAGGGATGTTGATATGAAGAAGGACCAGCGAGCAAGCTGTGGGTAACTGCAGGGGCTTCCCAGTCAACCAACAGCTTGCAGGTGGGCTATGTAAGGAGGAGCCACATCAGTGGCTTAGTAACTTCTGTGGTTTTCCTGGCTTCCCTTGCCCCTTTTGGCTATCTACTCAAGCTGTTTGTAAAAAGTATTCTATCAGATGCTGTTTTCCTTCTGAATCTGCTGTACAGTCAAAGTGGACTTCTGGTATCCAACATTTACCCAACAAAAGAAAGTAAGGCTATATCTGCAGGATTATGATGCCTGTGCTGCACAAGATAAAGCAGAAAACACACTGAATCCAAGAAAAGCTTTCCATATACATCTAGACACATAAAATAGCAAAGTGAATATACACCTCAAGCAGTAAAACAACAGGATATATGAAGATGGGGAAGGGGGGTAGGCATTCTCCTTTGTTCCAAAATAAAAGTCTTGCCTCAAAACAAGCATAAGAAATCCATTTACTGTGATGAAAAAAACAAACCTGACAAAACAACAGTTTGGGGAACAACAGACTTGTGTGAACAGAGTTGCTTGAGGGTATCCTTACTATTCCTAGCATATGGTTGCCCACTATTTCTTATAAAATAATTAAGCTCACCTAGTTGATATAAATCTTTTACCCCCAATAAATAGATTCTTACTTTCATAACTACCGAGTTATGTGATTGCCCATTTGGGAAGATCGAGACTCAGCACAGCTGAAGCTCTTTGTTCAGGTAGCATGATACAAACACACAGGCCAATAATGCGGGAGCACAAACAGAACTAACAGGACTACTTTCTAATGCTGTTTTTCAAAATACTCGATCAAATAATGATAAAGCTTCTGTACTACTAGAGTTTGTTACAGACTATGTAACCTCTGTATGGAGCCTGAGAGCTGCTTTTAATTCATCAGACAGATTTAATCTTTCAAATGCCTACCAAGTTCCCCCCTCCTCAGCCTTTCTCATAGTTTCTTAGGTAACTCTACTGCCTCTAATAGAACATTGTGCAATAGAACAGCAGCTTTCTCTCTAATCAAGTTTTAGAAAATTGTACCTGATACCATTTAGATCTAAAGGATAAGACTAACTTTACTTGATAGAAAGAGCACTCAATTTTATACCACCCTAGCATAAAGTTCCACAACAAGACACAGTCACCAAAGATAAACCTGAGACTAACTTCCCCAGCTTTTAAGAGGACAACTGGCTTGGAACCCTTTACTTCCTAATAGAAGTAATACTTGAGAAAAAAGCTCTTTGCATAATACTGCTAACAGGCTAATTCAAACATCCACCACTATCTGCCCATACATAGAAGCTTAAAAGGAAAAGCTGAAAGAACTTTGAACAAAGAACCAAAAAAAAAAGGCAAAAAAGGAGGGTGTTTTTCTTTTTAGCTCATGTTTTGCTCTTCTCTCCCTCACAAAGCATCTAACCCCTAATACGAGCCAAACCAATCCCTTGGGGCACCTCCATTTTACAGAGTGCTGAGGAACTACTTAATTCTTGACAGCTGGG
Source organism: Psophia crepitans (assembly GCA_013399095.1). NCBI lineage: Eukaryota > Metazoa > Chordata > Aves > Gruiformes > Psophiidae > Psophia > Psophia crepitans. The sequence continues at coordinate 262,659 of VWZZ01006699.1, forward strand.
TCAGCCCAGAGGCTGGAAATCCCTGTGCTTAGGGGATGCAGCTGTGGACTTCCTCCCCCAGTCAGGGGAAGTGTTAACTCCTTCCAGGCCCATCTCTGGCCAGAATTCATGCACTGTATCTGCTCATAAAGCAAGATCACACTGTGCATATGTCTAAATGCTAGTGTTCTCTGCAAATACTCTGTTAGGAAAGTCTTTCTTCAATCTATGTCACTGGAAATCTTCCTCACAGAAGATCTGTCACATTTTGTCCCCTGCAAAGTAAACAGATTTTCTGAGAGATTGGTTTATACTTTTTCACTCTCAGCTGATATTCAGCTGAAATACAGCCATGCTGATTAATTAATTAGTCAAATATCTTATACTGAAGTCTCTATATGGCTCACATTTGTAGAAGAAAAGAAACTATTTAAATCCATAAAACTCGGAGGAGTTAATGACAACGTGATATTGAATCAAATTAGCAACCTAGGGGCTAAATTTGCCTAGATCCATTGCTCCATTAAACTTTATCACTGTGTGGGGTTACATGTCAATTAAGCAGTCCAGCATACTTAGTATTATGAAAAGCAGCATCGGATTGGGAAGCCAGCAGCTGCAATAAGATGAGCTGTACGATGCAGAGCCCTTTCATTTACTCATTTGATCACGGCACAAGAGCAGCAGGAGGAATGCCTCACCCTCCTTGCATCTTTGTATGCGCCTACGCTGACTCCAAGAACATTTGTCCACCATTCACTGCATATTGCACGTACTTTCCACAATGCTGGTCAAGGGGACCCTCTATATACATTCATTATGACAGACTCTCTAGACCATTAGGAAGCTGTATAACTAGCCAGAGGTACACAGACATAGTGGTCATTACCCATTACACACTGTTACCCATGCTGCAGGAATTTTACAGGGCTGCTTTGCCCACTCTTCCCACTGGTTTTCCTTTTCCTCCAAGTGGCGCAGTTACAGAACCTGCTATCAGTTATGATCATGAAGCTGTAGGTCTAGATTTTACCACTTCCTGCATCCAGGCAAAACTTCTGTGCCTGTATGCAGTGAGGTATGAGACTGGAATACAACAGTATAGGCATGCAATGGGTGTGTTTCATATATACATATTACATACATAATTCAGATATGGTGCACGACACCTCAGCACCTATTAATCAGATTATAGATATTTTAACTGCCTCTATAACCAATAATGATTGCAAGCTTGAGTATCACTTCAGTACCATAGATGGTGGTCATGAAACTCATGAAAATGGCGTCCTGGGTCATCAAATCCTGTTTCTCTGGAAAACTAGCACTCATTTCATATTGCCCTTTTCATAAAGGTATCAACCTCTGACAAGGTTTATTAGACATCTAATCAGTTTTATTCCGTCTACAAGTCTATTCCAAGACCTCACCCCTAGGTAGTAAAAGCCTCTTCAAATTTCCAACCTATTTTAATTCACAGCAAGCTTAATGTGGTTAGCCCTTTTGTCTCCATGATGCTTAGTCCTACGAAGTACCTATATAGTGCAAACATGTCACCCCCAAGAAAAGTGAATGGACTATAACCAGCCCTTTCAAAAAGCATTCCAAGCTATATTCTTACTGTGTTGACATTTGGCCTTTAATAAAACACACACACAAACAGTTCCCACAGTTTTTGTGGCTAATACAGCTCAGCCTCATGGGCTACCAGCAGTAGCTCCTTGTCTATGTACAAACCACGTGAAATTTGAAGCTGCCAAGACTTTCACGGTGTATAGATCCTTTTTGGAAAAGCTGATCTTACACTGGTAAAGGCAGCAGGAAGACACTTTCCAGGTAGGGTCCAATTAAGTGAATATTTCATAAAGGAAAAAATAAATCAACTCACAGCCATAATAAAAATCTTTGTTATTTAGAAACATGCAGTGGTATTTCACTAACAGACAGCAGAAACTCTGCTATGCAATACCTGCTTTAGAGCTAGGGAATCTGCCACTAGTTCATTAGAGGCTTTCCCTGCTGATTAATAGTGGAAAATTGCTGGAGATCAAATCAAAATAGCCAAACTGTCTCATACTATTCTAAAATATATCAAAGGTTAGCCCCTTCCTAAAGGGCCTCCAGTTACAGTGGTGTGTAAGCTCATGAAAAGAAATGCTCTTATGATTGCCACACTTGCCAGGAGACAAAGCACAGAGTATGAGTGTGAAGCTTTTTCTCAGATGTAAAAAGAAGGCTGTATTACCCAATAGTCAGCCATTTGCATGATGATGGAGAAAATGAAAGAGGCACCCGTGGAAAGCAATTCAACAGCTTGCACTAGAAAATTGTTGTCTGATACTGTGCATCTAAGCTGCAGTTGTAGATTTATGCTTTGAGTGGATTGTATTATATCTTGAGTCTCCTTCTCTTGGGAGGGGGTAAAAAAGGAATTGGATTTATATTCCTGTGTTTTCTGAACCAGACACTGGCTAATAATATAGGAGTCTAGGTACAGAATGACATTAAAGGCTGTGAGTATTTGATGTTAATCAATGGATGGCTGTCTCAGTGGGAGTTTGCTCATTTCTGCCTTAAGAGAGCTAAATTGCTACATCTAGCTATGCCGAGCAGTGCTGAAACAAGCAGTCAATACTTTCTTCCAGAATCAATATATAAAAAAGTAACTCAATGGAAGCGACCTGAGAAATGTGCTAGGAGGAGGAAAGAGAGAAGCAGTCTGCGTCATTGTGCACTATACCTCATGCTGGTTAACCAGACGAAAACATGCATACACCTGGTAAGAGGTTACGCTATTTCAGAGAGAGGTTGTTTGACCCTGAATTTTCTACGTAAACTCCTGAACAGTAAGACTGAAGATTGAAAGCAGAGCAGGCAAATATTCCCCTTTCCATTGACACCTGATACAGAAAAGCACTTAATCATTTGCTTAAGTCTACCCCAACTCAGCCAAGCTGTTAAGCATATGTTTAAGTGCCAGAAAGTCAATAGGATATAAGCATGTGTTTAACTGCTTTGCTGAAAGGGGCAGTTTGCTGCTCAGGATGTGAAAGATGTGACATGAAACACTGCTTTCTGCACTGGCCTCTGCCCAACACCAAATCTAGCTTTTACAGGGGGCAGCTGGATCCCTTTCCATCCTTAAAAGGAGGGAACGTTAAACATGTCACAAGTTGTCCCCTCTGAGAGCTGCTGAGCATTGGGAGTCTTCCTGATCTGTCACCATACAAATGAAACCTCTCCATATGAAAGAGAGGGAGCAGGGAAAAGTCCCAAAGAAAGACTAATGGCCAAATTTCTGTCCTAGGGTGAAGACTGCCTTGCTGACTCTGCTTACCTCTGCTGACCGTCACCGTTGATTCAGTATTTGGGGAGCACTGGAAAGAACTTACTACTGTTTTGATGGGAGAATAAACAAAGAGTGTTCCTGATATGCCATGGTGCATTTCCATGAAACAGCTGAAGTGAGAGCTGCAGAATTGGAGCACAAAAACACAGGGACCACGTGCAGGGACACGATAACAGCAAAAGCGTGCAGTATGGGGCTGTGTCTGTATGCTTGGGCTTGTCTGTTCATGTGTAGGAGGAAAGCTGCACCTGTGCCTCAATCCCAACATCGGTTTTATTAATGGGTCATATCTGGTCTTTACAAAAACAACTTTGTTATGTGATTTGCAAAATGCGAGTCCCAGGAGTTTCTTAGTGGAAGTGTAGAGATGCACCACCCTGATTTCCTGATCTAAAGTAAACATTGGTGGAAGAAGAAAAAAAAATTATACTCAAAAGTAACATTGTCATCCTATACAAGCCTAATGAAAATTCCATTCATTCCTCGTGGTCTCAAAACAGCCAGTTAAAATTGCTGCATCATAAGTGAGCTGTCATGATGTGTTTTTTAACATCATATCCACTAACTTTTGGTAAGAGTGCTCTTTAGTTGAACAGAGAGGCAAGATCAAAGGGGTACTCTGAGAGGAAGCATCCTGGAAATGAAGAGCACCTCAGTCCTTCTGTCAGCCTGTATTGTGATATGTGTCAGAGATATTAAGTGATAGCTAGAATGTGGGGTCAGATTTGCTCTTAAACTGATTTTGCTTTATTTTTTCTATAGTTTTTTTCTAAGAAAATTTTCTAAAACCAAAATAATGGTTTGCTGGAATAAATCTTGATTATTATTTTTTTTCCTTAAACTTACCCATTATGAAAAGCATGAGTGCATGGAGCAAATGCATGTTGGTTATTGCTATTTTTCTGGAAGTGATTAATCTCTATTGGACAGTATGTGCCAGCAACTCTTCACCTGAACCAGCAACCCAAAATTAAGCTTAGGAATCTCAGGAACAGGAATATGTCTTCTCAAAACCTTCAAGGACTATTTCAGGTGCTAATACTCTCAGGCAGCATGTCCAAGGAGAAAAACATTCTCCGGGCATAAACTATTACACTTCTGACAAGAATCAGTGACAAAAAGTGCCTCCAAAGTTGCCCATGGCAGCTGAAAAGAAGTGAGTGTTATTGGATATGACAGAAAGTGAAGGGGAGCTGGTTGCTAACCAGGTATATAGGCTGGAAATAGATGATTAAAAATACTGTGAGCCTTAAGTACTGAATCAAAGGAATAGTTGATTCTTTTTCAGCATCTTTTTGAGTACATGTGTTTTTACCAATGTGACAAAAATAAAGTCACGTTCGTTTATGTTAGATCCTGCTTCAGCAGTGGCCTTTATTTAGGACTGTGAGAAGACGACAACACTGTGTTCTGGCTTCAAATCATTAGTTGTATAGAAAGCCCCAGTTTGATGCCCTACGTTGTGAAAAATCTATGTCAGCTGATGTTCTTTATGGTTCTCCTGTAGAAGCCGGCTGGTAGTCATCTGGGATACAGGTTTAAAGCAACCAGAATAAATCATGTTTTGGTTGGGAGTAGCAATCTACCAGTTTAGAAGAATTGTTTTTAAAAAATCATGTTTATATGTTTGTGTTTTGGGTTTTTTTTTCTGTGATCTTTGTTACCCGAGTCTTGTGCAGCTTTTCAATTAGTCTTCACCTCAGCACAGTATTTAAAGGACTTCAGGATCATATTTACGTAACATCAAAATAAGGGATATGTATAAGAGTTTGTCTTGCACCATCTATTGAACCGTTGGACTCCATAAATATCTATAATAATTAAGTAATCTTTTATCAACACACCTGTAAGAATTTGGCTAACACTTTAGAAACCATTTACAAATTTAAATTTAATGCAAAATTAGAAAAAACGTGACAGAAGTTCAACAGCAGGGTCAACATGGTCACAGTGAACATTTAGCAAAATATGCTCTTTTTAATGCTTTCGATAGATACAAACAGACATATTCAAAATAAAAATGTGTGGTGATTTCTGAAGCAATGCTAAATCTGTTTCCCAGACTTTTATGTTAATTCTGCAGCTGTGTATTCAAACTTTTATTTAATGCATATCGTATTTTGAAAGTGGCAATCTTTTACACTAAAAACATAGCTTGCAAATGAAAAACTTAATATAAAAATGTGTCTTCACTAACTTCATAAATGTCTTCCAGTCTACAGTAATTAATCTGTTTTCCACTTCACAGTAGTTTGTCTGGCTCTTGTTCTTATAGATGTTGACAATGGGGACACACACAGTGCCTACTTTTGAATATTTAGATGCTTTTAAGAATCAACGATTTGGGCCCTAAATTACCTGTGCAATATATCTGCACTTCTAAAGGACAATTCACAGTATCTGAACTAGACACTTAAAATATGCAACAGTAAGCCATCCCAAAAGTTTCAAATATAATTAAAAAAGCTTCATATCCAAGCTTACACGTAGCTATTGCATTCAGAGAAAAAGTTTTCAAACCTTGGATTGAACATTTTTTTCCTTTACTTGGGGGAGAAACTCTAGTAATAAATAAAACCCAATAAATAAACCCAGTCACAAATCAAAAGCTCTTATAATGTCAGGGTTATGGTGATTATGTGAAGATTTTGCGGAAAATTAGGGAAGATGAGTGGCGTAGAGGAACATATAACCCAACTTTCTACCAATTTGACACATGCCTCTCTAAATTGAGTGTTGTGTAGATAAACAAAGCTACCTGGGTTCAGTTTCACTGTCAATATACCAAAAAGAAAACCCGGTATTTGACACAAACTGATTTTCCACTTGTAACACTAACTAAATCACATCTGATCATTACTCTTATGTCCTAGAAATGTGATCAGTAATACTTCTTTAATACTTATAGAGACCTCTACAAAAATCAATCTAAAAAAAAAAATTCCACAGCTACCTGAGAAACAAGTCTTTGTCGTATGCCTCAGGGCATGTAATTGATAATACTTACCCCAAATGACACTTATTGCAGAAAAATGTAATCAGCTGCAGAGCAATGAAAAATCATGATAGAACTTTCTTTTACATACCAGTGCAGCCAGAAACATAACCTGGAAGGTCCCATCGGCCATTAAAAACTGTTCTTACTGTAGTGAGGTCATGTTAGGTCAGCATATATGCATATATTACTGACTTTTGTATTATAAGTAGACATTAACTTGAAATCAGATGGCAGTAACACACTGGAGACTAGAATATGTGTCTATGCTTCGTACAGCTGGAAAGCAGAATGCAAGGAAGTGGTGCACAGAACCATAGCTCCCCATCCAAGCGGAACAGATAACAACTGGGTCAGAAACACAGAAACACTAAAAGCAATGTCAACTCTGAGACATGAGGAGTCTAGCATCCTCCTTCTGGAAAGACAAATAAAGCCAGCCACTAAATTTAATGGCATTTTCCTTCTTTAACTGCACATCACACAATCACTATCAGAAATTCATATCCAGTAATTTCCCAAGTTTCAAAATTATATACTCATGCCACTGGGAAAGATTCAATTCAACTAATTTGAGTGAAAATGATTATTCAAGTCATAATATCATTAAATTAGATTAACTAATAGTTAATAGAATTAAATTAATCATGGTTAATTGATTAAAATATATGTATACATTTTTGCAGAATTGTTCCTTCATTTGAAAAGGAACTTGGTCTAGTTATGTGTGGGTGGGAAATGGGGAAAGGCTAGGAGAGGAAAGTGGAATTAAAGCAGTGCAACCTATTGAAGGAAGGCAGTAGAGTCTGAGAAGCAAATGCAACTAAAATTTGGGGGACTTAATGTTTTAAGACGGGAACATTATACCATGTAAATTCGAGAGGATATTCCTGATCTCTGGGAGATATTGTTTTGGGACCAACTACTGTAAACACAGGACATTATGCAAGCTATGTGTCATCTTGGTTGTAGTGCACCTGTTATCACAGACTGTTTCTAAGTAGCTCCTCTTTGAGCATTTAATAGTAATTATAAACTTTCAAAAAAGCAAAAGCAATATGAGTTTAATAATATATTGATTTTAGCATTTTATAGTGCCCCATTTGGTTTCATTTTCTTGAAAAATGAAACAGATTTAATCTCCTAATTTAGCTAAAAATAAAGGCAACCATTTAATTAATTAAAGTTCATGTCACTCAATTAAAGAGTGAATTTAGAAATCAGTAGACCATTTTTATAGGTTTATAAAGCTATCATAAATGCTTGCTGTAGGCTGATTTTTATTTTTTTTCAATTTCTACCTTAACCTTTTTTTTTGGGTTTGGTGGTTTGTTTTTTTTTTGGTAACTCTAAGAAATCCATTTTCCATCTTGTTATTAAGAAAAAAAAAGGAAAAAGAATATCAACCAAATGTCAATTTCAGAGAAGAGAAAGTTATGAAACTGGCTTAGAAATACTAACAGTACACCAGTGCTGTATAATGTACACTAGGTTTAATTTATTCATATCTCCAAAAGCTAAATATATCTCATTCTGCACTCAGGCCTGTGACCCCTTACACATTTCGATTACAGTGTTTTTTTACTCTGGCTTCCCCCTTTCTGGGTAGAAAACATGTTCTCTACACAATGGAAGCACAGGAAACAGTAGTGGAAAGGACCTTGCAAAAAAACCCTGTACTTAAGTAATACCTGACAAATAACTTTAACTTCCTATAAGGCATCAATCTCATGCATCGATTCAAAGCCTTCAGCACCAGCAAGAAGTCTCCATTATGTATATAACATAACGCACAGTGTTTATATTAGTTGTTTTGTTCAGACCAGTAGCACAATTTTCAAGTCAATATCATGTGTTAATTCAGTTCTCAGAGCATTTTTGGTGCTCTTAAATTAAAATTCATTTGGAAAAAGCTAATGTGAAAGATCTGCTACAGGTGCACATCAAACTTGCACCAATACCTACTGGGAAAATATGGGTTTGAACTAAAGATTGATTCTTCATGCAGTGCCAAACATGGATGGTCAGGATGCTCACTCTAGGGAACCAGACTAAATTTAGTCTAGAGGAAAACACCAATGTGAGTTAGTGTAGACATAAAGGCTTTAGTCCGACTGTTTAGATCTACTGCCAAGCCCCTATTGTGCCTAATTACCTAAAATAGTTGTAGCCCTTCTGCTTTAATTTAGGCACATTACTTCTCCTTCCAGACAGCAAAATGAACTATCTGGAAAAAAAATATCCCCTTGCTGGTTTAAAATAACCATTTCCAACACAAGAACACTGTATCAATTTCTTTATTCAGCCTTCTACAGACATCACCACCTAATCCTTCACTCTTTCCTCAAAAGTTTTCTCCTTGCATGTAAGCAAGGAGCTTGCTTGCTTGTGGTACTCCACACCTTCCTAGAGATGTGGTGCCTTGCCTTTATTGACACAGTATAGAATGCAAGGATAAAGTAACATACTTTACAAAAGACACTCCTTTTACACAAGATCTGCATTTTTCTCATGTAAGACATGAATATGGTGATGATTCATATTCACTTGAGATCTATTAGAAGGCATGGATCCTTGCCTACAAAACTGCCACACAACAAATTGTTCTCCAGCTCATATCTGTGAAGCTGATTATTGCTGTCTAAGTGCATGGTCTCACACTGAGTTACCTATGAAGTTCATCAGTAGAGCTCTCTGAAATCTGGATTTTCCAATTTATGAGAATTTTTGCTTAGATTTCCTACAATAATTTATTAGTTTCATTTCATAGGAAACATCATCTTATTTAGACTTTAGAAACATAAAAAAAAAACAAGAAAAAAGCCTGCATTGATAAACTCAATACACTTCATTCTCATTTTAACTTGATAAAATTATATATATCATAGTCTATACATACATGATTGAAATATTCATTTTGAAGTGGAACATGCTTTTGAAAAAGTCTAAAAGAAATACTTTTAGCAGTGTGTTCACAAACTTTTTAAAGAAATGCCTTCAAAATTTATCTACTTCAGCAAAGTGTTTAAATGAGCTGACATTTTCCTATATAAAGATGTATTATGTCAAATAATTTTTGACCAGCGACTCTCAGTGTGATATCAAATATAATTTTGTTCTGGATATTTATTTGAGAAAATATTATGCATTAAGAAAATCCTCAAAGGCTGGTAACCATGAGGGGGCTGGCTCTGTAAAATGTGGAGGATAGCATCTCCAACTGAGACAGGACTATATTTCACATAAACAGACTAGGGAGTTTAGAGGCAGTACAAGCTGGCCAGTTATTAAATAATGTGATAATATGCTACAAATGATCAGTGTATGAAAAATGGAAAATGAACTTTTTTCCCAAAGTTCAAAATATCTCAGAACAAAGTGTGTCATTAAATAACGTGAATTAAAATGTAATTAAAATGCATCAAAGTGATGAAAAAATAGACTTTTTTTCCTAAAGCCCTTGTTCTGTGCTTCTTTTTCTTAGAAAATGTTAAGAATATTTCTTTTCCTCCTGATTACTGACACTTCAAAAAGGCTTAATAAATGCTGTAACAATAGGGCCTGAATGTTTCTCCAAGACCTGCTGTCCATATGAAGCAGAAAGCTAGTGGCACCCCAAGGGTCTCTGGATGTCATTCTGCTCCAAACTGTGTTTGGAAAATTCTGATCTGGGCTTGTAAGATGAACCCATCTCTGCTAATCATGCTTTGTGGTTGCATACAGTAATAGAGAATCAAAAAATTGCGAGAAGAATTCATTCACCTTGTATGCTCAAAGCATGATACAAACATCACTGATTTAATAATTCTAAACAACTAGATAAGTATCCATTTCATACATGAGTAAAAATAAAACAGAACAATGTACTTTCTTGTCATAACTACTCTTTGATAATTTAACCTACTCCTTTTATAAAACAATGATTAAAAGTGATGTATGTTCACTAATTGATATTTATATACACCTAGCATAGGGCTAGGTAGTATTGCCCATAGCTGCTGGACTGTATACTGAGGCAGATGAGGAGTGTTCACATACTCTGTTCTGAAGCTGAAGCAGTCACCCTGGACACACAGGAAAGAATGAAACATAACTGAATTACTTTCCGTGTGTTTCTCTTTCACGCCCTTGGTCATGCACAATGACTGAAGACCTAGAGCAATCTTCTCTCCTTTTAAGCTCTCCATTCGCTTTCCTTTCCATTTTGTCTAACTACTTCTCAAAACCCAAACTGAGCCCCAGGCCATGGGTCTCACCTGAGATTTGCTTGCACTAACCTGTGCGTTGCTTGTTGGTTATGTATCTTCCTTCTGTATCTTTTTAATCTATTTATTTTACAAGTGAGAGCTGTGTCGGCCTGCTGCTCTGTATGCAGTGCCTAGCACCATCAGGCCCCACTCTCTACCAGCGACCACTAACACCTTTTAATGAATCTGTGGAAGGCAAAGCTGCTGCTGTGTGTTAAGAGAATAAACACAGCAATGTGCTACCACTTTGGTATTTGCTTTTTTCTGTTCTTTAGCTAACTTACTGTGCACTGAAATAGACTATGATTCTGCTTTTCAGTTACGCTAATAATGCTTTGATAGCGTGAATGCTCTTAACATAGATGTAAACCATTCCCTGAAAACACACCTTCTGTGGGGAGCCCTTATCCTGCCACCCCTGCATAGCATCAAAAAGGTGAAGGGCCTCTACAGAAGCATTGCTTCCAGGGCCCAAATACAGGCAAAACTGAAGACCCAAACAGTTTCAACCTGTGAACTATACATTATTTCAGGGAATCTGCTAAAATATGCACTTTATCAAGCTGTAATCCTCGGCACACAGGTCATACCTCTGCTGGGAAACCCCTGCAAACTGGACGTTATCAAAACACTTTACTTTGGAAGTCTTTGCTTCCATATTTGTCCAGGGATAACAGAAAGTAAATTTATATACAGCAAGCACAAGACTTCATCTGTGTCAGAATATAGTTGTTTTAAAGACCTGTCTCTCCTCCTCCCACTCTGTTAGATGTATTAATGGAGATTCAGGTGCCAGAGATGAACAAAACATCTGGATTGTGCTAGTTTGTTCTATTGAATAAATAATAATAAAAAAATCTGCAAAAATAGGTATTTAAAAATATCTGCTTAGAAACATCCATTTGAAAGGTGATTACACATTTGTATTTTTTTTTCTGACAGTTGAATGTGGCAGTTTATGGAATCTGTATGCTTTCCCTCTTCCAAATTCGTCCAGTAAGCAGAGGAGGTCACCTGCCTTTATTGCTAGCATTTGATCTACAGCAATTCACTGTCCTTTAGCAGCATGAAAAGCCTCTAATCAACTGGTAGTGTGGACCCCAGCTGGAAAATGCCGTATACAGTAGCAGAGATGGTACCTGTTCAGAATGAAAATGTACTGCTATGCTTGCTTAAAGCTACAGGTAGCAAATCACAACTCCTTGCAGGTTAGTCAGCTTGGATTTGATCTTTAGAAAACTGGAGTTCTGAGAATTTGCAGCTCTTGGAAGGTGTCAATGTTTGCAAGAAGTCAACTAAAATGACTGAGGATTTGCATGCAGTCCTTTTTTTCCCCCCTCTCTATTCTTTTGAATAATTAATGAAAAAATATACACTTCTGAATGGCACCCTATTTACCTGACAAAGAAATAAGCACAAGATGTAAAGCGTGCAAACATGTTTTTTGTGAGTGTAATTTTAGCACAACAGTTGTTGGCAGTCTCCCACAAACATCTCTTCTCAGGCAGAAATTAGTCACTAGGATATACACAGACATGATTGTTTACCATAAGCACAGAACCCAAGACATACCCTCTATAACTGTAGTGTATGACAACACCGTTGCCTGAAGATGTCTTCATAAATGCACTTAGCAGATCTATCAGACTGGATACTTCACACACTAATTCCTCAAGGCATTGTACAGAAGAATTAATCAACTGTACACAGGAAGAAAGATGCAGACAACAACTATAAAAAGAAGGCACTTGTGCAATTCTTAAATTTTTATATCTTTTAGCAACTGCAATGAATGCTGCCAGATAACAGAAGTTGCCTCGGTAAATGCACCCAGGAAACTAGTGAAGAAGTTAAATGAAACTGTGCATAAGCCACCACAGCAGCCAGCAGGGAAAAGCCTGCAGTCAGAAGATGAGGATTTGCACTAATATAGTTGACAAAGTTAACAAAATCTAAAACCCAAACAAAGCCAAAACCCTTCAGCTGTGATTAGATCACAGCCCCACAACTACGCTGGTGAAAAAGCAAAGGAGAAAGGGGACAAAGACTCAGCCAATGACTTTCATTCAGATGTGAGGGAGTGTTTTGAGGAACTGCGGGGCCGGACCCAGCCTTCTGGCCCCACTCGTGTGCAAGTCAGTGAGGAACTGATGAAACACAAAGGCGAAAGCTAGCTGCCCGCACCAAGCGCTAGGCCTACTCCGCATAAATACGGAAATCTGACTATTCTAGCTGGTGAACGCAGAGTGTAAATTCTGCTAAGTTCTACTAAGATGTCTTGGCCAAGAAGAAGCCAGCACAATTTTACATGTGGAGACCAAATAACTATACCTAACGCTTTCTTTTCTGCAAAGAAGGGAAGGAAGAAACAGATGTGACAGAACAACCTGTGCTTTCAACACTCTCCTATCCATGTTAGCCGTACCCTGACCCTTCTCCTGAGTGGTGCTGCTGCCTTGACCAGTCACTCCAGGAGTAGATCTTTGTGCTGTATCTCTTATAAGTTCATCTGTGTTACTACCTGTAAAGCTTTTTTTCCTCTGGAAGACTGTCCATACTTTATTAAAACAATTCAAAAAGAGCTGCTTTACAAACAAAGCATTATTTATTCATTCAGCCAAAGCACTTAGAGCGAAAAGGATAAAACAACACACAAGCCTTTTTTTCCTTCACTGAACACTTGATCTTTCAAGCATTATTACCCTCTTCTCATTACAGCTACTCCCATCTTTGGCTAGAAGAAACATATGGTATATTGTGTGAGAGCATGAAGACCTGTCAGGGTTCACAGACATTTTCAGGGCAGTGCTGGGAAACTACTCAGCCCCCTTTCTCCCTTTTCATCATCAGGGCAGGGCTGGGAACTGTAACATTTTTCTAGAAAGTTGGAACCAGGATAGCAGTACTCCACCCCATTAATAGCTTTCCCATCGTTTCCCTCAAGACATCAGGTATTTTCTAGTTTGTCTTTACTATTACTGCATGTGGGGGAGGAGGGAGGTTTTCCCAGTAGTCTTTGTTACTTTTAACTCTTTAGAGAATAGAAAATGTTAGAAAGGTAAATTGAGGTACATGAGATAGAGAGATATAATAATTTTTTGTTCTTTATTCTCTTCATGTCCACACTTTCCATGACTTCTGTGAATTAGTCAGAGGAACCCTGCCATGCAGTGTACAATAAGGTTATTAATGCAGATTTGATTGATTTAAAAGCAACATAGACAAATGCCTAGCAGGGAAGTTCTTGTTTTTATCTTTTTTTTTTTTTTTTAAATAACAATCCATAAATTTTTGTTTATCTTCAGAATACAGCTAAGCCCTAAGAAAGAATGACATACCACATATTTTAAATGACTACTATAATAATCAATTTCATGGGTTCTCCAAGGTTGAGAGCAAATTAACCAATCAACCTCTACTTTAATCAACTCTTAGGTGATTAGGGCAAGTGATTTGCAAGGCAGCATGAACAACACATATCAGCTTGCTGAGGTTCTGCTGACTCAAGAAGCTTTCTGTGTTTGCATAATAGATCTAATAAAGATTGAGAACTACAGCTGTGGAAGGCTGCCTGATATGAAATATTGTGTGAAGGATGTTATGATGGTAATCTTTCTACTGCTGTCATACAAATAATCCAAGTTGGATATATATTTTGTTTGCACACATGCCCAATCACTGGCTACTACCTCCCAGAGTGCAGCTCTTCAAAAAAATAAAAACTATATGCTGCCTTAATTTAACGTTAAATACCTAATATGACTAATCAAGCAGTTCTGTTCAATGCCATTGTTCCTCTTCCTCAGATAAAGCTCTTCTGACCATCCTCCCAAGAAAAAAACCAAACACTTCTGAGTGTGTTCCTCAGGATCCAGTCCTTACCTGGTGACTTAGAGAGATACCTGGTGATTCTGTAACCAGTAGGTGGTTTAAATACACGCAGCATATTTTCCTGTGTTACAAAATTGTTCTCTCCAAATGTGAAATGGGACTCCAGGGAGAACTACATCTTTGAATCCTGTTAATATAAAAGGGTTAAGCCCAGGATGCAGTCTAAGTTATCCAGAAGCCTTTACTATGCTGAACACCTGCAGACTCAGATGTTCACCCAAGAAAGATGCAGATGTTCAATATTCCTGAGAATTTATCCTAATAACATTAGCAATTGTTTAGGTACTTTCTCCAGATAAAGCATGTGCAGATAAATCAAATAATTATACAATTGAATCTAGAGATTTAAAATAACAGAAACTACTTGTAACTACACAGTGCCTCAGGTACACATGCTCAGTTCCTCATGACTGTAGGGACAGTTCGAGGCTGCAATGTAAGAAATACAACCGGTCCTTTCCTTTCCTGCCTAGCAGTTACATCTCCTGTCCCACTGCATCTCGGCAGTATTTTATGGTCTTTTTTTTGCCTCAGATATATTCTCACAGTCATACAAACCAACAACTAAGTGCTGGGTAGTCAGGTCTCCAGTCTACTTGATGTGGGAATCCCAGCTACTTTCATAGGCTCCTCTTGCTCTAGGTTTTGGTGAGAACAACAGCTTGACAACATGAGGAAACTGTCATGGGGTAGTATTTGTCTGAACTTTCAGACAGTCTCAGCAGAGAAAATTGCTGTAGCTTCTAAGCTAGACAAGAAACTTCCAGACCCCAAAGCTGACTAAGTCCTTAAGAACAAGTAATTGCACTGGGTAGTACTGAGGTGGGTTTAACAGAGCTTCCCTCCCACAGCTGACATGGCAGACCTTCTGGCAGTTACTACTGCTTGATGTACAGCCAAACTTCACATGTGTTGTGGACCTTAACATTTTTTTGACAAAACTGACTTTAGTGTCTTGTCACTAGCTTGCATCATCTAAAGCAGACATAACATAGGGCCCAGTCCAACACCAACAGAAGTCAATAAAGGCTCAAAATATTAGAAAATTAATAAAGGGCTGATGTACAAATTTCCAGCCAAGAAATGTTTTTTACTCTGTATAGAAGCACTCAAAACATGTTTAAACAAGTAAATTGAGGTTCAGAGACATACAATGCTTTAAGAAGCAAAATTGAATACATGCTGTGCAGTGTTACAAAGACAGTAATGCATTTTCCTCAGGAATTTAAAATCTAAAGCTAACTGCTACTGCAAGATTAGGCTGAAATTACCAAAGGGGAGATAGGAAATGCAATCCATGCCCAACCTGTGAACAACACGCACAAACACAACTGATCATCAAATCTAGTGACCTTGAATCTTCTTGGGATGAATATTACTCCATAAAAATACTAAAATACAAATAGATCTGTATAACCCTATCAGCTGAAAAACATCTGCCTTTTCACAAAGGAAACCAATGGAAGACATTGCCTGAAAAGTCTCTTTTCTTTTTTACATGCATTTATTTACAGATTTAAGTGTATTTATGTTCAGAATTACTGTTCTCAGACTTAATCAGATCAACATGCTTGTAAAGTGCATTTTTTTCATAAACTTGTGTGGGCTACTAATCTCTATAGCTCTAATAAAAAGAACTAGGTGGCAATTAGCTCTAACCCACCCATATATATAAGCACTATTACATCCTGGGAGCAAATTATCAGGGCAAATCATTAGAGTTATAACAAGAAGATCTGGAATATATTGAATATCTAGTTACATTAACATGCAATCCAGCATACCTTAGGAAATTAAAGGAAACGTTATCCAAAGAAAAATAATCACTGTTTATTTCTATTATAACACCTTCATTTTTTCAAATCTTTTCTCATTTTGTCACATAAGACATGTTAAAATCAGGCTGTGAAATAAGAAATACTAAGTGGCTAATCTTGCCATCAACTTTATTTTCAGGAACTTGAAAACCACGTCACTTGTAATGTTTCTCCATTTCAATTTTGTGGAAAAACCTAACTTTCAGTTAGTGTTTTGAAAGAGACAGGTACCAGAGCCAGCCTAAAAGTAGCTGCTGCAATAAAACAACATCTGTTTATAGAAATCTTCAGTCCCTCAGCACTGCTCATGTGAATAGGCTGTCGTGTTTTTGTACTATCTTCAGAGTGACCTGCTACTTGCCATCAGAACAAAACCAGGAGATCTACTGCCCATCTGTTTTGTACATCTTCACGCACGCAAGTAGGAGAGCCTGTGGCGGGAGAATCTGTGGCCAGGCCACTTTGGGGCTTGGTCACAACACCTCTGGCTTCCATCCTAACTGCCCTCTCATGGCGCAAGCCCACAGTCAGCCTCAACCACAGAAATCGCTAGCAGCACAAAACCAAGAGTGAACTGAAATGTCTTTAGGCTGTAGGAACAACATCAAAGGAACAGTGCTCAAGGCACTTGGGAGTGAGCCAGAGGAAAGGAAGGGCCTACATATCAGCATGAGAAATTACTCATCAGCACAGTAATCACCCACAGGGCTCTTGGGGTTAATCAATTAATACTCTATGTAAATCAAACATGAACCTGTCACCTGTTTGCTGGCACTGTGGTCTTTAGCAGTCTGTCTGTTACTGGATTATTTTAACATTCTTGTGAACCTCAGGACCTCGTAAGAGCACTGCACTCTTGTACAGTTTCAAACCACACCTGAGGCTCAGGAGCCCTGCAGAAGCATGAAGCAATGTACCTTTCAGCATCCTCATCTCACTGATCTTCCTACCCAGAACTGCTCATTCGTTGTGGCTCTACTAACAGTGGCATACACTAAAGCACCAGGTTTCAAGTCAACCAGCCTAGGCAGGTACAGAAAAGTCAGTATATGTTAAAATACATTTCAAAGCAAAAAAATAAAAAATATTATCACAGTTTAGTTACTTATTTACTGCATTTTGAATTAAAGTGATGTCTGTATCAAGCCATTTACTTTACTCCTACTCATAAACTCTATTTCTGAGTTATTTGAATCTTACATTATTTTGAACTACACTGAAAATAGGAAATAGTATTCTCAGTGAAGGTTCTTGATAGAGTTACATTCTCTAGCTAGACAGAGCACAATAATTTGCTCTGCATACAAACTGCCACTGACTCAAATTATTTTCTTTAGAAACTACATTAATAAGGTGAGGCCACAGGCCATGGCCCCACACCTAATTGAAATTTTGATCTTCGTTCTCAGAAGAGGAACTTTACTCTTTCGTTGAGGATAACTAGGTCTCAGCTTCTGCCCTGAAGAAATTTATTCCCCAGAAGAGTTTGATATTTCTGATTGTTCTTAATGTTTGCTAGCGTATGTAAAGGTAAGCATGCGCCTAGTCTCTTCAAGGCTTGAAACCTATTTTATTTGCCCCAAGAGAACAACAGTCCTTATAAAGTAATTAATTATACTTTTTTTCTGTAAAATGCTTTTAATTACATAAGTCTTTTTTAATATCACCATACATAAAGGAAACTAGCCAGAAGCCTTTTCTGGAGACTCGTGGAATTAAGGTCAAATTTTGCCTCTAACTCTGGCCTTCAATAGATAGACTTTAAAACATGGCCAAGAAACTACACATCTGGCACCTCTGTTCTTACTGTACTAATCTGTTCCCATCCAGTATGAGGCCTGAGTAAATGAATCACTGATGCTGGATACCATCCTCAGGGAAATTTTGACTTCATCGTACTATGTTTTGTATTGATGGCATGGTGCTGCAGAACTAAAACAGTCACCTGTCCTGGCTCAAAGGCATGTCTTTCACATGATTCAACTAACAAACTCATATGAATAGGAATTTATTACTGAATGTTATACACACTAAAGTCATCATCTACACAGTTCAAGTCTAGTCTAATGCTTAAGATGCTATGGTATATTATCTTGCAGTGCCTGTGCCAAATAATCTGAGTTGGCTGTGAGCGAGTTAGCCTGGGTACTAGAAGGAGTACGGCCATATTAGAATGCTGGTCCAGTAATGCATAATCTCCTGATCTATCTTTTTTCTAAGCTAATGTATCAGTGAAAAGAATTTTGTTGGAAAGTTACTCTGATCAAGTTACTACTGCTTCTATTAGCTAAGTTAAAGCCAGTCATTTAAACATAGCAGGTATATGGGTACCTCGTCTGAGTCCTTGAAAGCAAACACAATATGAAAAATATCATCAGTGTGGGCGTTTTTAAACGGCAGTGTTCCCTGTCCATTCCATACCATGCTCTCAGCATTCAGCAATTGGTCAGATCAGGTACCAAGACTAGAGATTCCCTTATAAAACTCTGTTATTTCTCACCTGGGCCACACAGTTTTCTCTGAACTACCCAGAAGAAGGGGTTAAATAGGTTAGTTGACCAGCTTCCTTTCTCATGAGCAGTCCAGCACAGGTCATAGGGAGAGGACTGAGCTCAGGAATGCTGATGAGATTCAACATTTATCTTCATGCTGAAGAGGCCTCTTCCTTTCCTTTCACACTGTTTCTGCCTTTTCAGTCCTCTTGCACTACTTGCACTCAGTCAAGGTACTCATAAAGACAGGGATCTCATTTTTATTCTCCTCCCAAGACTTGGACTTCAGGGGGTTACGTGCTTTGTCATACACAGCAGGACTGCTCTTGGTCTCTCGCTCTGAGCGAACAAGCGCGGCTGACTGTGCAGTAAGGGAGCGTGCCCTGCTTTCCCTCACAGCCGACCTGCTGCTACCGACTGGACTGCCGCCAGAGGGATAACCCTGCTGCCTGGATTCAAAACAGCGAGTGAGTCCAAAGAAAAGAGTCCATCTGTTATCCTCATGGGGAATAGGAAGGGTTTTAATCCACAGGACTCAGCCTTTACTCCCCATTCTCACGGACAATCCCCTTTGTGTTCTTCACAACAGAATACAGAGTAGTACTCAAAGCAAGCAGATTTCTAACTAATGATACCAATACAAACATATTTTATTGGAATTCTCCCACATATTTGCTTGATGGCTTTGGGAGACCAAAGTTGAAAGACACTACGATTTTAGAAGGAAAGAAAAAGTGTCAGAAACATGTGCTGGCTTAGCATAAGAGCAAACAACATACAAAACTCCTTAGAAAACTGCTACTGTAACACCTCCAGATCATGGCTACTTGCACCTAGCTTCCTTGCTAAAGACACTCCAGACTTTTATCCATTCTTGCCACTCAAGATCTTAGAAACCATTACTATAGCCACTGAATTAGTATAGATGATTAGCTACTTTTTGTCACTAATCCTATGTTTGTCCTAAAAGTTCACCACCATTTTCAGTATTCATTAGAGTCTATGAATGGAAAATTAAAGAGAAATGTTCAAATTTCCTCACTGAAAATAACTGAAAAAAGAATCTATCTATGATGCAAGAACCACAGTCTGGTGCTGAACAAATACGGATATTAAACAAGTCAGGCCTATCAGGCCTCTAGACCGGAAGCACCAACATGTCAGCTCCAGAGAAAACTGCCCAGAGAGGACCTTGACAAGGGTTAAAAGCTGTAAGTATAAGAAATAAACCACTATTTAGAACAAAATAGGTACAGTTTTACAAATTCCGTTACCTACTAGATCTATTACAAGGAAACAATTTCCACTTTCTCATATTTACTGAATACTTTCCCTCAATTTTTTTATTCTGTACTCATGCATGATGTTTTCACTGGCATTCTAAGTCTCACACAATAAAAAAAAATAAAAAAAAAGCATAGTAATTAAAATAGTTATTCTAAATTACTTCCCAGAATGTAACCTTCATTCCTTCTCTCATTCCCCTTTGCTTTCCTATCAATATGATAGGGTATATAAGACAGGTATCTATTTGGGCCATGTTTTAACAATAGCTGTAAATTATGTCTCTAACTTACTCCCATCAAACTGAGGTCCCACCTAGTAAAGAAAAATATAACTACTTAGAAATTCAAAGTTTTAGTTTGCTCCTGGTGACTTCATGTGATCAGTCCTTCTGTTAGTAAGATGATGTTATGGTGCTGATCTTAAACAGGAAGGGATTTTGTTTAGAGATCAGTCTCTAAGCAATCATAAAGCAATCTAGCTATCCAGCCTCATTTAAAAGCCATCGAAGTTTCTTAACCTCTTCGCTATTCCAGGACAACTGTTTCAGAACAGTTCTTCTAATTTCTAAAATATATATGATGCCCAGTTGTATTTGTATCAGTGTTATCTTCAAAGACAAATAGTCCTTTTTCTTTTCTGGCCTTTTCTTGTAACAGAAAGAGCAACCATTTCATTGGCTATGCAAATCAACTTTCTTGCTTCTTTTATGGAGTAAGACATACATTTCCCTGTTCCTCCCAGTAAAACTTTTCTGTAACAACTTGAAATCATCTTTCTTGCTTAACAGACCAATGTACTTTGAGGGGAGACCTCATCACGGCCTACGGCATCCTCACAAGGGGGAGCGAAGGGGCAGGCGCTGATCTCCCTCTGATGACCAGCAATAGAACCTGCAGGAATGGCATGAAGCTGCATCAGGGAAGGTTTAGGTTAGATATCAGGAAAAGGTTTTTCAGTGGGAGAGTGGTCGGGCCCTGGAACAGGCTGCGCATTTGGATGATGCTCTCAATCATCTGCTCTGATTGGGCTGGTCCTGTGTAGAGCCAGGAGTTGGACTTGACAATCCTTATGGATCCCTTCCAGCTCCAGATATTCTATGATTCTATGATACATTCCAAAAGAAATCTTACTTGATTTCTTGAAGCAATTACTTGAAGCAATGCTATCAGTGCTTACCCATATGGATTCTTTTACCAGACACAGCCTCAAATCACACCTTTTCCACAACGGTATTGCATTGGTGACTCATAGTTCTACTGTGATCAACTAAAAGGCCCAGATTTTTTCCTTCCAGCCTTGTTTTCATTTGTATAGCTTTTAGATAGTAGTATGAATTCTTGCTTTACAGTTTGAACATTAAATTAAATCCCACCTCTACTAATACAGACGAGCAACCTTATCAACTGTCATTATATATCAACTTATATATAACTATAATATATCATTATATATCAACTGTCATTATATATCATACTAATACAGACGAGCATCCTTATCAACTCTTCTGTGTCTGAGTCATGAATGAAAGTATTCGGATTAGTCCCTAAAAGTGTCCTTGAGGACATACCTGCCTGCAGCCTTACTTCCCCTTTCGGCACCAACCTCTGTCAGTTCTTTTTAGCCAGTGCCTTACGCACTTCACAATTGTTGCAGTAATCCCCACCTTGCCTGCCTTCACCAATAATTTCCCATGTGGCACCATATCAAATCCTGTATTGAAGGCCAGAAAGATTAGAACTACTACATTTCCCTTGTCTTCAAACAAGCTATTAGAGAAATCTGGGAACCAAGGCTGAGTTTAGATAAAACTTTCGGTAAGAAATAGGTACTGTTCTAGAGGGAATAACAGGAAAGAAAACCCTCATGTTAGGGAGAAAAAAGGTAGGCATCAGGATGCCTTTGGCCTTTGAACTAAAATAGTC
This sequence comes from Psophia crepitans, assembly GCA_013399095.1. Taxonomy (NCBI): domain Eukaryota; kingdom Metazoa; phylum Chordata; class Aves; order Gruiformes; family Psophiidae; genus Psophia; species Psophia crepitans. Next base: position 284,638 of record VWZZ01006699.1, read on the forward strand.
AGCATTTAGAATTTCTATGAATTACTTTGGAAAGAAAGAGTATGGTAAAAACATTGGCTCCTGAATTTTTTTTCAGGATAATATGAGTAGAGAGGATTTTGAGAAGTACAGAAATAAGGTGAGAGAGAAACTCCCCATAAACAGTCCTAGGCAATTACGATGCAGAGTCTGACGATAACCCACTTGTGGTTCAGGCAGCTGCCACTGGCCTTTTTTGATACATGGATCGCTAACAGTGATGAAATAATTATCTATTTGTGTGATGTGGTTATACTACTAAATTAAGCTAAATGAGGTGCCTCCTCTCTCCTTTGCTCCTCAGCTCCTAAGTCTTCCAAGCGTATCCAAGAATTCTTCTGGAGTACTTCATCTTCCGCTGCCTCACACACTGTACTGTGCACAATGCCTAGCTGAAGTGGAGGGAATGGTTTATACCAGATAACTCATACAGCCAATATAGCCACTTTGTTTTCCCTGTTACTGATTTATTCTCACATAGATGAGGATGTTACACCTGTTTTTCAATGTGTACTTGTTGATCTGATATATCTTAATCTAAAAGTCATTCAAATTATCATAGCAAATACTTGCAATTGTATATTTCATTGCTAAATAGATAAATTCTTTGTTGAACATGACATCATATTTCAACTATTACTTCACAGGCTTTTTGATAAATCACGTTTTAAAAATGGACTTTTGGGGAAAAAAAACAAAGACAAAAGAAAATATATTTGAAGTGAAAAGTATGCACTTGGTTCAGATTATTTTCAGGGAACATCTTCAATGCAAATTTAAATTTCAAAAAATCTAAATTCTCTTTAAAAAGTGACAAGTAGTTTTTAAAATGGACTCAGTCCATCTAATTCTGTTTCTTTTGGACAAAACCTGAGTCTGCCACCTACCCAAATTTTGAAAAGAAATGTGTACTTGTTTTCAGTTGTTAAGAGTGGTGTTTTTTCAAATGGTAGGTTCAGAAGTTTCATATGAAAACAAAGGCCCTTCCTATCATCTTGCACTGACAACAGAGCAGCATAGGATATTATGATCTGGTGAACTATGTAAATTCACACATCCTGCACGTTACAAGTGGGAACTTCATTCCAGACCTGAGTAAATTGGCACGACAAAGGCAGTAGGTAGGCACCTTAAGGAAGGAATCCTAGGGACCAGCCCAGTAGCCCAGAGTAGCCCCAATCTTTTTTCCCAGTCTCAAGAATAAAACAACAGGTGTCAAGATCCTTTGTTATAGCCCTGCTGTGACCTGCCTATAGATCGAGATGTTTGAATTTCATCTCCCTGCCTCCACTGAGAGTCTATTTGAAACCCTGATGACGTTGTCTTTGTGTGGGTGAGGCAGATTTTCCCTACAGTGCATGTCGGCACAGTAACACTTGAAATGCAAAACACAGACATTTTCTTAACAGTGCTAAATGTCCTTATTATTCAAAAGAATGGAAACATGCCAGAAACTCTGTTCAGACTACCAGTGAACCATCTGAGCCAGCTGTACAAAAGTAGCTATTATAACACGCGAGAAGGTACAGATGACTCCGTTGACTGTAGGAACAAAAGCCATGATAGTATAGATATAGTACTTAATCCCTATAATCTGAAAGGTGAGAAAGGATCAAGAGGATTGTATTAATTGAAATAGATCTGATTTTAAGATTATAGCTGCTGCTGCAAGATAATCAAGCACACATTTTAAAACAGTGGATAAAACGGGAAGGAATAATTTCATACCTAACATTGGAATTACTTCTCCCAGAAAGAATAATGTTTTATATGCTGCCTCACCAAGAAATGGTGCAGAGGCAGGGAATTTAGGATTCTCTCATGTCCTTCAAAAGACAATCAGTACCATTTTAAGGAAAAAAATATTGAAAGAAATGAGCCTCAATAAAGAACCTTTTTTCATTCCAACATTCCTGATGTTCTACATAATGTGTCTTTTTTAAACATTACACCCCTCAATTAACTTATAATTGCTGTCCATGCCATATGAATTATGCAGCATTTAATGTAAATTCAGATTCCCTGGCATTGAACAAATCTAAGGGCGTTTCAGAACCTGGTGTAATTACAAAAGCAATCCCTGTAGACTGAGGAATAAAATGAATATCACCTACTTATTTGATCCTCGTTGGTTTGTATGGTACTCCTGTGCTAAGTTCCCCTTGGGCTGCCATGAAAGTGCAATGGCAGTGAAGATCCTAAACTGGTGTAAATGAGCACAGTTCAGGAGAAATTGATGAAGCTAGCCCAGTTTAAATCAGCAGTAGCTGTGACTCTAACCAATTTTTCCTGATTCAAATTTTATCATTGTTGAGTCCTTTACTGAACTTCTCTTACTGAACTAAAATCTCAGTGGAAAATATTACTGACAAATGCAAAACAAGCCTTGCAATATACTATGCTCCAAATTATTCAACTTTTGAAAGACACTACATTTACCCAAAGTGTATAATAGGAGGAGGCAGCAGAAAATTAGTGCATTGCAATATAGATGGCAACTTCTAGAACAGTGAAGAAAGGAATATTTCTCTAACTCTTTATGTCTATGTTTATTTCTATAACCATGTTTATAAGAGATAATAAATAAAATACGCTAGGAGGCAGTCTAGATTCTAAGTGATTTCTGATGATCTCTGAATAATGAGTCTCAACAAATGTAAAAAAAATAGTTATCTAATAAGAATTATGTACATCACCCTTTTTTCAGTCTACAGAGCACACAAAAATTGATTCCAGAGACTGGTCTTAGGCTGGGAATATATTTGATCAGCCAACACCCAGACATTTACTATACATTCCTGTCAAGGTTTTACTCCAGCCGTTGGCTGGGCACCACATAAACACTCGCTCAGTCCCCCTCATTGGAAAAGGGGAAGAGAATCGGAAGAGCGAAAGTGAGAAAACTTGTGGGTTCAGATACAAGAGTTTAGTCAGTGAAGCAAAAGCCACGTGCACAAGCAAAGCAAAACAAGGAATTAATTCACCGCTCCCCATGGCAGGCAGGGGTTCAGCCATTCCCAGGGCAGCAGGGCTCTCTCACGCGTAGTGGTTACTTGGNAAAGGCCTTGGCTCTGTGTGAGCACCGCTCAGCAACAGCAAAAACATCTCTGCACTATCAGCGCTGCTTCCAGCACAAACCCAAAACACAGCCCCATACTGACTTTCTTGAATAAAATTAACTCTCTCCCAGCTGAAACCAGGACAATTCCAGATCAAAAACAAAAACAAAACAAAAACAAAAAACCCAACATACTGTTAGCCTTCATATCAATGTGATCAGTGGAAATTTTGACTAAGTACAAGATAAGGAAAAAAAACTAATCATGATAGGTGCTCAAAAAAACCTAATCATGATAGGTGCTCAAAAAACCCTAATCATGATAGGTGCTCAAAATGAACTTCTATATTAATTTCTTAGCTAATGTACTCTTTTCAGACCAGAGAGGAGCAAAGTAACCTATCCTAGCTCTCTACCTGTCCAAATCTGCAGCTAGCGGTGAGGTGTGACGTGAGGGGAGAGGAGATCCTGGAGAAGCAGAGACAAGGAATCCTCGGAGGGGCAGAAACAGAGGAGACAAAAAACAAGGAGCAGAGACAAGATATCAAGAAGAGATGATGACCAATATCACAGGTGGATGGCATGTCAAATCAGCAGTTCTTAAAGCCTACAAGCTTTCAGTGTGCATTCTCCTCAGCTCAAGGGAATTTGGGCTAAAACAAAGCTTTGCATTTAAACAAATTTGACACTGAGTTTGACTAAATTCAATCTTGAGCCTTCATAATTTACTTTTTCTTCAATACAAGGAGATACAAAAACGCAAGACAACACTGACGACGATTTTGTCCAGAAAGCCTCAAATCCCACACTAGCAGTTGACGTATAGAGATCCCTAAAGAGCCTGGGGAAAGAAAGTCTGATAAGACTCTCTTCAAAAATGTTTTTCCCTTAGTTTAATTAAATATTTTCAACACAACCATCAACACAAACCCATCAACACAGTTCCTTTTTTAACTACCGAATTTCAACCATAGCTCAGATTCAGTGATTCAATAATATTCTTTTATCTTCTTAATCTATTTAATAAAGATGAGCTGTAACCAGTGCACTTATAAGAAAGCAGAATTTCTGAATAACACCAAACACCCCAATACAGCTAATAAGATTATGATCTTCAGCAACTTTGTCATTGTATTTGCTGTGCCCAACTGCTCTAAGAAACTTCCGAGGCTGAACAAATAGGAGGGAAGATGGGTTATGAGCCCATGAAGTGCCTGTGTTTAGCATCCTGCTATTGACTGTGCAGTCAAGGGTGTTTATGCAGGCTTTCTGATGCATTACCTGAGTAGCTCATATTCTTTATTACACGGTATGTATGAAATACAAAAGTGTGAATATTTCTAGTTTACAGAAGATAGATGAGAGTCAAGAAAGATTATGTGATTTTCTCGAGACAACTGGAAAAAAAAAAGTCTGTGAAATCAATGGTACTGAATTCAGCACAGCCAAACTTGGGCTTCCTCCTCTAAGGCATGCGTAAAGTAAAATTCTGCTTTCAGTTTTAATCTGGCAATATCACTCATTTATTTAAGGGGGGGTGGGGTGAGGGGGTGGGAGCAGAGAAGAATCCAGCTTCTTTGTCAACGTACTGTAAACACAGAACTTTTTGCAGGAATAAAGACCTGAAGAATCAAACTGAATAGATATTAAGTGCCATACAATTAAAAAAAGTGACTGAAAAATTGCCACCAATGTTCTTAGTATTTCTGGCTTCTGGGTGGTTGGTATTTCCTCACTGCCTGTAAGGGGAATCATTAATATTATCCCTGCTTTGCTGTCTCTTTGCCTCCCTCTCCCCCTTCCTTTATCTCTTCATACACAGACGAGGCCTGTAGTCTCTACTGAAAACTGAAGTATAACCGCCAGTTAATCAGCCAGTAGAAAGCGGCTGATTAACAATTAGATGGTTATGCCAGGATGACTTCCAGTTCAGAGTGTAAAAAATTAGGCAAAATTAATGTTTGGTGTACTTTTACCATAACTTCTCTTTCTGGGTACCTAGAGCCTTAAAACCTTATTCTTAAAATCAAATATAATTCATTTTCAACAAGCACTGTTATCACAAAAGGGAAGTCAAGTGGTGGTTTACATCAGCTTTAACAGGATGAACAGTTAAATGACTTGCCCAAGGTTGTACAGGAAGTCTGTGCAAGGACAAGAAAGGTTTTATTAGCTGTGTAGATTAACATTTTTTCTCTCTGGCTGTGACAGGTCTAAAATTTATTGCCAGTTCCTAGACAGTATGCAGTATTACTACCCTGAAACAATCTGAAGCAAAAGTATTTGCTTTCAGGATATTTTTTAAATATCCTAAAAAGATGAGGGAATCTGACTTTATTTCCTGAAACTTGGAAATAAAGTTGCATTGCTACTGAAACAAAATTCAAGAGTAATTTTGCTTCTGTCCAAATATTTGTCAGTAACGCTTTTCATTCCCGCCTCCCCCTTCAAAGTCTGCTACATTCAAAACAGTTAGTCACACCACAGAGCACAGAGATTCCTTTCTGAACATTGCCATCCAATCCAGCTTTTTTTAGAAGCCACCAAGAAAACGGTGACCCCTTCCACACACATATAATACTGACAGTCACTCATGCATTAACAGCCATAAACCCCCAAAGGTCGTTTCCATGACAATCCCAGGGTCCTTAATGACCCTGACAGTTCAATGATTTTGTTTTGTTTGAGAGTGAAGGAATAATAAGTCTTCTCCCATCACCCCCCACCCCCTCCGCTGCACCGATACGCTGTTCATTATCTGATCCCAGGCTCAGCCCTGGAGACAGAGCGGCAGCCAGCTCTGAAAGACAAGAGCCTCGCTGCAGACAAAGAGCAGCGAAGGAGCCGAGCGTGCTCAGCATACTGCAACAGCACCAGCCTCATTAATTCCATCACTAGCCCAATGAGTTTAAGCGAGTGCCAGGGGTATTACAATAGTTTGTAGCAATATGTTGCATAAGTGAGCCCCAAATCACTGTACAGTTATTTAGAAAGTGCATTTTGCATACCACTAGCAGGAGTGCTTTTATTAATGATGTGTACCAGAAACACAATAAGACACTGCAGCTAGTCTGCAGCAAGACCTATAATACTAATGATGTGATGAATAAGGCAATTAATGTACTTCAATCTATTTCCCATATGTATCATATTTAACTTCAGAAAACTAAAGAGATATCCACAAGAAAGAAGTATAATAACGCATCACTAAATGAGCAGGCTATTCCTAATGATTTGAATGCACGTTTCTTAGTTCTGCTCTTCAGCTGAACCTTCTATTCTTTAATTAGGAATCAGCTACAGGCATATGCAGACTTCCATTCCCAATATTAAACACAGTGTATTCATTAAATGGCCTAGAAACTGGCTCATTGTTGATCCGATGTCATTCTTTACAAAACTCCGCTAAAAGCCGCTTCCATTGTTTACATGAAATTATATACATTCATTTGATCACATTCCAGCATTATCTCATCGTGACTATGCTCTTACTAGTGCCACATTAAACCACCTCTTCAGTGACCTATTTTATGGACAGATGGATCTAAATTGCCTGCGTTTTCCTTTACTTCATAGATTAACTGTGCATTGAACATAAATGGTATAAATTACAGCTTCCAAAAGGTTTCTCTAACTAGTATCAATGGCCACTGGCCCTGCAGCTTTCAGAGTGGTTGCAAGTCACAACAGTGCAAAGAGGCCACAGTTGTGTCTTACTCTTCCTACTTGTACAAAGACCTTAGGACAGTATACTGGGACAGAAACACTCGGTATAGCTGAAAAGTCCCTGGTTTTTCTTTATAGGTAAATATGTCGCTGTTAGGATAGCTTTGTACCTGTGATATAAGAGGTGATCCAACCTTTCTAATGACAGAGAGGTGTCTTTAATGTGTTTTAGATCAAGTTATAATTTCTCTGTATTCAACTTTATTGTGTAAGATTCAATACGTTGATCTAGTGAAGTCCTTGACACCAGACGGCTTCAGGAGAAACTTGGTATGGCACAATACCTCCGGGTATGCTCATTCCTCAGAACACAGGTCCCATAATCTAAGCATCCATAAGGACTGTCCCTAGCTCTTCAGTTCAACAGGCCACCTTTTGTCCAGAAAAATATTTCAGACAAATGAGTATTACCAAAGAAGCCATCTTGCCCAGTACCTGATGTCAATAAGCTTCTTGAATTTTTGCTGCTAATCATATGCTTACACTCAGTTCTTGTTTGGGAAAAGTGACTCTACTTTGTGGGATAGAAAAATTAAAAAGAAAAATATAAAATTTTGCTTTATTCTGAAGAGTGGAATCTAATGTGAATCAAACTAGTTACAGAGGAAGTCAGAGTTAGGACTGGAGCACAGGCACACTAGACCCTTCTGCGCTTTATCACAGAATCACAGAAAGGCTTGAGTGGAGGGTACCCTCCAATAGACCAGGTTGCCCAAAGCGCCATCCAACCTGGCCTTGAACACTTTCAGGGAGGGGGCATCTGCAACCAACGTGTTCCAGTGCCTCACCACCATCACAGTAACGAATTTCTTCCTAACATCTAATCTAAATCTACCTTCCTTAATTTTCAAGTAATTTTTTCTGGATGGGGAAAACACAGTCCCAACTTTCCTAGCACTCAATTTCTGCTCCCTCAAAGATAATGATATGCCTTTTCACCTTGCCTTCACTCAGTTCATTCCTCTTCACTACAACCTAATGCAAGGTCACTGGAAAGTCAGAGTAAGAGGCAGCACAGCAACCTTCAAGCCTCATGCAGGAAGGAAAACAGATTTAAAGAAAAAAGTTATCTTTCTTCTACAGCTAATCATTCTCAGCAGCATGTCTTGATTGTATACTACAAAGGAAATCCAAACTATCAGTCACAGATGTACTATAACCTATGTGCTCCTCAAATGTGACGTTTCCTCCTGCCTGCCATCTATGTTTCTCTCCATGTTAGCAGAGTTTTCCAAGTTCTTCAGAGCCTCCCCACAGAGCAATGTACACGCCTTCCTAAATAAGTCCTTTGCCTCTCAGCTTTACTACCATGTTCTAAGCATATCCTCTGTTATACCGAAGTAGTCTGGGTCTGATAGCAATTAAATATGCCCAGAGGCATGGATTCTCTCCTCCAAGTGTGCATGCAGTTCTCATTAATGTTAATGGTGACTTATGCACCTTATGATGGGGAGGAGCAGAAAGATTCCTAAAAGCACCTAACACCTGGGGAAAACCTAGCTAAGCAGTGCAATGCTGCTGTGTGCGTGAACTTAGGATGCAGCCCACTGATTCCACCTAGCTTTCATAAACAACGTAAAGTATTCTTAGCATGAAGGAAAGAAATTTAGCACCAAATATGTCAGGTTTCTTATACAGCTTCCAAAGGTAACTATACTGTTTGTTTCTGGCCTTACAACAGTATAACAGAGAGAGCTATGAGAAATAATGTGTAATCCCTGCAGAAATTTGGAGAGTTTTTATTATTTTTGTCACAACCAGAAACACTCAGAGAACCTGGATGAGATTAGGACCCTACCAAAGAGTGTCTCCTCAGAAAATACATAGCATAATTGTCTTCCCCCATAAGCATAGACACAAAACAGGCAAGACAGACAAAAGATGTGGTTATCTCCATTTTACACCCTAACAGCAGAGCATACCCAGATGAAGTCACTTGCCCAAGTTTACAGTAACAGGAAGCAGGAATAGGCAGCAAATTTCCTAAGATCTATCCCACCTCTTTCACTACATGAATGTCTTTCCCCCAGTCTGAAACCTTCCCCTCCCATCCCATTCATTTTAACAGTTTACAAAACAAAAATGCATCCAACAGGATTTTTTTTTTGTTTGTGGGATTCCCTTCCTTACATCTCATCTTGTTACAGTTGTATAGGATGTATTAACAAACAACATTACAAACTCCTTTTCCAGCAGGGAGTAAAAAGCTCCCACAGGACCAAGTTCTACTATCTTTTCGGAGGGATATCCTAGTTAGAAAATGAAAGACTGAAGCAAGATATAAGGCACTTCTCTGCAACTTTCACTTCTGTTTATAATAGAAATTTGACAGGGACAATTCTAAAAGTTGTTATTGTACACAATTCTGTAGAAAACAAGTATGGTGCAGAAAGAAGAAAAATGTGGTTTAAATTGAAGGACCACGTGGGATGTGGCACATTTGAATATGTATGAGGCAAGCCCTTCCCAAGAGAATGTTAGTAATGAGGAGAAAAAAAATCAGCAATGCAGTGTCTGCAAACCATGATTCATCCCTTCCAACACCACAACTGTTAAGTATAATTTTATTAATTTATTTGGAAAACTTAGGATTTCAAGTTTTCACATATATACTGTCTTGTGAAACAAAATTGCCACAAAGTAAAAGGATTTTAATGGCTAGAGGAGAGATCTAGGAGCAAGGACTGGAGGATTCTATTCTTTATTTTGCTACTGACCTCCCATATGAATCTGAGCAAGTCACTTCACCTGAGCTTCTGTAAAGAATGTCCTAAATGTCTCATGTGATGTGAAATGTACTTAGGGTTACAAACCATTTTAAGAAAACCAGATGGATGATGACTCAGTGTAGATAACTGTAAGGTAGCCTTAGGTATGCATAGCTAATTATTTACATTAATATTGTATCTCTCTTTGCTTATAGATAAAATACATCTGTATTGAACCAAAGAGAGAAATTTCTTGAAGTGGGGTAATTTAAGGAGCCCTTTAAAACTCAGAAATTGGCATTTTCCTTTTTTTAAATGGTACTGCTTACAGGTATAATTTCCATGGTTATGAAAAGACAGGCACCTGAAATGAAAGTGTTAGAATAACAAGCCCTTTTCCATTTCATTTTTAAGAGCAGGACAATAACTGCTAAAGTTCAGATACAGCAGACCTGAAAAAAACATTTTTTTTTTATTGCCTGGCTTGCTAAAACGTAATCTATGGCAATTTGCCCAGACCTCCTAAGGCTGAATCAGAAGACACTACTGTTATTCCGCCCAGTACTAGTTGTTTGTGCTAGTCTAGGCGCAGTTTGATGTCAAGAAACAGGTTTCTACTGCCAGGAGGACAGGTATTTAACACTGGAATAAAATATACAGAAGCACAGTAAACTCAAGCTTTGATGCTCTACTTCTTCATACTGCAATTACCATGAAATTTGGACATACACTGTACTTTGTTTAGGCATTTTGCCAGAGACACTATAATTTCTTTACTTTTTACCAACATAAAGTGGTTCTACATTATTTTCAGAATCATTATCTGGTTAGAGATGTTTTCTTTGGGTTCTGCAAGTAATGACAAGTGAGTATTCTTTTCCTCATACAACAAAAGTATTCACAATTAAATCATAGTCCTTGGCATGGTACAAAAAAAGAGTGCCAATGGAGGAATAAAGTGTTTAGGCAAAGGTGAAGTAGGTGCTCACATGCTGTAAATCCCTGGGATTATATTTATTTATTTGATGAGGTACTAGAATCCTCTTTCCCAAAGCGATTTTGCACTTTTAAGGACAGGATTTTAGAGGTTCTAGGTGTGGTTTTCAAAGGGTGTATTCTCATACATGCTTGCTACCCACGAAAATCAATACCTGAAATACATTAAAAAAAAAAAAAAAGGACAAGTTGACATTTGCTTCTCTTGGATGCGTATGTAAAAAGTAACTAAAATTAAAAATAACTCAATTCCAATCTAACGCTGGTAACATATACTTATCAAAAACACCAAAATTTCCTGTAAAACCTGGACAAGCACAGAAACACTTATTTTTTTGATAGCACTGTCAAAAAGCCATGAACACGGTCAGTTAAACTATCTAATCTCCTACCAGAGTCCCAGAAAAAAAAATCACAAATCAAATATTTTTCTTCAATCTGTTTCACCTGACCTACTCAGAAAATGTACACCCCCCCCACAGAACAGAGAACACCACCAATTCTTTGCCCATTTTCCCCAGTCTTTTTTATCCACTTTTTAAGCACCGTATGAAAGGGTACAGCCATCAGCTCTTCCTGTCAGTATGATTTTGAGTAAAAGGGATCTTTGCTTTCATCTCATTTTGGGACAGTAACTCGCTGATGTGCTCTCCTAAACCAGTTTATGAAAAGCATGAGTTTACCTAAAAAGCACAGAAGTTTCCCAGACATAAGGGATCATTCCAGGTACAGGCATCCTGTCCCAACCAAGCCTTCTTAAGCATCACCACCCTTAACTTTACACTGTGCCAGCCACAAGGAATAACGTATTACAGATCCAGCTCCATTGTCACTCAGTGAACATTTGGAACTGAGTGATCCAGCTCTAGTCGTCTTTACTAGATCAGAGCCAAAAACCTTAATGAAAGTTTTGCAATTGGTTTCAGCAAGAATGGTTCCTCACTATGAGAATGCTTTTAAGCTTTTCTGATCACGTTATCTATGGATCCCCAGAGAAGTGATCTAAATTTTCACCCGTCCACATCTACGTTAGGCAAAGAAAAACTGTATATTTTATAAATTTGTTTTCATTTTCTATCTCTAATTTGTTTGCTCTGCTTCTTTTGTGACTAACGAGAGCAATATTGGTAACCCCACATGTCAGCAAACATTAGTTAGGTGCCAAAAAATCAAGAGATGAGTTTCAAAAAGCAAACGACTTGCTTTCAATTTTGGAGTGTCATAGTGTGTGACAGAATATGTTGAGAGCTTACCACATGGAGACAGTTTGACCATAACAAAACTTTTCTTCATTTTGCAAGTAGCTGTAAGAGTTCTCATGGCAGCAAAACACTGGAAATGAAGGAGGTAGCTAGCAGGCCAAGAGAGCACTAACAGATCTGACTTAGAAGTAGAATCTTCTTTATTGATTTTTTTTTTCTACTTTCCTCTCACTCTTGTACTCTGCAGCACAGTTGAAAGAGGACCCTTTTTACCCCTTTCATACTGTGTTTCCTGAACATGTATGCCATAACATTTCTCCTATTTTAACACAGGGCATTCAGTGTTTCAACTAATATGAACTTCAATGATCAATCATTTTAGATTTTTTATAAAAAGCATAAAAGTATGCTTTCTAGTGTAGATGTGTCTGTTTCTGCACATATTTCCATATCTATCTATTCACATAGGTTTTCATAGAAATGCATATTTCAGTAGAAAATATTTTGGTTAAAAGTTTCTTAGATTACTCACCTATTCTGTCATACCCAGGAGTAAATTTATGGTTTCCATTACCCCTTGAATACTGCAGTGTGCTGCTACCAATTGCCGTCATGAATGCACTTTGTAAGCAAGGCCACGCTACACTTGTGGACCAAATGGTGTATGCCAAATGATTATGCAGGCCTTGAGGCACTCTGAGTGTATAAACATTTACAGTACAACAGATCTTTGGCCAAGCGGCCAAATAATTGATTCCAGGGTTATGAATGCCACAGGATTTTATTTATTAAAATCCCATAATACTGGCTTTACTTCATGCAGAACTAGCACTGGCAAGTTTTAAAAGCAGGATACTCTTAGGTGAATTCAGGAGCAAGCAATCTTTAGAGCAAACCGTGTAGAACAAATAGGAATAGATCTCAACCCAGCTATCATTTTTCCTGAATTCATGATATCTGACAATTAGGCAAATGTATTACAAAGATATCCTACTTCAGTATAGCATAAGTGAACATGAAGACGAGCCTCTCCATATGGAATATAAGTAGGAAAAACACAATGACCTTGAGTTATGTTAAAAATAATTCAAGAGAAAAAAAGATAAAATACATCAGAAATATTTTAAAATAAACCTGGTTGAACAGTAGCTTTAAATACAGACACTGAATAGAAAATTTTAGATGCTGGATCAGGGATACAGTATTATAGAAAGTATTTTTTCAATACTAGTTGTTTTTTCCATCAAATCTGAGTTAACAGATTTGAAAGGTAAGGAAACTACATATAGTGATAGTTAGCTGTATAACTCGTATTAAAAGTAAGAGGCACAATTTTTATCTTCAAAGACGGCAGTCTTAGATACACATATGGCAATAAAGAGCCATGCAGAAGCATGCAGGCCTTTAGTTTTACATCTGCAAAATACAAAGTCCCTGGCCCATAAAGTCATACGGATAGTTAACACTGTGTTAAGCCTATTGACATAGCACCTCATTCAAAAATGCACATAAGGACACGTTGAAGTGTCCTTCTCTGGAGCTGAATTTACTGTCCTGATTACTTCTCAGTTTAAATCATGGTTTTTTTCCTTTCTCTTGCTGCTTAATTGGAAGAGAAGAAAGTGTGAGTGCTCCCTAAACTGCTTCAGTGCAGTCAGACACAAAAGGAAAACTCACCTTACATGCCTGATAGACAAAAGCAAGCTGTAGGTTGGAGGCAATGACTTTAACCATTCCAGTTTGTAAAATGCCTAGCACCTATGCCTTTGCAGGTCTGGTGAAGAATGTGCTACACTCCACAGCACTTGTCACAAATCTGCTCAGCCTACTTCTCTCAGTGCAAACTCACACACTCTAAAAGTTTCCAGGCACTGTTTCCTACAGGCTACGCGATTCCAGATCCTCCTCTTTCTACTTTCCTTGAATCTCTGCATTACGGATCTAGTTCCCTTTTGAGCATCGTCTCCATCAGACATAGGTGTTTCTGCAAGCAGGCAGAGGAAACTGTGAGTTTCACCATGTTCAGCAGGACAGCAGTGGGGCAGGAAGCTCATTCGGAAGTTCTGAGCTCACCAGCTGCCTCCAAACCCAGATACGCTCTGAGGGAAAAACGACGCATTGTAAGTAAACAGTAAACAAACCCGTGCTCATACGGTTCTTGCTATATTTGTAAATGGCTAAGAATGAACACAGTGAGAAACCAAACAGACAACAATTCTGTGTCTTAGTTTTCATTGCTCCGGTAAACTACTTCTAAACAAAACCACCCAGGGAGAATGGGGTTCTGGGTTTAATATCCAAAAGCACTTTTCTAGCAGACAGGTACTAAATGTGGCACCAATACTAAATGTTGCAATTTAAAATGCAGCACATAAATTCCACTTACCCATGATATAACTGGAAAATAAATTAGGAAGATCTGTGGAATGTAATATTTACAGTACAATAGCACCCAGAATTACGGTAAACACTGTTCAAGTACTCTGTGACTGTTAGAAGCAATGCCAAGCTACTTCCTGGCAATTCAGTGGACCTGAAGAACACAAAGGTGGTTTTGGGTTTGCTTTGCTTCCCGTGAGGTCCTGCCCTGAACAAAGGTTAGCCAGACTACATCCAAGGTCTCAGAAGAGCTAATATGTTTTCCTTTGTGCAGGATCTGTAATTGGAAAGCTTTTGGAGCAGCGGGAGGGCAACCGTGCAGTTCTGAGAGACTAGCTAGTGCATTTCATGTGTCACACAAGAAACAAATCACTTCCAGTGGTAAGAAGCCAACAGTAACATCTCTAGAACAGACATGGAACAGAACTGCTGCTGTCAGAAATGAAAAAGATCTATTGATCTGCTAGCCCAGCCACCTGCAAATTTAAGACTGTACTCTACAGGATGTCTACTATGGGTTGTTTTTTTTTTTCTAGACTGGTTTCAAAAGACTACATATTGGTGATCCCCCCACTTCCCTTGAGTTTTATTCCAATTTTCATACATTTCCCTATCAAGGGGAGGGGGAGGGGATTGCTTGCTATCCAGCCTGAATTATGAGTTTCTTAGTCTGTAACTGGATGTCCCTTTAAATAATTTCTTGTTTTCTTGATGTTTACTCACCTACAAGTTCTCCATTTTACCTTTATTTACTCAGCTTTGGTATTGCCTCAGAAGTCAGCCCTCTCCTGAATGGTGATTCTGGTCAAATGGCTAGCACCGGTCATTTTCTGGTTGCCCTTTCCAGCTTGTTAGACTCTTTCTCTCCAAGCTCTCTGGGCAGCATAATTTTAGCAATCCGCTGTCCATGATGACAGGCACAGAGAATAAGAGAAATCCAAGAGTGAAAGGACCTAATTAATAGAAAACCAGGAGAAGCATGTAAATGCAGGGTGTTGGAGTTTAAAATGAAAATGGGGAAAAACATGTTGGGTTTTTTTAGAACCTTTGTAATTGTTTCATGTCAGAAGCACCCAAGGCTAACCAGCCTTTAGTGGATTGATAAAGGACCAATGTGTCGGGTCTTATTTAGCGAAAGAACCCAATTAATTATTATACAGAATTAGATGCCATTTAGCATTGCTTATATTAGTGATGACTCACTAATTTGGTTGGCTCTGATGTAATTACAATTAATTTACGTCCTTAATCCTAATGCTCTAACCTGGCTTTGATTTAATCAGGCGATGTAGAGGTATCACAATCAAAGCAGCATTGAGGAGCTCACTGCTAAAGAGAGATAATTACACCTTACAAAACATATCCTTACTACCACTCACATGTCTTGAAACACTGAATTAGAATAGTGAAAATCCTCAATCAGAAAACGTCAGATAGGAAAGCTTGGTTAAAGTGCAGAGAAGAGCTGAAGACACTGCTCAAGATGCTTCCTACCCTTCTCTCAGAATATCCAAGAATAGTTCTAGTTATTTAGCTACAATCTACAGATCTCTAGATAAGCCCGAAGAACAAGTAAATCTTCACGCCATGCCAGAAAGACAGGACAGGTGACAGACAGTAAAGCTGAACTACCTGTAACATCTAGAACAACGTACCAGTGCAAATGAAAATAATAGCAACAGAGAGCTCAATTCAGGTTTGTCTTGGTGAAAAGGGAAAAAAACCCCAAGTAATGACCCCCTTCTTTCAGGCATGCTGGTCTTTTTCAACCCTTAGGCATCCCTAACTGTCAGCTCCCCTTGGCCATGTACCACTGATGCAGCTTGGAGATAGCTGTCCGTTGTGTCTCATCCCAGAAAAATTTGCTTTACAAGGAATCCTAAAGGTGGGGAGAGACACACAGGTGTGTCTGAGTCATTTCTACACTTGCTAGAGAGGTCCCTTACTGTTGGTTTGTTCTCTGGTGAAAGGGAGACAAGCAGTTTTGAGGAATCGGTCTTCAGGTGTTTTCTTAGAAACTGGATGTAAGGCAAGCCTGGATCCACAGCATGTCATTCTGCTATGGATTTCCTTCCCTTGCTTTCAGATTGCCCATTGGGCTGTAGATTTGCCCCCCCAGACCGTTACAGTATGATGTAGTCTCTACCTTATTTTCTCCTCCTCCTACTCTCTTTTATACTCCTGTGTTGCATGGATCTGAGAGGTTTCCTGCTTGTTATATTTCTACATTGCTGAACTATTAATCCATAGGTCATTAAGGTAATTTAAGCTACTTAATTTAAGGTATTTTAGCTACTTATTCACTCTTCAGCGTACAACTTCACGTGCTTCACAATGAAAAACTACTTTGCTGCTGGCAAAAAGCACAGAAGATCTCTCTCCCACCCCCCTCTGGGAGGCCAGCCTGACAAAAAAGCAAGTGACTTCAGCTAAAGAAAGACTACCAGAGCAGAATGCACATAGGGTAATGCAAACCTGCTTACTCCTTTGCAAACAGCACATCTTTCAGCCCAGAATAGCACGCTAGGTCAGCATACGGCTCAGAATAGTGAGGTTATCATAACACGAAGTTAGACGGTTCACAGGCTGGAATGCCAGAAAGTGTTCAGTTTCCAAAACAGGGAATTTAATTTCAGTTACTTTGGTTATGTTGCTTTGCAACCAAACTGTTCTTATTTCCTGTAATCATGCTGCTGTAAGCTGGAGTACAGTTACAAAACACTAAGCTTACTGTTACTGATGGCAACCAAAGGAACTGCCATAATTTATTGTCTTCTGCTTTATTAAATGAAAGCAGGACACTTTTATGAGAAAGGACATTACTTCCATTTATGCTTGCCTGATATGATACCTTCTGTTACATGCAGGGCCAAATCTGTGAGCCCGTGTGAAAGACTCTTTTTTCAAGTACCCACATCTTCCCATCTCATTTTGTTAGTTCGTCGCGTACAACTTTTGCCCAGATGTAATGGAGAGAAGATGAACAAGACTTCCCTCCTCTTCCCCCATCTCCATGTTTCATACATATCATTGTATTCAGGCCCCTGCACACTCGTGTCATCCCAGTTCAGTACAGCACTTAATCTTATCAAATATATGCTTAAGTCCTGCGAAAGGCCCTGAGAGTTAAGCAGGCATTTGTGTGCTTTGCTGAAAAGAGACAGGCTGCTTAAGCAAAGCATCAGAGAGCAGCCTGTATCCTCTTCTTATGTACACATCGGGTCCAAAGCACTTTCATTAGTCCGTCTGTAAGACAAGCCTGACTTTATCAAGTCGTCACAGTTTGCACAGAGGCGAAAGAAGAGAGGGTAGTTTTGAGAGGGGAGGAGAGCTGTCCCTTCCGTATATATGAAAACATCTTCCCAACAGCTGAAAGAACCGCAGACGTGTTGCTTTGAGATGCCTTCTCTCTCTACAGCAGGCATGCTCCGGAGGAGATAATGGCTGCCATCCCACCGAGAGCGCTGTTATATGATCCTCTTTCAGTTATTTGAAATATGGACTTCACTCAGAGGATTCTAGGAATAGCTGCTCCAGCTGTTCTGGAGAGATAGAAAGCTGTCACAGGAGACATCGTTAGACTCTGGTAAAATCAGCTGCTGCACTAAAGATCTCACATAAACTCCTTAATGGTTTGTACCATTCAGTCAAGAGTCAAAGAGAAGTGAAATGTGGTCTATGACTATAAGGCAGTTTGTATTCCATGCATCAAGGCTGTGCTTGAATTTGGCAGGCAGAATAGGAAAGACCCTAAACGGATCCTTTTATCAAGTGTCTGAGCAGTTACTTGATCTAAGAGGTTTGTATACCTGCAACCAGCAATGTAAATGTCTGAGACAAATTACAAGGCAGCAGTAGTGTTACAGTGAAGGATGAAAGTGCACAGAGAAAGGCAAACAAGCAAAGCATTACAACAGCCACTTAATGGCAAACACATTTATTAACATCAAGTGCGATGTTTGTAGGTTTTCCCTGCCACCACCAGCTGCAGATGCCAGCTACTTAAAAAGATAAAACAGTGCAGTGAATAAAATAGAGGGATTTTTTTCTTTCTTTCTTTCTTTTTTTTTCTTCTCCCCCAGCATAGTCTGCCTGCATTCTTGGCAGTGGAAGCAGGCTCCTAGCTCTGTCTTCGAAGGAACAAAAGCCATGCTGGCACACAGTGAGCAACCTGATTTCACAAGGCCTCCTGGGAAGACTGTACAGGAGCACAGCTCTGTGTCTGGCAGCTGCATCCTTGAATAAAAAGAGGAGGAGGAAAAGGGCATGAAGGAAGGAGCACAGAAGGTCTCCATAGCATACATGAGAAGCTTTTACACACAATCAGACATCCTTGCCCCAAAGTATTCAATAAAAGAAGTGTTCAAGGTGAACCACGATACTTACTGCACACCACAGCAGCACATTTCACAGGCTACTGTTCTTTTATTAGAGATGCTTCTCAAAGGTTTTATTGCCACCCATAGATTGTAAGTGTTCAGGATTTTTTAAGCATAGGAAAAATAAAGTAGTAGTAGAACTAAAGAACAATTTGAAAATTCAAGATACTTCAATAAAGCAAAATTAGCACTCTTTCTTTTCTGGTCATATTTCGGTGCAGTATATCAGTTTATTTCAGTTGAAAGGATTGAGTGAAAATAGGTATTTTCTCATGCCGGTGGTATGACATGGAGAGCAAACAACTACAGAAATGAATGTATGACTCAATGGAAATTCAGAGAGAGGTAGAGAGATTCATTTTAGTACTGGATTAGCTTGGATTAGTTTGTGAGGCAAACCTTCCATATCCATGGTACTGATTTGCTTCCAGACCTTGATTTCAGTAAGGGAGGTAGAAGTAAAAGCTTGCTCATTTCAGAACCTCAAAAATATTACGAAGTTCAATGGAGACAGGACACTTTTCTTAAAAGGTAGAATCAAGAATTTTCTGTGTTTCAAAGTCCTAGTAAAGTTCTAGGCAAATTAGAAAAAGAAGAGGGGAAAATTACTATGATTGTGAGAATATTGACGTCTCAGCGTATTTCCAGGATCGGTCTTTTCATTTAACTCCAGCGTATTTAGACTCATACAGAGAATTAAACTAATCATTATACAATGGAAATCAAAACAAATTTCCTTAAGGGCATATTGACATTTTATCTCTCTCGTTCATTGGCAGAGCTGTAAACAGGAGCTGCAAAAGAGTAAGAATTTCTTCTTTTGCCTATTTCACATTCGTAAATCACAGTAGGGCTTAATCTGACATCCACGTTCTTCAGCAGGGAAGAATGAGGGAGGGCATGCACTCACTGAAAGCAAACCTCTGGCAGAGAGGCCAAAGGAAAAGCAGTGTTCAGTTCTCTAAGCAAGATGGTGATCATAATAATAATAAACATCTGGCTATCCGAAACCACTGTCAGAGAAAGAGTTTATTTTAATTATTAGCATTACTTAGTGGATCAGATTAATTCTTCTTCTTACTCTGAATATTATTTTTAGTCAAAATGAGGTCCACTGACTTCAGAAGTACTCCTGGGATAAGAAAGATCGTTGTGGGGGTAAATTTTAGATAATTGAGGCTTTAAAACAAACAAACAAAAAACCAAACAAATAAAACCCCAAAACAACACTCACCCATGACCTGTTAGTTTTATGCCAGATGCTTGCTTGTTAGGAATTGTCTTCTGTGTCAAACAGAATTTGCTGCTGGTTCAATGTCGCAAATGTTGCTGTGAGTTTATGATGATGATGTAACCCAAACAAAACAGACCACGTTGGACTGTCTGCAATGGTCACCTCATTTCTTTGTGGCTGATCACCGTGGGTTAGTAGGTTAAGTAGTTTACTCTCAGCAGAACCAAATAATCCTATCTGGTCATTCACTTTACATCTTCATAGTGTTTCCTTATTCATCTTCAGCCCAGCTGATCTGAATAGTGGACTTCAGCCTCTTAACCTCTTCTAAACTTGTTTTGCTTAGAGTTTGCATGTGGTATCTTACTACAGCATCTTATTGCAGCTTCTGTGTCAATAATGGTCCACTTTTTTGTCCCTCTTGAAAAGCCATGCACAACATACCCTCCTATGGCTCTGAAGACATTCTCGCAGACATAAACTAAATAATCATCTTTCTATTTCAAACATAGGCTCCATAGCAATTGGCATATTTACTTCTAATCAACTTTTAAAATGGCATCATTCAGAGGTGCTTAACCACATTACTTAATTTTCAGTCTGTATTGCTATTGATTTCTAACATTCTCTCCAAATATAGGACATCACTCAATAAAGCATTTTGTTTACATAATACATTTATCTACCAGCCAAAAAGCTGGGAAAGTCCAGTAATATGTTTGTAAATTTAGGATTACAGCTCTTTCATAAATGAGTTGATATGGCTGTTTACTGACGTGATGCATAAGTATACACATGGCATTTTCAAGAAATAAAAATGAACATAAAATATTAGGAAAATTAACTTTGGTTAAAAAAAAAACCCAAACCACAGTAAAACCCCACTAAAGACTTTTTCTTTAAGGCAGACACTAGCAAAATGTCTGAGTTCGTCTTATTTTCTATTCAAGCCAGAGGTTTTCTACGGTTCATTGTTTTGGGTGAAGAATGTTAGTCCTTGATCATTTGCAAACAGAAATAAGTAGAAGATACATCTGGGAAACTGAGGAAATGGGAAATATTATAGTTCCATTTAATTTTTATTTATGGGATGGAAAGAACTGTGGATTTATCCAGTGAGGAAAGAAACTGGAAAGAACACAGAATGCTTTTCGGTAATTATCAATGGAAGCCCTGATAAAAGCATGAAAAGAGGTTGCTGTGAAAAGTTTTCCATATAAAGTTTTGAGCCTACTCTCTCTGAGATGTGTTTGAAGTGGACATCACAAGTGGTACACAGGGTTTTCAGCTCCAGCAGTTCCCAACATCTGATACTACCCAGTTACATGGAAACTCATTTTCCACTGAAATATGAGCACATTTCTATCTCTCTTTGCAAGGAAAAACATCAAGAATGTGGATTGAGTATTCAAACTTGAGCTCAAAATAGTAAAATCAAATTAAAAAATACTTAAAGTTAACAGTCCTATGATGGTATTCTAAAAAACACAGAAATTTTGATACTCAGGATTCATATCTTTTGAAAGCCTGCTTTTGCCAAAACTGAACTGTTTTAAGTGGACTGTGAAAGAACAATTTGCTTACTTATTACAACAATAATCAGAAGGTCTGTTTCCTTGCTTTTAAATAAAATTATCATTGTCCAAAAAATAGCTCAGGAATTGGTCAAAAAAAAAAGTGTAAGTTTGATATAAAATATGTACATTCACACAGTGAACGTTTAAATAGCTATTTAGTGTGTGCATTTGACCCCTTCTGACTTCAGTGTTCAGAACATGATTTCTACATTCTATCTTAGACAGATGGAAAGTCTTATTCTGAAAAAAGTTGGAGAGTCCGAATCAGAAAAGTCAATTGTTAGTCTCTACAAGTACATCAAAAGCAGTGTAAACACCCTTTGGTTAAGTAAAATGCATTATGACATACTAACCTCTTAAAAGACACACATGACATGAATTTCACAGAAATTGCTTGTTCACGTAACCGAAAAGAAGAGCTGAGCAAACAAGTCCCCTATAGGGACTAAGCTGCATTTAAATATGTTTGCTTTTGAATTCACTTTTGTGAGATCTTCAGCCAAATTCCTTCAGTTTAGAGAGAATGGCAATCATAAATGAAGTTAATATTTTCACAGAAAACGAAACTTGAACGAGCCAATGGGGAAATCTGGCCCTGTGAATAACTATATTCAATCAGGGGGAAAAACATCACCCATGTATGCAGGCAAAACAATTCAAATTGCAAATATAAGCAAGGAATACTCAAAGGACCACTGATGGAAAACAGTTTGTCAGCAATTCACTGCCTGAAATATATTAACAACAAACATTTGCTGAGTAATTGCAATCAACAAATTTGTTGAAACACATCCAGTTGACAGATAATTTATCAACAGGAAGAAAAGGATAAACATATGAGAAGAGTCTTTATAATTCTTTCATCACAAAGTTGAAATTCGGAGAGTCACCACTGGCCTTCCTGCCTCCACTGTGCTTACACTGATTCTAATGTTGTTTACTACATTGCTAGCCAAACTACTTCCATACAGCTAGATAGTCCATGTCTTCGGATCAAACTTCATACTGTAAGATTATCACAGACAATACTTGCTTTATTTGTTTATTCTCAAACCATGTATGTCTTTTAGAAAGAGTAATCGGGTCAGGTGAAAAACTGGAGAGGAGGCAGTTCTCTCCCTGGAAAGGATCAGAGCCTAATCAAGCTCAGAAAGCTACAACAGGCTGTGAGACGTGGCAGCAAAAGAGAACAAGAGGATCGTTAGAAGGAACAGGGGTCCTGAGGCTCGCATGCAGAAGTGGAGAGTTTGCTGGGAGTCCCAAGGAGCAGACAGTAATACACTAGAGAACAGAAATTTTCAGGGGATGTTGGACAGTCTGTTGGAATTCAGAAAGTAAGCATGATGTATCTATAGAAGCCTTTTAGTAGCTGAGAAATGCATTTTCAAAGCAAATTTCCTGGTTTTCCATGCTTACTTTGCTTTGATTTGCATCATGAAGCTGGCTTGGAACATGCAAGTTGGATTCCTTTCAGATGAAATTAAACTGGAAAATATATTGCAAGAGCACCCTTAATGTGCTCTGAGAGCTAATGGGCATTCAGTCCATAGGACTAGACTAAAGCTAGACCAAAATAGCCCCCTGAAACAGGGAGACATCACTGCTGCAGTAGCAGGTATTTTGCTCTACAAAACCACTCCTATTGCCCTACAGCATCTGTTAACATGGATATAGCTTGAGGCAATTGAAACCAAGCCTAGAAGTAAGAATACACACAAACACGCAGTAGGCAGGATGTATTCTCTCTCACCTAGCCATTGCAAGGTTTTCCTAGCGTGTAGTATTCCTTTCACAGTAAAATAAAATTTGGGCTTTTGGAATTTAAAAGCCTTTTGGTCTATGTGGCATATTTCACACTATGAAAAGGTCTGGCAGGTCCACTTCAAGTTTCACACTTGAGCATCTGAACGCCATTCTTTAAACTCCTGGAAATGCTGTCCTACGCAAGCATTAGTAACAATGATTGTTATTTGTCCAGTCTTCTAACTCTTTTGTCATGTCCAGCTTGGTATTTGTACTTGCATCTATCTAATTTGTAGGCATAGTCTTGCTAATAGACATACACTAATAGGAGACAAACAGGCTTATCTGCTCCATCATTCCTATGATATTACCAGAATTCTGTCCATGAACAGTAAACTGCATACCACAAGGAAAGAAGGGCATTCAAATCTTACTTACATATTAAAGAATTAACCAAATTCCCATGGAGTTAATAAATACATTGCTGTACCTGGAAGTGGTATTCTTCTACTTCGGAAATGGGCAATATTTATGTAGAAGAGAATAGGTATGTTTGGGAACAAGTAAGGAGTACAAATAAAATTAAAGAAATCAGAGAAGATTTAGCGTAAGTAAGCCAGTTACAGAGACTCTTACCTGAAATCTTTAATAATGCATAAAGTAAAAACCAGACATGCAGCAGAGCTAATGCTTGCAAATGAGCAAGTCTGCGATGCATAAACGTTTTCCCAAAGCAAGGATAACATAAAGAATACAATATCTAAAAAAATTCCTGCAAAACCCACCTCAAATCAAACTAGGGATTGGAAGAGAAAATAATTTAATAAAATTAAATAGGATTAAAAGAAAAGTCTATTCAAATTACATTCAGAAAAATTTCAAGAGAGAGAAGTTGTTGAAACCTAGTAGAGATGAATATATCATAGTAAACCTACTGTAAATAAATTAGCATGCTTCCTCACAGTCCACGTTGTTAGCTCAAGCTCTTTGCAACTCATCCTCTCTACTGTCATCCAGCTAATTTAATTCAGTTAATATGTATGTATGCAGTTAGTTCAGTTCACAAGGTTTCCCAGGGATAGCTCTACTGTTTCATGTTTCCTGCTAAATTTTAACCGCCGTAAGGAGCTGGAACCACAGCTCTGAGGACTAGAAATCACCCTGCCATTGCAGAAGAGCTGCAACAGTGCAAGTTCCTTCACACTAATACAGAAATGTATTTGAGTAGGAGACAGCAATGAGATGACAAAGGGCAACTGGTGTCAGCTTTACCCTGGTACCCTTCCTAAGGCTACAAAGAGGTGTCCAGATTCCACATGGGTTGTGCATAGACAGATGAGGAGATGCTGCAATGACACACCGCCAATTCCAAACAGCTGTTTTGCACAGGCACACTTCCTCACATGCAGGTAGCACTCCTAAATTCACCAGGGCATCATATAGTTTATTTGAGTAAATACATTTTCCTCTTGTTTTACATCTTTTAGCCTTTACAGTGGTGATTTGAACACTGGAACAAGAGCCTTTTTAAATGTTTTAAAGGTTAAATTATATTTACAAAATATACCATGAAAAAGTATTTATAATATTTACTATGTTTGGGCAAAAATTTTAGTTCCATCCAAACCAAACCAAAACCTGATTCTACAACTCTGATTTTTTTTTTCCACACAATACACCACATTTGGGGGAAAAAAAAAAAGTTAAGTTTGAATAGATGAAATGCTTATTTGATTAATTTCAAGATATATCTGTGTTTTCAAGTATTTTAAAATTTTGAAAAACTTTGGAAAATTTTTCCAACACATTAGAATGAAAATTTGATCTTAAGTCACATTTTCCTGCCCTTAATTTTGTCTTAGGCAAATTATTATTTGGTTGGAATGTGTGGTTCGAAAACCATATTTGGTTAGAAAATGTGTCAAACTTTAAACAGAACATTTTGCATTCTGTTATGTCAAGACATAATTATTTTGTGACTAGTTTAGTATCTCACTTCAGGTCACATGACGCAAAGGATGTCTTCCTTTTGCATATTTTACCTTTTGCTTTATTTCTGAATACAGAAGTAGGATATCATAGGACCAGACCTTTTGGTCAAATTTCCAATAGCAATTGAAAACAAGGATGACAAGGTTAAACGATGCTGTACTCAGAAAAGCAACAACGCCACACTGTTACTCCACCTACAGATGAGGCAGAACTCAACTTTTTTTTTTTTGCAATGTAGTCTGAAAGAATTCCTACCTTAAGTAAACAAAAAATAGTAAAAATATTCAATGCCTCTTACTACACCAGATTTTCACTGTTAGAGGAGTATTCCATAAATTATGTTGTGCTTTCCAGATGTATTTTTATTCCACAATTTTGCCACATAAATAATTTTAACCTGATGCTTGTATGCCAAAAATACAGCAGATTTTAGTATTTTAGAATGTGCACCATAACACTTGTTTCATGACAGAAAACACTGGTAAAGTTTTGGCTCATCTGAATAAAATCATTAATGTCACTACCTGAGAGAGCACCAATTTCAGTCTGCAAGTTTTACAAAAATTCAGTCAAAAACTGAGCTGCAAAAGTAATTATATATTACATATATATTACAGACTATGAAGTTGTGCACTGATTTTCAAGTTTCTTGTGTTTTTTACTTTATGACAACACAGAAAAGTAAGAATTACGCATGTTTACTGTTTTCATTATCAATATAAACAATAAGGAATGGAAAATAATCTATTTGCATATTAAATAATAAAAATCTCTCTTCAGGGATCCACTAAGCATCCCAGCAAAATTAATTACCCAACAACTGCAATTAAATTAAATCAAATATCAGCACCATTAAAATAATCAGCCCACAGAAAAACAAGTCAAACTGCCAGCTATTTGTAAGGTCCCTCACCTAGGAAGCCTCCCTCAGTCCTTTTCCAAAGCTGTAACAGACTGATGCATGAGCACAGACTGAAAATTCAGGCCACTTGGTACCAGTGGGGCAGTCAGCTACAGAGGTTCGGATCCCTCACAAAAAATGTCCTTAACGTTACTCCCTCTAACACCTCTTCAACATCTTTGTAGATGATTTGGATGAGGGAATTGAGTGCACCCTCAGTAAGTTTGCAGACAACACCAAGCTGGGGGGAAGTGTCGATCTGCCGGAGGGTAGGATGGCTCTGCAGAGGGACCTGGACAGGTTGGATCGCTGGGCAGAGGCCAATGGGATGAGGTTCAGTGTGGCAAAGTGTCGGGTCCTGCACTTTGGCCACAACAACCCCAGGCAGCACTACAGGCTGGGGGAGGGGTGGCTAGAAAGCTGTGTAGAGGAAAAGGACCTGGGGGTGTTGGTTGCCGATTGCCTGGACATGAGCCGGCAGGGTGCCCAGGTGGCCAAGAAGGCCAATGACATCCTGGCCTGTATCAGGAATAGTGTAGCCAGCAGGAACAGGGAGGTGATTGTCCCCCTGTACTCAGCCCTGGTGAGGCNAAGGAGGCTCAGGGGAGACCTTATTGCCCTCTACAACTACCTGAAAGGAAGTTGTGGTGAGCTGGGGGTCAGCCTTTTTTCATAGATAACTAATGACAAGACAAGGGGGAATGGCTGCAAGTTGCGCCAGGGGAGGTTTAGGTTGGAGGTGAGGAGAAATTTCTTCTCGGAAAGGGTGGTTGGGCATTGGAACAGGTTGCCCAGGGAGGTGGTGGAGTCACCGTCCCTGGGTGTGTTTAAAGAAAGGTTGGATGTGGTACTTAAGGACATGGTTTAGTTGGTAATAGGTGGTAGGGGGATGGTTGGACTAGATGATCCTGGAGGTCTCTTCCAACCTTAATGATTCTATGGTTCTATACCTCCTCATAACAAAGATGATTCAGCTCAGACATCTGTGGTGATTGCAGCTATGACTGCAAGGCACTGAAAGAGAGATAATTCCTTTTGTAATAAGAATTTCAGCCTCTTAGGGCTTTTAACATCATAATCAAATCTTCAATCACAAGTTTTACAATCATTGTTTTAAAATAACCTTTATCAGTACCCTAATACCTACTAGTAACTGAAGCAGACTCAAGATCACCAAACTCAACATTCCCTAATATCTTCTGCTGGGGTTTTTTTCTTGCCCAAAGAAGGATCACAACAGTCTTGACATGAGTGGCAGAAACAGCAAAGGCAAGACCAAAAGCTGAAGTGGTATCTCCTTACCAAACCCACTGTTTGAGCCCTTAGTCTAGCACGAGTCTTAACTGACAACTTGATCTGCTCCTTAAGTGGTAGCAATAAACAAAAATGTATACTCTCTCAGTCACAGGTTATTCTTTTTGCGATTTCTGAAGCCCCTTCCTCCAGCCTCCCCTCATTACCTCAGCCTTCCCTGGTTAGTTCCCATCAATGTGCATCCTGACTGCATGGATATGCGATCCTGACTGGCATTACATTCACACTTCGACTTTTTGTTTAGGTATCCAAAATCAAAATGCATCTGCATATTTTAAACAGCCTTCATTGAAAAATGTGGTCTAGCTGTAGTTAACATCCTTATAAATCCCAACTACTTTCACTTATCAAAGTAATTTCTGTGTGCTTGGGAGGGATTGCTAGCACACTTCCTTAGGACAATTGGCTTTAGATGATGAAGACTATACCACTAGTCTGCTGAGCAGCTTTGAAAAACAACCTTACAGCACCTCAGTTTACCTATTTGTTAAATGGTGGAAATGAAAGTGTCATTTACACAGCAGTCCAAGATCTTAAACTCAAAGTGCCATATAATGTTGTCTGCTTGCTGTTTTTATTTCCTATAAATAGGTATTTCTTATCCTTAATCTCATTTTAATCTTATTTTGCATTAATTAATTAAATTCTTGCATTAAATGCTAAAAAGCATCCAGGTTAGGTACAACGTGTACCAAACTTACACAGAAAGGAATGAACATTTTTCTAGCCTAGGATAAGCCTCTCCGTATGTTCAAACATACTGGGATTTCTTTGTGATTTTTGGTTTTGGTGCTTTCAGGGCAGGGGGGTGCTGGGGGGGTGGAGGTGGGATTTTTGTCACCATCTCTCACTATAATCTCATAGATGAACACCTTAAAATATGGGATAAGAATTAGAAAAGCCACTGCAGAAAGAAATAATGAGGACAAAAAAATAATTCCAGACTAAAATATATACATAAAAGTCACAAAAAAGAGACATTTAGAAAGAATGGAGGTTTTTTTGGGGGGGAAGGTGAGGAGAATAAAAAGATGTGACAGGAAAGAAGAGACTGTAAGAGAGGAGACTAAGTGAAATGACACAGAGAATTTAAGAATTGTGCAGGGTATGAAAAGCCATAAGAAAAAAAATCCAATGTCAAGCCAAGACACATAGCAGAGATGTAACTGTTCTTATCTGCACTTGAGGGCATGAAATAATTCCTTTTTTAATTTTCCCTTTTTAATCCTGTCAATTGGACCTGTCACTATGGATGTAATAGCAAGTATCCCAATCACAATATCAAAGACTCTTCACTGACACTCCTTGAAACAGCATTAATATCTGCTCACTAAGGGTAGTACATTTAAATGTTCTTGTGCAATGTTATAGCTCCCCTTTAGTCAGGTATCAAGCCGCTATTTCACGCTCTGCTTGTAACGTTATTAACAGCTGGCCCAACGTTAGATCAACTGGAGTACAGTTTGCTAGAACAGAACAGTGCTTAAAATAAGACTATTTGCTATTCTATCAAGTTATTACCTGCCTTTGTATTCCCAAATATCAGAAGTGCCCTTAGAGTCCAAAGCAGGATCTAACTTTTCAAGAGCGACAGGCCTGAACTTCAGACTTTGATTTTGAGGAAAGGTAAATTTAAAATCCAAACTTGGATCCACAAATGTTCTCTGCAAAGAACAAGCTCAGTAAAATCCAGGTTAAAATGTCACAGAAAAATCTCTTGTTCCTAGCACCTTTTATATTCTCTGTTAAGGAACCTTGAAGTGGATGACAATAAAATGAGAAATTTTCCAACAAAATGTTTTCCCACTGGAGAACTCAAATCTTTCCCACTCCCCCAAGCAGATGGGGCCAGGCCTGTCTTTGAGTGCAGTGGTTCCAGGCAGCACTATCTGCTGCTGGCAGCTCAGGACCTTACAGAGTGTAAAATCAAAAAGGCTCAACCGACAGCTTCAAACTTGCCTTGAAAATAGTTATTCAAGTCCAAAACAATACGTTTGTGTGGTCCTCCTTGCCAACACAGAAAAAACTCATAGGGCAGCAGTTTTGGATCAAAACTCAGTGTCTCACTGGGGTGTGAGTAAATCCAGTAACAATAACATAGTCCTTGCCCCAAAGAGCTCACCATGTTCTTAGGTGGCTTCGTGCTATCTCATGTCTGATTCCACTGGTTCCTGTGCCAGTTAAATGGATTCTGCTATTCAAAAATGAAATGATCTCAGTCATTGAGTCAGCTGTGACTCCTCTTAGCTTCTTGTGAAAATTAACTCTATTTCAGCCAAAAAGCAGGACATTAGGAAAAGAAAACTGAGGCTGTAGTCCTACAACAAGTTTTCTCAGGGATGCAGTCACCTCATTTTCCCCTTGCGCTTGCTCTTCTACATTTCCACATGAAATAAGCCAGCCATGGTGGTTGTACTTATACAGCTGCCTGTAGTGAAATAGTCCAGGTTAAATTAACAGTAACAGCCATAGGGTCTTTAACCACAATAGAGCAAAATTTTTCTTGTCTCTCAGCCAGTGGGTGACTACTGCAGAGATACACTAAAGGTAATTTTTCAGTGGTTCTGTGCACCGCTGAAATAGATTCAAAATGGTAAGATAACGATATATTTCTTCCAATGCCATTTTCAACTTTATTATTGCACAGGCTATGCAAAGAGGGGGACAGGTATTTCCTATGAAAACAGGTGAAACACACAGTTCTGTAAGGAAACCCAAATGGACATGTATTTAAATGTCAAGTCCCTAAATATTTATAGCCTGGATATATAACAAGTTAACACAGGAATAGAAAGAATATTTTAACATCAACCTCTGAAAACCAAATTCTGGATATTCATCTCTTGTATTTGAATCACTGTAAAGTGGAAGGAAAAAAAAAAGCAAAAACAAATCCCCACCAATTATGTATAACTGGGCTCTAAAGCCAAATGCTACAATTTAGTATTCTGAACTACAAACAGATCACTGTGATGTGACTTGTAGTGATGGTTTAGCCCTTTAGTCACTTCTATCAGAAGAGCTGTTAATACTTGTTCAAAGCTAAGTGGTACAAAGGAAATGTGTTGTGTAGGCCTTAGTATTCACTGATGCGGTCAAAATCTATCTGTAAAACCACCTTCAGACCGTTCCTTTTACTCTAATAGTGCTCAAGTATACCGGCATGTTTATTTCTTCTGGAACAGCAATGAGAGCTGCGTTGTTTTATACTTAAAGATAACAATTTGACAATGAAGCATTTTCACAAATTGAACATAGTCTGCAAATGTATACAACACACTGCAGTCAGCTCATCAAGAAAAGGATGAAGAAAATTTTAGAAATGAGCCAAGGACATGGCTTTCATTTGTTAGAAGTTTATCTTGCTTCCTTACGTGGAATCATTATCTACCCAAAATAAATTGTTCTCTCACATTTAGAGCTAAAATTCTGTGAAAAGTATTCTAGGGGTTAAAAATTATCTTAATTCTGCAAATACTCATTTCCTCTTTACTATTATGTTTCCTTGAAATGAACAGCATGGGAATTACTTATATATCACCAAAAAATCCTTTTAGCAGGAAGGCAGGAAAAGGAAGCGCAGAAGTCCAGGAGCTCTGTGTTAAGGTTATAACTCACATGCAGATTGTTATGCAAATACTGCAAGGCCCTGCACATGGATCGGCACAATCTCAAGCACAACTGCAGGCTGGGCGGAAAATGGATGGAGAGCAGCCCTGAGGAGGAGGACTTGAGGGTGCTGGTTGATGAAAAACTCAACATGAGCCGGCAGTGTGCGCTGGCAGCCCAGAAAGCCAACCGTGTCCTGGGCTGCATCAAAAACAGTGTGGCCAGCAGGTCAAAGGAGGTGATTCTCCCCCTCTACTCTGTTCTCTTGAGACCCCACCTGGAGTACTGTGTCCAGCTCTGGGGTCCCCAGTACAGGAAAGACATGGAGTTGCTGGAGCAAGTCCAGAGGAGAACCGCAAAGTTGATCAGAGGGCTGGAGCACCTCTTCTACGAGGACAGGCTGAGGGAGTTGGGGTTGTTCAGTCTAGAGAAGACAAGACTCCAGGGAGACCTAATTGCAGCCTTCTAGTATCTAAAGGGCCTACAGGAAAGGTGGAGAGGGACTGTTTATCAGGGAGTGTAGTGACAGGACAAGGGGTAATGGCTTTAGACTAAAAGAGGGGAGATTTAGATTAGATTTGGAAAGAAATTCTTTACTGTGAGAGTAGTGAGGCACTGGAACAGGTTGCCCAGAGAAGCTGTGGCTGCCCCTTCCTAGAAGTGTTCAAGGCCAGGCTGGATGGGGCTTTGGGCAACCTGGTCTAGTGGAGAGCGTCCCTGCCGATGGCAGGGTGGTTGGACTAGATGACCTTTGAGGTCCCTTCCAACCCAAACCATTCTAGGATTAAATACAATTTTCACTGACTCCACACGCGTTGCAGACAATAGATAGCTTATAAAGGCACATTCAAAACTTCCGAGCTGAAAATGCATCTACTGTTAAAATTTCCTGCTAGTGGAGTACCTAAAGGTCCTGAACACATTGTCATGAAACAGGAAGTCTAAAACTCCTGCAGCTTCTGGCTTGCAGCCACCCAGAATTGGTTGTTTACACTGTGAGTTGGTAGTTTGAACTAAAAGTCTATTTAGTCAATCAGCGCCAGGGCAGGCGGCTCTGACTGACAGTGGTTTGTGGG
Source organism: Psophia crepitans (assembly GCA_013399095.1). Taxonomy (NCBI): domain Eukaryota; kingdom Metazoa; phylum Chordata; class Aves; order Gruiformes; family Psophiidae; genus Psophia; species Psophia crepitans. The sequence goes on from VWZZ01006699.1 coordinate 316,550, forward strand.
GTACCACAACAAGCAGCTTGCGATTTCTTTCCCTCCATGTAACCAGCTGCGTGGGTCCCATGCTGTGTTGGTGGAGGGTGAGAAGGCCATGGGCTAAAATGAGACGGGAAAAAGGAGAAAAGAAGGAACATATAAAGACCAGCAGGAAAAAGTGAGGGTAGAGAAGTAACAACCAAGGGCTGAAAGGGGAATGAGGACATAGTGGGAAGCATCAGACCAGCAAAGAGGGAAAGTTCAAATCTGAGTTATGAAAATACTTTCGTAATACTAAATATATAAGAGTGATAGAGAATATAAGCCTCATTCTTCTGCTGAAAATGCCTTACAGCACTATGGTAGTTTGTTGCAATTTAGACTTGGTATACATTTTCTGATGGCTACTTCATCCATTAAGAAAACAAATAAAGCCTTTCTATACAGAGAATTAATTTTTTCAGATGCATTCAGTACTAAGCTGTAAATCTGTAGCAATTACTACACAAAACCTCCAAAAACACCCACCAAATATTTTAAAATTCTTGTGGCTCTTTGACATAGTATGCCACATATTGATGGTTTGAGTGTGCAAAGTTGTGATCATCCCTAACAGATACAATGACTTACCATCTTGGTTAATGCTGTTACCAGCCTCATACCTCTGCTCTCACTCCCACCTCAGCATAGGAAAGGGACAGGGGATATAAAAATCTAAAAACTACAAAATCTCATATAACAATTCAGTAATTCGTAAGTTCCTGGACAACTATGTAGGAGAAAATGAAATAATATGATATGCTGACGTCAAGCAGATATAGAGAAAAGAGTAATTTTATAACTCAACCTAAGTGGGCTCCTTTAAAATGTTACAAGTTGCCTTTAAAATGCAGATGATAAATACCGAATGACCTATACACTCATATCTACTTAAAGGATGTAATACCTAATTGGTTCATCAGGTAGCAGGCAACTCAAAGTGGGTCTCAGTTCCATTACATTTTCCTTATATATTAGAAGTATGACAAAATTGATTACAAATTTACTGCTTATATGACATATTTGTCTAGGTAAATGATAAAGGGAAAGATAAAACATGGCGCTCAGAAGCAAGTTAAAGAAGTATATAGGAAGAGACAAAACAATCTATACTAAATTCATTTTGAAAACAGTATTATACAGTCAAGTCATTATTATTTCTGTCAGTGTGATTTCATTAAGAATTTCATAAAACTTCATTAAAATTTGGTGTGTGCTGAAAGTTTTTCTGCAGGAGCCTAAATGGATAAAGTACTTGTGACCTTCAGTCTGGTGAAGTACTTTCTGCTTGGGAAATGTAAAGCTGAGAGCGTGGTTACATTCCCAGTGGGATTAGAGTGATCTCTTTTACGGTCAAGTACTATTTTAAAACAGAAGTAATCAGTTCAGTGCTTATATCATTATCTTTTCGAAAATGCACTGAATTAAAAATTTCCCTTCATTGCTTACCAAGGTACAGAACTCAAGTATCAAGGGACTGATACCTTACAGATGTTAGAGAACCCTGAGAAGTGCTAATAACAAAATCAAGGAATAAAGTATAAGAGATGCAACTATCATGAATCACTGAAATTGGGGAGGTGCACAAGTTAATCTGACAAGAAACATCATCTGACAGTGAATGAATTTGCATTAATTTACTAATTTGTAATGCACATTTAAAGTTGATTGACATAACTCCTAGCCAGGAAAGTCAGTCACTTGCTGAATTTAGTAATATGGGAACATTTGAAAGAAACCTGGATTAACACCTTGGGAATGCATAGGTGGATCCAGACTTCCTCTGAAAGAAGGAAAACTTCAAGAGATGTAAACAAGCATTAAAAACCAATAGAAAATTAAAAATCTATGGATTTAGCTATATAGCAGATTAAAGACTTTCAGATTTTGAGACCATGCTCTGGGGAACAAAGAAAGCCTCTAGATATTGTGAATTAAACCATCTTAATTCTGAGAGATAGTAAGATTTTATATTTGCATACACACCACAAAACAGTCATGCTGAAAGTAGGATACCCACTTTCCCGATAACATTTTTTTTCATTCATATTTAGTAAAGCTTTTCCACTGGGGCTAACATTCTTAATTTTGCAAAAACTGCCGCGGAAGCCTTATGGGGTCAGGATCTGTACGTTGCCTCTTCTCCAAAATATGTATTGATACCAATATGCTGCACAACAGATTCAGAAGTGATTGAGAAAGGCATTAGCAATCTGCTCTGTCACAAATATGACTTCTGTTTTTTGTACACAGCTACCACCCGCTTTCAGCTATGCCTAACATGGCAGAGCTTTAACATCTGAGCGTGTGGGTTGTTTGTGCCGGCTGAGTTCAGTGAGAGTTCAGGAGCTGCTCTGAAATCTTGCATCTCTCTACGTCCTGCCTCCCTCCCACTCCTTCATGTTCTGCACTCCTCTCCATTCCCAGACTTTGGCAACCCACCCTGAGCATATTTCTTGTTTTTCTATGGAGGATAGAAATCACTATTATATCAATACTTAAACTTGTCTTAGAGGAATGGAAATAATGCTAGCTGCAGGTAGGTGAAATCTGAAAGTCGTAAAATCGCTGCTATTAGTTGTTTTTTATTTTTATAGCTTCACCCAGGCCAGAAAAGATTTAGGGTCTGCTGGCCAGATAATAAGAAAAGTTACCTGTGCCCCATATTTTCCATACTTTATTAAATTCTCAATGGAAAAAAAAAAATCGAAAAAAATCAATGAGGCACTAACTAATCGGCTGGATACAACTTTGCAAGTTATGAGTTTGCAGCCAGTGGAAGCTCTTACATTGTTCAGCCAAGGGGAAAACATGTAAAACATACATGTAAGAGGGGAATTAGCCTTTTCAAGTATTGCAGAGACTGACACTTGATCATTCTCTGGACGTGAGAGAACATGATCTGCAGACTTCTAATTTGGGGATGTTACATGGCAATTACTGCACTGCTAGCAGGTATTCAGCGCAACTATGAGGACAGCTAAGTACCATAAATACCACAGGACGGTTCAAATTTTAGCTCAGGTAACTTTCTAGTAAGTTGAACAAGCCCACAGGTTATTTTTCAGCATTGAGTGATGCTGACTGTGACCTCAACTTGGCTAAAACATCAATCTCTCTCACACTCAGAAGCGACTAGCACATGTTGACCTCAACATGAACAACAAAATTCCAGAATTAGAACTGACTGAGCAATACAAAATGTTTTGGCAAAAAAATATCAATGATTAACATTCTGTTACTGTTCCCCCTGCTTTCTGTGGAAAAAAATTACATAGTTTTCTAAAATTTCTAGAGACACTGAAAATCAGTCATGTGTTGTTTTCAGGTTTTACTGTTCTACAAGTTAAAGCATTCACTCTGCTAAGGAAGTGAATCCATGCAAACCTAGTTATAATAAAAATATTATCAAACAAGGAGGCCGTAGTAACTGTCAGTGTACTCTCTACATAACCGTGATCAGAAGGGATGAGTTAGCACCTGGGCCCAGATCCAAAACACAGACTGAAGCAGACAGACTCCAGAAATTATATGATTATGCCATCAAAGAAATTTAAACAATATGCCGAGATCTGATATGTTGTACTTCAGTGCCTTGGATGGGAGATGATACTGCAGTTTTCAAGACCAAAAAGTTGGAATTTCCTCCTTCCAAATGAGTTAACTCAGTTCTTTGTGTAAAGAATCGTTTTGCATCCCATGAATCTAAGTGCACAAAACAGACTGAGAATACCAACATTAGCAAAGATTCAAACATTAATAAAGGTAATTGACTCAAAGGGATTTGCTTGATGTTCAACTTTCGTAGTTTATTGTGAATCTATAGGGAAACAAAATATTTTTCTGTGTGCTTCTGACTTACAACAATGACTTAATTTGATAATACAATACAATATTGTCACCATTTTAATCTCTGACAGCAAAATCTAAATTAATTTAAACAAAAATCTGAAATGATCAAATCAAAGATGTCTTGTAGAGGGAGTAAGCAGAGTTCTGCGAGGCATCAGATTTAACAAGAATCTGAATAGAGAAAGTGCATGAAACCAAAATGTCATTTGCTGTTCTGAAATTTTACTTATGCTTCCCATATTCCTGTCATACAAAGCCCTTGCTGAACGTTAAAATCAATGTATTCTTGGTAGAAAATACAACCATGAATTAAAGTTTGATACTAATATTTGGCTCCTAAAAGTAATTTGGATTTTAGAAAACCACATTTTAGTGTAAAATCATCTTTAGCAAAACATTTTCAGCTACTCAGGTTAAAAATTTTCTTTTTTTTTTTTTTTTCAAGAGCTCCTAAATGTTTTCTATATATGTATGGCCAAGATCTTGAAAATAATGTTATTATCATCTTATATATTTAAAAATTATTTTTTTTTGGTTGTATATCTGTGCAAATATCCCAAGCAGCTAAAAGGTTCTGTTCTCTGTTACAGCAAAAAGGGTTTACACTGATTAGAAAGACGTTTCAAGCTATAGTGGAAGTATTTTCAAACATGTTCATCTGTAATAACTCCAGATATCATTAGCATACCAATGATGTCAGGATAAGGAATATTCATACAGCAGAACCTAGACTATTCAAAGATAGATGAAATGATGAAAAAATTTAGGGTATTCAGTACAAGAAAACATTTAAACTTTCATGATTGTTTCTCTGGTGTCTTTTCAGTGCCCTAGAATCAAGGACAAAATCCAAAGTGTCCCTGCCTAAAATGCATCTTTTGAAAGTTCATTGCCTAGTCTCCCATCAAGTTAAAGACATGTACTGAATTTACTGACAAATGTTCTCTTCCTTCTTTTTTTTTTTTTGAGCCATAGACTTTTTAAAATGAAATTATCTTCACTTTGAACTATGATCATACTGAGATGTTTGGCTTTCCCTCCACCCCCCTCACCCCCTGTTATTTTTTAGTTTAAGTATCACGGAGTCAAAATGATAAGATAGTAGGCAATCTATGTCAGCAGATGATCTGTCCCAGTTTAGGTTTTTTCATAACTGTAAAGATTTCCTCCCATGCTGAATACAGCAAAGAACACTACAAGGCTCAGAATCCTTTTATTCTTTCAGACTAAATTAATAACACTGGAATTCAGTGATGTTTCTTCTCCTTACATTGACTACATCTATAGAATATGGTTTCTACATATTTCCAAAAGGATCCCCAGAGGACTGGCACTTGAAGCTTGTGGCTAAAGACTGAACAATGAAACAGGTCATCTTGTCCTAAGAAATCAGGTCATTCAGCTGTATTTCATGTTATCATTTTGACAACAGGGGATGGGGGAACAGACGCAGTTGTAAGCCAGCTCTTTGGAAGAGCCACTTACAGAACACGGTGAAATAGCAACACTTCTACTGCAAAACCTAAGTTCATCTTTAATACACAGTCCAAATATTATGGGTGCTGGTCTCCCTGTGTTTTCTTCCATTTTCTCTTTATTTCTGAGTAAAGCAACACTTAAAAGCAATTTCAGATTGATGATCCCATGTCTGGGTTTCTTTTCTTAAGGCAAAGCACCACTATGCAAATATTCACTATGGAGGACATTTTATTACTGTGGATGCTTGCAAGAACAAACTGAACGATCACACATTGAACAGTCACACATTTCATCAGAGAATCTCAGACTGTGTTAAGATGCCCAAAGCTTGAAATAAGAAAAAAAGATACCCATATGGTGACAGATCCCCTTTGCTTAACTATAAACTACAGAGGACATGCAAGATTTTTTCTGCATGCACCCACAAATAATTCCGACTTTCTTCATAAAGTCACTGAAGCTACCCTGAGATGGCCAAATGCACAGCTCTGATATATTTTCTAAGTCGTCATCCACAGGTAGCATAAAGAGAAGCCAGTGGAGCTGTTTGTTACGTAGACTCTAACTACACCACTGCATAGATGGTAGCATCCAGCATAGAGGATGAATCAGAAGGATACTGAACAGAATCACAGGGATAGCTGATTGCTGCGCTGTCCTCTGTGGATGCCGAGAGCAAGAAGCTTGGAAATGAACTTGTTACCTGCTGACAAGTTGAAATAAATGGAAATTGGAGAGCTCTTCAAAACTTCTAAGAGTTTAATTAAAGCCAGGCTTTCCCAGCTCCGTCGCAAAAGGCTATACCTGGGTGTAGGTGTACCAACAGAACTGTTTCTAGTCCTTTTGTAAGAACTGACACCCGTGTAAAGACTTTAAATATGTTTCTGAATACTATGTCTCCAAAGCTGAAGCAAACATGTAAAGAAAATCACTGCAGTAAGAAAATAGGAATTTTTATTTAGTAGGTATAGGGTTTTAGCACAACATACGCTGTTAGTGAATCCTAGAGCTGACCCGCCACAGAAAGCATCATCAAAAGTCAAATATAGGTAATAGACCTTGAAAGAAAAATAGTTTTGGATGAAACAACATTGCTTTTGGAACCTCTGCTCTAACTCCTGTTGACAGGGAGCTTACACACGTACACATCAATCTACACACACTACCTTTCAAATGCTTTTCTAATATGTGGTCCTTTTCTCTTGAAATAGGTGCTTAAGCTCATTTTGTACTCAAAAAACCCCCCCAAAACAGGGAGAATAACAGTTCCCGTAATTGCAAATCAGAAGGTAGGTCTGTTTGACACGCTCTTCACTGAAATGTAACTGATACTCTGAAAATATTTCCAAACCCCTAACTGAGCCAATACAGCAGAACACAGTTATATGATACATCCAACACAGCAACTGATTCTCATTCTTGGCTTACTCCTACTTGACTGTAAACAAGTGTAAGTGGGAACTGGGAAGTTATGAAAATGCTGTCCGGGCCCTATATTGGCCTAGAAATTGCAGATTTTGACAGAGGCAGGACCAAGCATGTTTGACAAACACCACATACCTGCTACCCAGCTCAAAGAGTTACTTGCAAGCCAGAAAATTCTAGGCAGAACAAGAGCAAAACATGTGTTGTGCATCCCAAGGACCGCATATTTGTATGCCAGAGACATGAGCTGGCTAGGTGGCCAGCCATGCACTGGCTCGCTATACACAGCTGTGGTGTATTGTATGTTAAGACAGGAGTAGTTAAAGCTATTTGCTTTCTAGTCTCTGGACAGTCAGGACCTACTGTGTTGCTCTGTGACCAGCAATGTACAGTACTTAACTGCAACTCTACTCACAAAGCTTCCTGGATAAATAAAAATACACACATTTTGAGTTTGTTAAGTCAGGCGTCTCCTTTAAGGTTCGCACATTTTTGGCCACTGGAAACACCTTGGAAGGAAATGTCACCTTTTTTTTTTTCTTTTTTTTTTTTAAAGAATGGTCACATATATCAAAAGAAGTATTTCATTGCTTTTTAAATAAGTAAATTCATATGAAAGAACATGTAGAACTGTCCGCTCAGATACTGACCTAAATCTTTCACTAGATTTATCTACCTTTTTCTCAGCTTTGATTGTTCTTCTTTTCTTTTTAATTCTGCCAAAGAAACTTTTACTCAGAGCTTAAATACCAGGCTACATTTAAAAAAATAAGTTTAAAAAAAAAAAGTTCCTCCTCTGTTCCCCAATGAACTAGAAATTGGAAGAAACAGGCCAAATTCCAATTTACAGCAAAACTGAAGTCTGCTTTAGTAGTTAGCCTTGGACTAGAAGGCCAGGCCCTAAGTTGTCTGCGATCTTTAAATTGGCACCAACACCACTTCACCATTCCGCACCCCCACCCCCCCCAAAAAAAAAATCAATTGAGCTATTCTTAGTTACATCACCAGAAAATAATTTTTCTCTCTGCATTCAAAAGATGCAAATCAATTGAAAATATGCATTTCATCTAAATCTGGAGCACTTTGATACATCACTTCCTTTGATGGTAACTTGTTCTATACTGCATCAGCCATCAGGCATGTTGTTCATGAGACACTGCATTAAAGAGGATAAGAGGCAGTTGTTCTGTGATAACTCAGTCACTCCCCTGGGGAATCCAATATGACTATAGCTAGATGCATAGACAATACAAAATATCCTTCAACATAGCTGTGAAATTCTAGCCCCAACTCATAATAAAAAAGGTGCAGAAAAAAAACATATGTGGAGCTACATGACAAAATCTTCTTAATATCACAAACACTCTGGTCAGAACATTTGGAAGATGCATCATCTAGATAAGCATTAACAGAAAGGCCTATCAGAGAAATTTCACCAAAACTACCACCTTTTATTAAACCCAGGGGAGATTTAAAAATCACCCCATTATTCTGACGTCTTTAGAGAGCCTGTTTTCTCTGGTTAAAACATGGTTGAATGCAACATGAAAGAGATCAGGCTTAACCCTAGCATTAAAATATGTGGAGAACCGCCTTAATGACAGAGCCAGATTGAAAGAAATATTTTCGTCTTGGCAGACTTCACAAAATCAGCAGTAGTGTCTTTTGATCAATGTCAGCCTAAATGTCAGCTGCTTGGCTAGAAGTTGAGGATTGAGCTTCACAGTAGACATACTTTAGCCTCACCCACACTGGCACTTATTTAAAAGCCAAGGATCCCTCATGGAATTTTGGAATTCTGAAGTCTGGAACATCTGGGCTGTGCAAAGTTAAAAAAAATGGTCCTAAGCATGCAGAATGGTTTGCAAATGGAGAGAAAGAAAACTCTCCAGAAAGATGTTCCCTCTGCATCTAAGAGAGATAATGATCACTGTTTCGGTGCAAAGAAATAATATGAAAAATATCAACAATAAAACAGTTTGAGATGACACTGACAGTTTTTTTGAAGTGAGGAAAATATGATGCTCACAACCATAGTTAGAAATTATTCCAGTCTAATTTTAAAATATAATTTCTGTTGAAATCACAAAAGCCCATTTGTATTTTCTCAGTGTTCTTGCACTCAGTAGAATTATTTCCACCTTTAAGATGGATAAATGCTTAAACATTGAACTGATTTTGCAGTTTGAGTAGAACGATATCTGTTACTTTAATTTAAGTGTTTGCATGCACAGAAAAATAAAATTGCAGTTATACAGGTAACATACATAAAAATATAAAAACCAGACCTCTTACATGGGAAGGTTTGGAAAGGATACTACATAATTTGTGTAAAAGAAAAAAACCTCTTAATTAAACAAACAAAAAAAAATTAAAAAAAATAATCTAAGAACAACTACATTAATAGCACAAGAATGCATGATCTTATCATACAGCTTAAATTTTGTGCCTATCAAAATCTCTCTAAGTCATCCTAAATTCTTTGGAATGACTTTGCATTCAGCCTGCTGATCAAAATTCATTAGATAGATATAAAGTGGACTGAAACTGTATTAAAGAGAGTTTTGAAATAATGTTACATGTGGTAAAAAAGTGTGAACACAATCATGGGTTATAATTTACCTATTGTCCACGTTGGCCTAATAAAATGTGCACAAAGGCTGATATCCAAGTCCCTATCTGCTTAAGTAATTTTGCCAACTGAAGTAACTGAGACCAACTATCAAAGATGTGAAAATACGAAGAATCCGTGGGGTCACGTGCCTTACAGTTGCAGAAAGGAATTCCCTAAACGTGAGGAATTTCCCTCCTATCTAGAGATCTACCATTTACAACAATGCTCTCCCCTGAAGGCAAGGTCAGGATATGCTGGAAGGGCTCTGGAAGAGTCATCTACACTTTGCCAACAGCTATTCTAAATATCATTCTCAAGGGAGATATTTACATGTTTTAGTACAGAACAGGCCTGGGATCCATCTAGCATACACTATAGGTGTAAAAAATAGAAAGGCAGGACCAAAATTTATAGCATACCACCCAGGCAGATACACGTGACCCACCTTGGACAAATACAATTTGGGAACAGCACAGAATCCAAGCCAATTTGTATTTTCACAAAAGTAGTACAGTAACGGCTTGAAGGCAGAAGAAGAAAAGGGCTTTTTATGATAGGTATGAATAACATTGGTTCCCATCAAAGGCAATAAGGGTAGGTGTTACTCAACAGTCCACCCATAATGCTTAAAACATTGTCTGAATTATGACAATATTTGGGTGACTTTTTCTCAGTGAAACCCCTTAGATGTCTCCAAACTTATTCCATTATTATAAGCATAAAATAAATGTAGATTCACTTTTCATGTGGTTTTGGCATCACATTAAAATTGAGTTTGAGTTACAAATGCATTTTCCCCTTAACATCATGGATAGATTGCAGTTTCAAACAGAAAAAAAAAAGTTTTAAAAAGGAGAAACACATTAATAAGCCATCCTTCACTTTACTACTGAACACGATCTGGTCCAGACTACAATGGTTAGTATCAGGAACTTGAAATGCATCTTCATTGGATATCATATAAATGCCCTTTGAATGTGAAGTTACTTCAGTAAGGGGAAAGCCAGTTTAGCATAGACTGATTTTCTGATAGTGGGCTTAATAGTCAAGTATTTATTTATTCTTCCTTCATGATCGTTTGCTGAAGAAAGAGGAAAAATTAACATGTAGTCAAGTGTAATACTGCTTGTGAGCTTTAGTTAAATTTTTTCCTCAAAATTCCACTCAGCACAGCTTAGGCTGGTTGCAGAACTGTGTGCCAGAAAGGGAGGAGGACCATTCTTCCCAACCATATTTCTTCTCCATCATCTGCTTAGATCTTGGACCTACAGGCCCAGGTGTTAGAGGCAACATCGACTCTGTTTCCTTTTCCATCAGGAGTGCTGAGAGTGCAGAAGGGTGGAAACTTGGCTTTGCAATGACAACACACTTGCTCTAATTACATTTTTATAGAAATGAGAAACTAGTTGTGCTGAAATTGTAGAGATTATAAACATTGTGTTCTATATTGTGCCATCAGCTTTCAAGCAGATGGCTCAGTTTATTCAGCAGATGTCCGGGTAGCTTGATCTATTCCAGTGTTTGACTACAAATAAACTAACTAGGTTGACCAACCCTTAAGAAATGCATGAAAACTTCTCATGTTCAGAATAGTTCTCAACAGGAATATTTCTATATTACTAGTTTTCAAGTGTATATATCTCATAGCCTTTTAGACATATATTAGCTTTCCTCTCCCAGAACAAAGTGCCATCATGTCTGAAAATCTCAGCTGTAAAGTGTGGGAGTGAAAATTATGTTATGAATTTTTTATTATCTTATCCTACTTGGTGTAAAGTTCAAAGGTCGGAGATATGTAGGATTCAGTGGAATGTATTTGCTGGTTATATTCAGATCTGATTAAAAAAATATTTGTGACATGATCTAGAAACAATTTTAGCTTCACTTAGAAATGTGTTGTACTAACTCCCTGCTCATAATGGTAGATAAGAACACAGGAAAGAAACTTTTCAAGTTTGCATCCTTATATTACTTTACCTTGGTAGAAAACAAGAGTTTTCTGTAGGACTACTAACAGATTAATATTTTATTTTCATGACTGAGTCAGTGCTAAAAACCAGGAGCTAAGTGTACAAACAGAAGGGGAAACAGAACTTCAGAACCAAGTCAGTGGAGTTCTACTGAACACAAACTTTCTACCAAAGATATGGCTAGTCATCTGAAAATTTCTCTCAGTGGCAGAAGCAGCACGACAGGAAAGAACTATTTAGTTCAACAAGATTAGGATAACTGATGGTTGTATTTTTTAGGACTTCTTTTATTCAAATAATTGAAGTTAGGTAATCTATTGTACCTTGACTTTTTGAGCACACATTTGATTTTGCCAACTTTGTTTCATTGTTGTATTTCAGAGTTTTATGCAGACAGAAAAATTTCAGTTCAGCCTCTGATTTAAAAATTTGGTGTATAAATAACTTAACTCTCGAGCATTTACAACCCATGGCATTGGATTCAGTTAGAGTGTAAATGCAGATATTTCAGTGAATTTGTCTTTTTTTTTTTCTGTCACAACTATTTTCCCAGCTACTGCATTAGCTATCTTTACATGTACCTGTGATAATCAAGGAATGAAATACAGTCATTTACAATAGAATGAGACAGTCTTTTAAAATGGCCTTGTGACTCTTGTTTCCTTCTAAATGATATAAACTTTAAATCTAATCCTGCTCCCATGATGTACATGCTTTCATTCTTACACTGCTGCTTTTAATAACACCATGAACTAGAAACAAAGCTTTGGAAAAAAACCTCTGACTTTCAGTACACCTATATCCTTTGCCTACATTTGCTAAATACTGTATGAAATGTGAAGTTCTACTATAGGTACCCTTTTTATGACATATCTGGGGAACTAGTCACATGTTCAAAATTAAGCGCATTCTTAAGTTTGTCAATGAACTGATGCTTATCCCTGTGAAAGATTTTGCTTGCAGAGAAATCAGAGCTTGGGGACTTGAAAATGGGAATCACTACACTATAGAAACCATTACTTTCAATACAACATCATATGTTATTGCAGTTTGTGGATCACCCATCCCCAGAGAAAGTTGAAAACAGAATTGAGCTAATAGATATAATGGCCACACCTGCAGATGTGGTACAGATTTACAAGCATCCCATACAAAGCCTATAAATTTCCCTCCTGAAAATTAATACCAGCTATAATACAGTACATGTGCAAAAATCTCTGCAGGCTGAATAGCACCCAAAAGTCCAGATGGTTTATTTCAATGAAACATTAAAAAACCCCAACATCTAAATAGGCAAAAAAGACCAGCACACTCTGAGCGTAGAGATTGTTGTAACTGACAAACACAGCATAAAAAAATCTTAATTAACACTTTATACACTCCACCTTTTCACTTTGCAGCACAATCATCCATGCTTATTCTTGATACACTAGGCAAACTACACGATATCTTTTAATGGATCAAACCTACTACTTTACTCAGGTGATCATAAGTCCAGCTATGCCTATGCAAAAGATACTGTCCGCTCCTATTCTCCAGCCCTTTGGAATAATAGTTTTTAAACACAGTTTCAGTTCATTATTTCTTTTTTAACTAAGTTTTAAATATTTTCTGTTCCTGCATTTTTTTTGCTCATCTTCCTCCTCAACTCACTCCTCCTTCTTTGGGAACAACAAAGTTGGGTGCTTTAGGACAGTATTAAAATCACATCAGTCAAATGGCTCCAACTGCTCTTGTGTTTTTTCAGCCACCAAAGCCAGGAAGAGTTGAGACTATTTTGGATGCTCCACACAAAATAGGAACCTATGACTATGGACTTATTTTTCTCAGGTTTTTTGTTGTGGGGTTTTTTTGGGGGGGTTTGTTGTGTTTTTTTTTATGGATCACAGAAACTTTATACCTTGAGAAGGCTTAGATTTCAGGCTGAAAAATCTCTATAATTAGCTAAAGACAGCACACAACTATATGGATTAATTGTTATTGGGGTTTAGCTGTAATATTCTCAACATCCATCCATCACTGATATACATCTATGTTTTCAGTGACTATTACAATATACTTCAAGGAAAGTCATATTATGGAGTTGGAAATTTGTTTCTATCAGCTTTTGAAAGATGATGACGACGATGCTACAGAAAATATTGACTCATATCACTTTAAAAGTCTTGTGTTTAACTCATCTGTAGCTAGTTAATGGAAGAAGCTTGACTTGAAAACTGCAGGGTTTCCTCTCATGCTCAAGAAGAACTTTTCTGCATTGTTTCCTGCTAATTGTTCATAAAGAGTTTAAGATCATGAAAACAAGATTTTTGTCAGCTGTTTCAGCAAATTGCTCTGATTACCTATAACAATATTACTGTTTCAATCTCCCTCTGCCATTAAATCTTCTAGAAAGCTTGTGTAGAGTCTCTGTTGTTGAAGTCAATGGTTAGTAGGCAATCAACGATCTAGCTGCCTACTTCTGACAGATGCCTACTTCTGAGCAGCTTTGTCCTCTGGTATTTGATTGTATAGAGCTTAGAGATGAGGCAAAGGTCTATTCTTGCTTCATAATTATGCCAAGAATCAGGAGAACTCCCTTGTCTCAGAGGGGAGTGCCAGGTGTCAATGCCTGGCCAAGCAGAAGTGAACTGCTGTAGAAGGCAGTCTGCTGATGGACTCTCTGCACAGCACAAGGAGCCCAGCCAAATATATGAGAATGTACTGATCTTGGCCACTAGCTCATTTCAGTGGAAGCAGAGGAAGAGGAGGAGGCATCAGGAAGCAATTCTTAGCTACCAGGCACCTTTCACTTGCATTCCAGTCCTTCCTTGCCACTCCTAATCTCATTCTATTCAATGAAGACATGACAGCTAAACTCATAGCTTTGAACAAATAGCTGGGCATTATGTCATTTCAGGACCATGTTAATGCAAGCAGATTGCTTCTGGGCTCGTACTTGTATATCTGCAAGATTCTCCACTATTACTTCATACAGACTTGGGGTTCTGCACAGCATTGCACTGCACCATGAACACACACTAAAGCAATTCTGCAGGCAAGAAAACTAGGTGCCTATGGATTAGCAGGCAATGAGGCATAGTTTGTATGCAAATCACTCTTGGTCCTAGACTCCTAAACTGCAGCTCTGGTGGAACTGAGGTATGTGAATCCATTTTTGAATCTGGACCTCTGTGTCTTATGTTTTTCAAATTTGCTTGAAGTGTGTAGCAAAACCACAAATTAATGCCATAAAAAGGATAGGAGAAAAGTATTTTTCATCAGTGAAATACTACAACAGTAGTATTGAAAGCGAAGTAAGTGTCAAAAAAATAAAAAAAAAAGTTAAAAAAAATGTGAAAAGCATAAGGCTGGGAAAGGAATAACTTGCTGCGTGAAGCTGCAGCAAAGGAAAACAACATGACTGAGCTACAGTTTGCCAAAGTAGCTTAAAGCAGCCCCAAAGAAGCAAAAGTCTGTCAGCAAGAGTTTCCCCCTATGACTCTGATCTTCAAGTTTAGAGCTTTCAGGCAATAAACAAAAGGAACACAGGTTGCTACAACATAAACAGAGAAATTTTTAACTCAAGCTACATAACAGGCTTGCTTTTCAGTTACAAGATGTTTCATTCTGCTGCACAAGAGACTCACTTTTAACCACCAGAGAAGTACTTTTATAGAGCTTGCTAGTTTAACTTGTGAGCAGCCTTTTAGCCATGAGCTACTGTCTCCCTGCTCCATCCTTGCCTCCTTGCTTTAAATGAATGCCTTAATTGCCATTGTACTCAAAGCATCTTTGAGCGCACAAATCTTCTGTTTGAAATAGCTCCAATTTATAATTCCAGAAAGGAAAGCTGTCAGGTATGGGAAATACACACCGTAAGTAACATTCCGCTACAGCTTTTAAGTTACAGAGCAGACTGTTGTGAGTGTTCCTGCTTGCCGTGGTGCAGGCTATACCAGGACACACCGTATCTAGTCTTCTCTTGAGAACTACTCAGAGGATGACACTATTATTAAGGCCTGAGCTGAGGTAGACCCAGTAAGCAAATAAAACAAAAAAAGAAACATGGCTAACAACCTTCCCATCCTCTATTTTTCTGAGAATTGGTGGCAATTTGAACACTGTTTTATTCCAACTGATCTCTCAACCAAGCTATGAAATTCAGCTTTCCAGGCATTCCCACTTCACCAGTATCATACCACAGCCAGCCCTATGGGAGTTCTCATTTTCACTGGGATAACACAAGGGCTCTGTAGGTTCTCCCCAAGGTCAATGAGGTTTCTAAAAGGATAGACAGGAATCTAGAGGGATTTGCAAGCAGCCTGACAGCCACTCATTTTGGTGCAAGTCAGACCATTAGACGGTTCTGAAAATCCCAGTTCGAGCCTGTTTCCAGCTGTAGGCACCTAAATCTCTTTAAATAAGGATTCCGTAAGAGTGCACAATAAGGTCATTTGAGGAGATCAAATAAGCTTTAAGTGGCATATGGACATAAAACCAACAAAAGCAGCTGTTAAATGATAACAGCTTTTGGACATGAACTACAATAGCTAGGATGCTTTTTAACTGGCCATTTAGATAAGTTAGAGATTAATAAAACAACAGTAATAATAAAACCACCAAAAAGCTCTCTTCTAAGGAGAAATCTATAACCAGAACAACAATGAACTTTTCTCTGTTATCTCCAAAAGAATTAATTGTACACTATTTTTCTGTTAGTAAAGAAATGAAATGGTTTGGACACAACTTTGAAGTATCAAATCGCAAATCAAGTTGAACAGAGAAACTCTCTGCTGATGAGGCTGTAATCTACATTCAGGAAAAAAAAACCCCAGTTCTGGTTATCTAATAGTTCTCATAGTTGGATGATACCCTTTGGGTACCACAAATAAGGTTCAGTGAAGTTTGGCCAAAACACTGGGTTCTGGAGAACTCTCCACGCCTCCAGGAGTCAGTTGTCAGCCTTTCCTCTTCAACTGATGACTCCTACTATTGTTCAAGAAATTCCTTCCCTACCTTCCCCACTGCAGTAACCCTTTCTCTCCGCAAACTCCAGGCTGCTGGGTAAGCAGGGTGAAGGAGTAGATAAACCAGAGCTGGCTCTCATGCAGAGGAGGGTTGAAATGGAGGAATGGGTAGGTCAATGCTTCAGATGCAAGGGGGAAGGGAGGCATGAGTGAGGATGCAGGGATACTTCCCTGCCCAGCAATGGCTGCTACCATACGTACCTTGGCTTCTCATGAATGGGAGCAGGCGAGCTGTCTGAACTAGGTACTACTTGAACCTTAAGTTCATGGCAAAGACAAGGTAGGCAATCTGTTGCTGCGGGCAAGTGAATACTTTTTCTATTCTTAAAAGTATACCTGAGAGAAAGAGGCACTTGTGGAAAACAGTATAGGCAATAACCCGAATACAGTGTAAGCAAAATAAAGCATTTTTACAATTAGTTACAACATGGTCAGCAACAACAAATCACACAACTAAGTCATTATCAGAGACAATTCTATGTATGCAATCATACTCTTATCACCTTTCTATTTACTTAGGATGGTCTTGTGAGACAGGGAGAATTGTAACTGCTACTAAGACCCAGAGAAGGTAAGCGACTTACTCAAAATCACAAAGGACGGGTGTGGCTAAGCCAGAAGTGGAACCCAAGGCATCCTGTACTGTCACAACATGAGGTACCCGTTCTATGCCTCTCGTCGTATTGCTCTTATATTGGCCTCAGCTGACGTTGTACCAGCACCTGAGTAAAACAAAAAAAGTTATGTAAAACTCACCAATAAAAGTGATACAGTCATTCTTCGTTTACAGAGTTTATAAATAAATCTATTAGTTAGCCTTCACTGCGTTGAAGTCTGCCTTCTACAAGAGCTAGAAACTCAAATTTAACAAACCCTGCTGTACCAGCTGGATTAATGTTAGTCAGAATTGCAATGAACATGTAATGAAGAGTCATGTAAAATAAAGGTGCACCCACTTTTAAATACCAGCAATGCTACAAATTCAGATGAGTTGAAGCACACTAACAACAATAAAAGATCCTTGCATTTCAGTTTTGTTATCCATCAAGGAATGCTCTCTGGATTTTCTTTGCAAGGACATCTGTAAAGTGAATTTAAGAAAATACATAATTCTGGGTTTAATTATTATTTAACTAATATTTTTCCTTTTTTTTTTTTCTGATGGGATTATATCTTACCTACTATCAAATGGCTTTAGGCTCGTGTTTGACACAACTATTTTAGAATGCTTTTTTTTTTTTGTCCTAACAAATGCTATAGGTTTGCAGTTATAAAAGTCTAGGGTTTTGTCCTAACAAATATAGTTTTGCAATTTTAAACTTCTGGGATTTGCCCTAAGAAATACTATAGTTCTGAAGTTTTAAACTTTTGGGTGAATAAAAATCAGTCCCAATTTGGAAAGACAATTTAGAAAAATGTCTTTTTAAGTCGCAGGCTTACATACGTACCCTTTAGTACAGGTTTCACTTCATCCAGGAGTACTCAAATTTATTACCTTCATTTCTCTAGTAGGAGCTGCTTTCAGCTGCTTCCATTGTTCTTATTGCTATGTTTATTTACATTTATGCCTTCGTTTTGTTTACATAAAATTCAAAATTATATTGGCATGAAGTTTAAATTCCCTTCCTAGTCAACCTGGAAAGTCTCAGATTTTGACAATGCAACAAACTTGGAGGAGAAACCCCCAAAAAAGTTCAGAAAAATGCCTCTGTTATCAATGGCAGCCGATGAGCCCTGCATCACTGGTCACTGCCTCCTCTGTTCTTCCAACATTGCTGTTTGTGTGGTTGCATCGCAGGGCTGAAATGATCTTTATTTCAGGTCAAACTCTCTTTATTTTTGTAGATGGTTGGGGTTTTTTGCTTAGTTGTTTTTCTAAACCCAGGAACCTTGTAGCTGACTGGTTTGCAGTTTATTCTCAAAAGCTGTTGTACCAGTGCAATTGAAAAGGCAATGAACTGCAGCATCAAAATGAATGTCTGGGGGCAGAGAGAGATGGGAATGTCTAACCTGACTTCCGCGCCAGAACTGACATCGCACAAATACGTTGTTTTCAGTCAAGCAAAATGTTGAGCCTCTAGGTAAATATTTGTATTTATTTTTTGGTAAAAAGGGCCATTTCTAGTCAGGCTAAGCATCTACTGAAGTATGCAATAATTAAGAGAGGATGTAAAGAAAATTAAAAGGGTAACTTTTCTGGCCATAAAGTACTGTTTTCACCAGTCATCAGCTTGATTTGTAACAATAAACCTCAAGGATATCAACAGTAATGACACAAGGTTATCAGAGAGGTTACAAATTCCAGTTCATGGGATTTGGAAAACTGGAGTATGTTTCAGAAATCTAAATCTACAGCAACTTTAATTTTCAGAGAACTATCTAACAGTTATTTTTTAAATATTTCAACAAAAAAAACCCTATGGGTTTAGAAGCAGTTTTGGAACAAACCTCAATTTTGTTTTGGGATTTTTTTCAGTTATTCCATGTGCATGACATACATAATACAACAATAGAGCCACAAATTAAAAGTAAGGAGGATGGTGATGACTATTATTATAATCATTAAAAAATATGCACACTGTAGATCCCGATATACAGTCAGATTTGGATAACCTTATTTATAAAAGTTTTGATTTACTCTTCTACTCAGAAACCTGAAACCAAGTACAGGGTAAATAAACACAGAAAGATACATTTAGCATTTCTCATCAAACAACTGAAAACAGATGCACCAACAACTACAGAAATCTGAATTAAAATGCCATCATTTCGCTCACAATAAACTGCAATTTTGATTTTACAAACATACATACAATTACATTTTCACGTTAATTAACTACTAGTACAAGTGTAGAAGAAAATATCAAATATCACAATTACTGTAGCTCCAAACAGAATTTTTAGTGTTTCAGTCACATCTTGACACAACTATCCAAAACACAGTCTTGTCAAAATGCATAAATCCAGGGTCTCCCCTGCCTCCTCTAAACAGTCTACAGGTATCTTTTAATCACTTCCTTTGGATGAAGCCTCAGTTTTATGCCATGCCCCACTCACTGAAATTAAAGTGCTATAATCCATTAGACCTGCTCTAAAATGCAAGGCAATTATTAGTAATTGCTCTTGTTGTTCTTTTTGCATAAACATTCCCTTCAGTTGGCTGGTATTAACAACAACATGTACTGTGCCACTTCCTTCCATTTATACTTCTATTACTTCACTAATTGGAATCTGTCAGGATCCATAGGTTTCAAAATACACTATTTTTCTAACCAGGTCTACTTTTGCCTTACTGGTGCCTGTTATCAGCTTCTAACAATAATAATATTTGGGTTAAAAATAAAGAAATTAAAGAATAATATCCCCTTCCTTATATGATACTTTCGTGTCTTACCAAAATTATGAGTGGATGCCTTTATATCAAAATGTGTAAACATCAACTACTTGGTCCGAAAATTCTTCATGAAGTTTCTGTGAAACCCACCTCCACTGAAACAAGGAATAACAGAGCAGTATTTACCTCTAATGACCATTTTCAGCCCAACCTAACTCAGTTATCGTTTTCAGTTCAGTCCAGTTGCTTTCATGATCAAATATTTCCATTTTATCCATAAAAACATTTTACAAAATATTTATTTTTTAAAAGCAGATTTATTTAATTTTACCTCCAGATAGGTTTTCTTTTTCTTTATCTGGCTAGTAAGATTTCCAACATTAGAGTAGATGTCTCTTCACCCAGGTTCCCTTATAACCTGACAGTATATTTGCTCTATATTTCTTGCTTGTAATGGGAATCAGATCGGTACTGTTACTTCATCAATAATTATACATACAAATATATTAACCATAAAAGTATGTTGTCCCTTCATGCAAAGTCATATTAAACATGAAAATTACAGCAAATTCCAGATACGTGCAGCATTTTTCCAGAGTGAATTTTCCCTCCTACTCACATTTTCAATCCAATTTCTGTGAGCCCTTCAATGATTGATGCACACGGAAAAATAGTATCTTAGAAAGATGGTGCAAAGATCCCCTTCTGAGCAGGAATTTTCAAACCCTGCTCATGGAACCACATCACCATCCTGAAAACTGTAGTTGCCAGAGGAATGGCTTTTTGAGCATTTAAGCTAATGGAACATGTAGTGCACGCAGTAATATATTGATGGACTTGCACACTAGCAGAGGTATAAACTTCAGCTTCCCCATCTGTTCCTGGGGTATTTTACAAGATCACTCCCTTCCATGGGTTTTCTGAACCCCCCCCTGCAGCCGTTCCTTCATTTGGAGCACTTTTAGGGTGTCTCTCTCCTTTCTCTGTCTCCCCCGTTTCAGGACTTCTAGCACAGTATTTATCTTGGAGATCCTTACTCATCTTCCCAACTGCGTTTGGAAGCAGACTAGGGCATTAAAAATTAACAGGGGATCATAGGCAGACAAGGCAGTATGGATACACAAGCCTTCTTCCTATAGAACAGCAGACTAAAATATAATGCTAACTTATCAATAGTCCTCTTACACATCTACCCGTGCACCTGATATTGCTGGTCAAAATTTGTCATCAGTTTCATCTTGGTCTAGCTCCATTACCTTGACCGGAAATAGCTGTGGATTATATTGTGAGAAAAAGAAGGTCCTACTGTATCAAAGAGAGTTTGTCTGGATCAGGAAAATGAAAGGTCTTCTGCACCTGTATTCTAATCTAGGTGCATTTTAATATAGATCTAAATGACCAATTTCTTTAAATGGATGCCATTCCTTACCTGCTTCCAGAAAAGACATAAAACTGAAATAAAAAGGTGGAGATACCATAACTAAGACTGCTCAGGCTCAGCCTTGAATGAGGAAATACAAAAATCATTAAAGCCAGATAAAGGGAGTCAAGCCAACACGTTCGCATGCCTGTCAGCCAAGTGGTTATGCATCTTCCGCCTAAGGTGATGAATCTGTAACCTCGAAGCGTAGCATAGTGTGTAACCATATTGCATTTCCACACACCAAAATCTTTGAACTTAGGCTGAACCCTGTTCAGGAGCTTTCTACTGAAAAAAGAAACTACATTTGCATCGATTCTCCTAGCAGCTATTCTCTTCAGAGCAATAGATTGTGCATTCTTGACGGTAGGCCTAGAGAGCTGACTTTCTTTCCTGCACAGTATTTACATAAACAGTATGAGCTGTAAATTTTCAAGACTGCAGACAATTTCTTAATGATCCTGCTTTCAAAATACAGTTTTTTTAAAGGTAGTAAATTCCGGTCAATAATTCCATATCTGCTGTTCTATCAGAATATTTTATATTGAAATATGACAAGTTTCAGTAATTTTCCTTACATATTTAGTATCAGATAATGTTGACAATTTTTCTTTATGAAACCAAACCAGCCCTTGACTTGTATTTACAGCAGTGACTGAAACTGAAGAAACATAAATCATTGATTTTTAACTGTAATTAAATTAATAGCAAAACCTTTGATCTAAATAAACAAATTAATTTAATATTTATTTGTACATTTTAGTTATTTGTCTAAAGAAAGGTTGACTTTTTGAGTGATAGAATTTGGTATTTCCTTCTGCTGCACTGAATGTATACATACGTATTTAACTTAGTAGTTATATATGACTACTTTATGTTTACTTCATTTCTAATATTTAGTTTTATTATGTTAGAAAACAATTATAATGATTTTTTAAAAGTTGATAAGTATCAATTATATTAGCACAGAAATTTGAATCTGCTTAGAATAAACAAAAACATTTTGAAATTTTGTTAAAGTTGTCTTAAATATGTCAGATTCATAAGAAAACTGATGTATTAATAAGCTAATTTTCAGTACAAATGCATTTTAAGTAACATAAGCGTTTTTATGCACTTAGTGATTTAAACATATTATTTCCATACTTCCATGACTTCAGGAAGAATACATCTCAGCTTCTCACATCTAGCTCCTAAACGCACACTGGAAAAGGGGGAGGGAAATTTATAGCTTTTTCTATTCTCCCAACTGGATTTTAATTTTTCAATGAACTAATTATAAACTATCTGAAAATAAACCAAGAAAACTACAATACTCACACACAGAAGGCAGTGTTTCTATCAATAGCTAGTTGAATACTTCAACAAACCAATTCCAGGAAAACTTTGGCAGAATATCGATGCTGCTTATTACTATTTTCAAAGGCAAATAGTTTCAATAGTTTATAGCAGGTATAGTTATTATATAAATTATGATAGTTTCAAATTCTTTATATATACATGTGCACACTTTTTTCCCCACACTTCTAAAAATATTTTTAAATGTATATTTAGAAAGTCAATGAAGATGAAAATAGATTTCATTTTTAATAACCCTTCAACAAAAATATAAAGTCCAACTGCTGCACTCTTAAGTCCATGGGGAAAATCCAGAAGAAGTGTTACATGGCAAACTGTAACAGACTCATTTGTAAGGAATCATACTCTCAGCAATTAAATGCATGAAGCACATTAATTAATATCTTGCATTTACATAGATAGTCTTTCATCTCAAAGAGTAAAGGACTTTGCACAAACATTCAAAATATATCTTCATGAAACTCAACCAGAACAGTTTCATGCATCAACTTAAAGAAATTCTCTAAATATTAGCCACTTATCCAGCACCTTTTTCACAAAGTAACTATTAGCTACTTCAACAATTCTGGCAAGCAAAATCCAAAAATTCTCTTCTATTAGTAGCACAGGAAATTAAAAACATCTCACAAATTACTCCAGTCCCTGCTATAACTTAAAAGTCTCTCTGGGGCCACCTGACATACTCTTCTTTGATCTCCCCTTCCCCTTGTAAACCACATAGCCCTTACCCCCAAAATTAAAAAGATACAGCTTTTTCATCTCTGGTCTCTGCAATGGTAGCTTATGCATTTATGCCATGCCTTATGGCATCATCAGCTTTATGTTGCACCTGCTACATGATGATTTGACAACATTGTTCAGTGAAAAGACCCTTCTCTCTTTGTGAGTAATTTTTATTCACATGTGGTAATTCTCATTGAACTTCTGATTTGAAAACTTCTGACTGGTGGGGACCTCTATTACTTACCTCTTTCCACTATATTTGCTTTTTTAAGAAGTCAGAGATTCATGGAATTTATGATCTACCATATTATCCAGTAAACAAATGAATTATTCTTCTTATACAGGAGTCCATTACACTGTATGCATACAGCAGCTGTCACACTGTCCTTTCTTTTGTCCATGAAGTCTAGAAGCTTGTATCCTGCAGTGCCCAAACACCTCATCAAACATCAAACAGTTCAGGCTATTTTACACAATAAAATTTCCTTTCTGATCTCTGCAGCGGCTGAAGTCTGCTTACAGTTGTGCTACTAACTCTAGTGACAGGGTAGCTTTTGGTCAGGGTATTTTTCAACTTACTGTGACCTAGGTATAAAATTTAAGCTCCACAGTGTCTTGCTCTTTTATGGTAAAGAATGGAGTAAGAGCAGCAAGACACATCTCTCCTTTTGCATCACCAGTGAAGCAACAAGCACATTTGCAGTCCTTATGCATTGCTAGGTACATGCTTTGTTGTAGCTAGTCAGGTATTTCGTCTTCCCTACCATCTGCAAAACATATGCCTCCAGGGAAAGGAGAAAAAGAAAAAAAAAAAGAAAAGAAAAGAAAAAGGAGAAAAGTCATCAAGTTTTCTTCATGTTCCTCTGAGACACTTAATGGCATTAGGCCCTTACAAAGAAAAGATTTTTTAAAGAATCCTAGCAGAGTTGTGACAAAATCAACCAAAGAGGAAAACTACTCATTAAGCTTTCTGTAGTTCTGCCTAACATGCAGCATAATCCCACATCTGGGGATGTGGAGCCCTCTGGGCTCAGGACTAATGGAACAGTTGTAGATATATTTTTGAGTCTCACGGTGATGAACCAAATGTTATTTTGCTTTTTAGTATTTGACTTTCCATCTCAGGTCAGTGCTCTAACATCAGTCAGACTCAAGAGAGTAACTAGAAGTGACATAATTTGCAAAACATACCCTGCAGCACAATGAAAAATGATGTAGTTAAATAAAAACAAACAGTGTGCTGGGTAATTGGGAGCTGAACTTATTTATTACAAATTGAAAGACTCCACAGACCTAGTTAAGCGCAGCTTCTGAGCATAAGTAGCAAATAGGAAGAGATCACTGCTGTCTGTCATGTGCTACATGCTAATTTTTCTACTTAAGGTAAGGTGGGATCATCAAAAGGCTAGGAAAGGGTTTTCAGATGTAATTTCCCACCTTGAGCTATCCCATTGCTGAGCATATACCATCATAGAACGGTCAGGGTTGGAAGGGACCTTAAAGATGTAGTTCCAAATTCCCCGCCATGGACAGGGACACCCTACAGTAGACCAGATTGCTCAAAGCCCCATCCAACCTGGCCTTGAACACTTCCAAGTATGGAGCCTCCACAGCTTCTCTGGGCAACCTGTTCCAGTGCCTCACTACCCTCACAGGGAAGAATTTCTTCATAATATCTAATCTAAATCTCTCCTCTTTGAGTTTAAACTCATTACTCCTTGTCCTGTCACTGCACTC
Source organism: Psophia crepitans (assembly GCA_013399095.1). Taxonomy (NCBI): domain Eukaryota; kingdom Metazoa; phylum Chordata; class Aves; order Gruiformes; family Psophiidae; genus Psophia; species Psophia crepitans. Next base: position 341,484 of record VWZZ01006699.1, read on the forward strand.
CTAACAAACAGCCCCTCGCCAGCTTTCCTGTAGTCCTCTTTAGGTACTGGAAGGCTGAAATGAGGTCTCCCTGGAGTCTTCTCTTCTGCAGGCTGAACAACCCCAACTCCCTTAGTCTGTACTCACAGGAGAGGTGCTCCAGCCCTCTCATCTGCTTTGTGGCCCTCCTCTGGACTTGCTCCAGCAGCTCCATGTCTTTCTCATCCTGAGGACTCCAGAGCTGGACGCAGTACTCCAGGTGGGGTCTCACAAGCGTGGAGCAGAGAGGCAGAATCACCTCCCTCAACCTGCTGGCCACACTGTTTTTGACGCAGCCCAGGACACGGTTGGCTTTCTGGGTTGCCAGCGCACACTGTTGGCTCATGTTGAGTTTTTCATCAACCAGCACCCCGAAGTTCTTCTTCTCAGGGCTGCTTTCCATCCATTCTCCACCCAGTTTATAGTTGTGCTTGGGATTGTGCCGACCATAATGGGAGCATTACCAGGGCTAGCTTGTTCCTGGCCTTAAAGGGCTGTTCCAGCAGCTGAAACGTGCTCAGTCTTTAGGAAAAACCTGGTCTGCCCCTTTCTTTTTGGTACGACTGAATGCATGAGAAACTAGAGAAGTGGTGCTGAGAAGGGCTGTTCTGGCATTAAATAACTGGAATACACTTCTATGCCCAGGACATCCTCCACTGGTCTGTTAACTCTGATTACAAAGAAACTATTGAAGACATACAGCTCTAAAAACTAATTGCATATTCTAACTCAATCCTAATTCAGATAGTTTTTATAACGAACTATTGACATTACAGTTTCTTTATTTTATTACACTAGAAAAATGGTAAATGGTCTTCATTTACATCCATCTGGCATGAATTTTCACTTTGAAAACTATTGCCATTTTCAAACCAGAACAGATGATTTACAAAAAACCACACACATGCTTACAGAACGTTGACAACATGATCCCTGTTTCATAGTGAGAGTTAAGTCTAAATGAAATGAAAAGATAACAGAAAACAAACCAAAAGAATTCCAAGATTTGGTGACATACTGTTTAATACCAGGGTGGAAATCATATTACCAAAGAACCTTTTGTGACATTATAACAATGGAACAAAAAAGAAGCTACCTGTCAAACGATGCCATTAGAAAAAATATGACCGTTCTGTGCCATGGAATATTTTAACAAAGACCTACCCACTTACAAAAAGCTAGCAATAATAAACTAATGATACAATGGGGTAGTAATGTAACTCTGAGATATTAAGTGACCATTCAGGAACAGGCTCCCTGTATCATGCTTAAGTTTTAATTTACAAAGTTTGTTTCTCCTCAGAGCTCTTTGACCTGTGTCTCAACAATGTCTCTTTCTTCCCTTGCTACGCTCCTACTTTCTAATGACTTCTGTTCTGACCTCAGTGTGTTTTTGCATACTTCTTGCATATTTTACCAGGGTAGCTGCCATCCTTCAACACTCCACTCCCTTGTAATAAAAAGATGCCAAAATACCTCATGTTGCATCCTTCTAGAAAGTATTGTAATAGTAGGTTCTGATTAGATGATTTTTCCTGTCCATTAAGAGAAACCAGTGGGGTCTCCACGTGAGGCACTGGCTATAATTAAAAGTTGGTCCTATTTGCACCTACTTATTTCAGCCAGGCATATTTCATACAACTTTCTATATGCAAGTGTTGTATACACCTGTTATTCTTCACAGAAATGATACAGAAGTAAAAAAACTGGTTAGGCAAATAGAATCCCTAACCAAAATGCAACTTTCACTTTTTTTCAACACCAGTACACGTGCTAGTCGTGATATTTAAAAACTCCTTTGAAGTTAGTATATCTGATTTAATATGCAAATGTCATTGAGGTCTAGCCTGAAAACCAATACTATTCTAGTCCAATTCAAAATGCTTACCCAAGAAATAATCTGTCAAGAAAGCAAGGAGGAAGAGGTTTCCATTAGAGTACGAAAGAACACGGTGCTGCAGTTGCTAAATGGCTTCCAACAGAAATCTGCTACAGTAATTTCATTGTCATGGTTCAAGGGATTTTCTCTAAAATTTGTCTTGCTACTGTAGCTAATACCACTAGCTCGGAAAGCACTTAAAAGCTGAATCTTAGCACCAATAGGCTGCAATGTGTAGCGCTGCATTTCACCTTTTTTTCTTTTTTTTTTTTAATTTTTTTATTTTGCTAACAGAAAGAGAAAATTAATCATCCCTCCTTTCCCTTTTAGATCAGATTCAGACATGGTGCATGCAGGTTGCCGAAGCTGTGTTTACTACCTCTGGCAAAAGGGTCCCAATCCCATGTCACTCAAAAGCAAAAATCCCATTGATACCAATGCTGACAGAATGTCATATATAGCATTTAGATGCCAGAAAATCTACCTATTTCCTAACGTGGATTGTTCTGAGCATTCACAGTTACCATTGATTTCCAACAGAAGCACATGTGCTCTGGCCCTCTTAAAATTGGATGAAATATCCTGAAAGTAATTACTGTTTTCAGAATTAGCACTATGTTTGACATTGAAAGCATCTGAAGCTAAGTGGGAAAATTTTTTCTTTTTTTTACCCCCCAAAAGAACAGTGATCATTAAGAAAAGAAGGATTAATAAATGGCTTCAAATCTTTCTGTTTCTGAAACTTTTTTACTAAGTGACATTCTTTTCTTAGAAGTCATTTATGTGAAGTATTAAATTGCCGATCATTTGGAATCATATAGCACTGATCATTTCAATTCTATATGATTCCTCTATACGAATGATGCACAGCACAAGGATGCTGTCTCTCTGGGGGAAACTATTGTAACTTTTTTTTTTTTTTAATTTCCTAGAACTTCCTGTGGTAGCTTGGCAGAGTGGGGTCCCATGACAAGTATCTCTATGGTCTGAGAGTAGCAACAGGTGAAACTGAACTCTATCTTTTGAGAAGAAGTGAGCTTTGCTTCCTACTGGTACTGGGTTTAGAAAGACACCAGCTTTAAGAAAGGTGGATTGCTAAGCACAGAATAAACTTTCACATATGGCAGGAGATGGTGGAGAGGAAATAGAAAGGTACCAGCTGAAATCTACTGGTATATATAGACCAGAAAGATTAAATGTTTTGACAGTTTTCTTTGCTGGGGGGGAAAAAAAAAAAAAAAAAAAAACGAAAAAACAAACGTATGAGAACCTCTTAAACTTTTTTTACTGCTTTCCAGTATTTCTCAGAGTTATATGATTCATCTTGGTGAAGGCATACTTTAGAGAATGGCAATGTTTACAGCTAGATGAAAGGTGGCAAGACCATACAAGAAGAATCACGTGAGCCAGAAACTTTTTGGATTCATTGTCTACTTGCCCTGCACATGTTTATCTCCATATGAACATGTGATCAAAGTGATGGCAAAGGGCATGTGTTTGAGACTTACACTGGTATTGATTCCTTGAGGAAAGTAAACTTGTTTTTGGTGCCAGCAACTGACTACTTCACAACACAGAAACTTACTAAATCTGTCACATTTCTTCTTTTCAGAGGGGAAAAAACCCCCCAAGACATTCCTAGGTTCTCCACACTGTGTCAAAAGCATAGTAAATTGATCATATTCTTCGCTCTCTTTGTTAGCCATACTTAACCAGTCATCATACAAAAATATTGCCATGGTAACATACAGCGATAGCAACAACAAATAGCAAAGACATGAGGAGAACATAATTTATGTATGGTCCAGAGGCTTTTACTCACTTGGAACTTTGCTGAGTGATTCTGAATAACAAATTACTTAAAATTAGCAAATTTGCAAATAGCAGAAGAGAAAAAAAGAACTTGTGGATCTTTTCAAAGAATCCTCTTCTCAGTCTCTTTCCATCTTTAAGCATTTGTAAGCCCCTTTCTCTCTTTCTCCCCTGCTGTGAAGTGCAGAAATTTTCCATATCTTCCACCTGGTACGTATATCAAGAGTGTTCAGGATGTTGCATACTTTCCAAAAAACTGGAAATGCAGTTAGTTGTGAAACTATAACATCTGGGTGAGAAAATCATTCTTGCAGAAAGCGACACAGTAACTGATGTTTTTATGAAGAAAACAGATCTGCCCGTGAGCTGATACACTAGATGCAGTGGAAATTCTATTGTGATTTATGCATCTTGTAACCCAAATATAACTCAAGACAACCAAATTGCAACAAGCCATGATGGCATCTTGGAAGAAGATTACTTTTACTGTAGGTATTCAAGAAGAGAAACTATATGTCTGATCTTAATAAAGATCTTCAGAAATCAGACCTGTCTTAATGGATATAAAAATAACACCAAAGCAAAAAAGGAAAAAAAAATAAAAAAATCAAGATCTGCTTCATAGCTTTACCGTGGACTATCTCCAAACAGGGCATAGAGGTGACACAGACATTGATGGCATCAGGTTAGCTAGAGATAACAAATCAGTACATTAGGGTGTCTCAGTACAGATTTCAGGACAACAAAGCATTGTCTCTGTTGGAAATGTAACACTCTGCACACCTGATATCTCGGCACGGATTGTGAAATAACTGCAGGCCCTGCAAGGGTCAATTTGGCACAGAAGCCTTTACAGGGATATTAATTGCAATGGTGGTCTCTATGTAAGTCATCAATTTCACTGCTATAGGGTTTAAATGGTAGATAAAAATAAAACACTGCCCAAAGGATTTCAAAACCTAGCAGGATTAAATTATTTCTGTTGTAAATGTTTTCCGATAATTTTTACAACTCTAAGACTTTCAAAATACAAGCAACTCTGTTTTAACTAAGGAAGAACACCACACTAAAATTCCTCCTATTAGTCTTCGATCCAAACATCAATACAGAAGAAACACCTGACACCAAAGCCAAGTATATTACATAGGGATATTCAGAAGTCATTCAGTACTCAAAATCAACACGAAGGTTTCCCCTCTCTCTCACTTGCTCCCTTCTCTGGGGAACAGTTATTTCTTAGTAGGTGGAATTATGATGTTTGACTTGGCAGTGCAGTGGAAGCATCACATGGCTTATAATGAAGGCCCAGAGTGCTGTTTCTGTTACTGGTAGCTGTTTATGTCACCAGAATGTTCTCACATGTCAAGAGCAGGTGTCCCCACTGCTGCATTATAAATAAAATAATTTTCAGTCAGAATTTGGATTTAAAACAAAAGTAGCAGCAAACAACCAACTATTGCATCTCTAAATACCAGCATGTAGACAAAGAAATAAAATAGATAATCTGAGATCATACTTAGTCATGAAAAGCAGGTGAAAGAGGATTTAAAAACAGAACATCTAGCAGAAAGCAGAACAATTCAGAATTAACAGCATATTATAAGGGTATGAGCATTTAAAGACACAATCCAGAAATTAGAAGGATCAAAGAAAACAGTCTCTGAAAACCATTTAATGTTTAATGAGGCTAAGCATCTGTATTTGGAGACAATCAAAACTAACTCAGAACCTATTCTCAGATTCTTAAACCAAAGCAAATTAAACTTTTCCACAACTTGGGAAAGTTCTGTTAGTATTTCCTTTCCCTTGGACATTTCTTGGTTCAAGCAGCTGAAGATTTAATATGGAAAGAACAACAATTTTTTTTAAGTTTTTACTGGAGAATTTGAGTTGTCTATTCATGTGAAAGGCAACCAGGTTGGTCTGGAAATCAAAGGTCTCAAGTAGTTTCCAGTTCCATACAATATTCAATGAAATTAAGCTGGACCAGTAGTAATGAGAATTGATCAGTAATTTTCCAGCTGCAGGACTGTCAAGTTGGCTTCTTAGGTTCAGCATGGAATTTCTCATGGGAGAGTGATATCTCTGATGGGTAGTGGGGCACTCACTGGCAATGTTGGAGACAGCTTACTTAAATGGACAAAGGAAAGCAAAGATATGAACCTAGGTTTCCCACATCTCATATTTTTAATAAAAGCATACTCCTCAGTGTCTTGGAGGTCTTTTTCTCAAGTTTTACCTTGAGAAACTTCCAAAGGTCTTAATTTCATGTCATTGGAAAAATTTAAAAATTTAAAAGTCACCACCATTCTTCTGTAGAATAACAAAAATTTCTTGCCCAAACTCTGAAGAATGTGATTTCTGTCACCTTTCTCTGTTGCTCAATTTATCAAGTTTCCAAGGAATTCTTGGATACTTCTGTACAAAACAAGATCGAGAACCATGAAATTTTATATCTTCACAAACTAAAGAAAAAAAATAAGTGCATAGATACATACATAAATAAATCAATTTCATTAGCTTGGAGGTAGTTGCCACTTTCATAAACCTCTAAATATCGCTGAACAAATCAGACAACTCTTTGGCATTTTTTGGCTGTTTTTCCTTCTTTAGAGTGAGTCAGGATGCACACTGCATGTCCACATGCAGCTTTTGATTACGCAGTGCAAGAGGAACAGCTATTCCCTCACAAATGCAGCTGCTACACCAGGCACCGATAAAATTCAAAAACACTCACCAACTTTTAAACAAGCCAAATGTCAGAAAGACAAGACAGAAGAATGAGACAGTGAGATGGTATAATGCTGACTGCCAGATTGCTACTGAATCCCTAGAGAATAATTCTCCATCACATCTAATGGTGTGCTGCATGCTGTGTGACTATTTGCATAGTAATTTTGTTTGGAGAATCCCTGACCACCAGCCTTCTATCAGAACTAGTGGGAGTAGAAATCAGCCTTGCATACCAAACAAGTAGCCACTGGAATAAGAAAGGAAAGGAAGGCATGAGTGAGAACATTGAGAGGGGATCTTTAAGAGTTAACAAAGGATTATTTGAATTCCTTCACTATAAAATGAAAAGTAATACAGAGACTGACTGAATTCCAGATTCTTGAAAATCAAATTGAGTTCCTAAAACACATGACTAGATGCTTGACTGATGTAAATAAATGCAACTTCATTAGCTTGAAGGGAACAGTATCAATTTATACCAGCTGAGGTTTTGGTAAACCCCCCTTCTGAGGTTCAACCAACACTCACATGTTCTCAGGTCAGTGGACACATTTATAAGATTCATTCTGAACATACTGTGATGACAAATAGATACAATTACTGTTTTCTCCTCATTGCTCGCCACAATAAATTTTCACTTCATTTTTCATGCCAGAAAACTCTACACATTAACATCACCAAACCCATATTTTGGCAGACCCTGAAGGTTTCCACTGAATCTTGCCTGCTAGCTTCTTTCTGTGACTTACCACAAAAAGCGATGTAGAAGGTAATGCAGAGGGAATTTCTGATAATTATCTGCATCAAAGAAATATAGTTGATTTGAGTTAATTTAAAAATGAGAATATGATCTGCATCAACTGCTCTGTAATTAGACATCTCCTCACTGCATTAGTACCAGAGAGATCTACCTTTTGTGTTTCAGCTGTAGGTCTAACCTTGGCTTGGAATAGCCATTTCTAGCAGAAAGGGAGGATTTCAGTCTCACACATTCATTTAGCCCTTGGACTGTGCTGTGAGAATGCAAATTAGGCTACTGTTTGAGTGAATGACATCTGTGCAACTGGTAGAAGTGCACATGTAACTGAAGAGATATCATTGACTTCTGTCAAGTCAGCAATGATTCATTACGAACAAGTAGCATATGAATCCTGAACCAAGACACAGAAAGCTACACATCCTATAGCTTTGTTATCCAGACCTTATGTGCTCAGAGAAGCAGAACTTAATCATGGATGTGACGGATGGCAAAGTACTATTACGCTCCACTTTCTCTGTTAGTTTCCACCAATACATCTGACTGTTCCCCAGAAAGGAATTCTCTCTATACAACGTTTCTCTGGATATCGTGGCGCTTATTGCTCTGCCTTCAGGTTTGAAGACAGAGTGAATACAGGGAGTGGAAAATGTGGGAAACAAGATTATGCTGCGCATAACAGATGAAGAGAAATGAGGGAGTAGAAGTGCTTTGAGTTCCTAGAGGTTTTTTTTTGTTTTGGTTTGGGTTTTTTTGGGGTTTTGTTTGTTTGTTTTTGGGGCTTTGGGGGGGGGAGGGTTGGGGGTTTTTTTCCCCATTTTTTCCTCTCTATCACCTCTAGTAAAAATTTATTTCCTGAAGAGAAGTGAGAAACATGTAGGGAACACACCAAATTAGTGCACGCTTTCTCCATGAACTGACAATACTGCCAGGTAAATGAATTATGACACTGATTTTAACTCAATGAGTAGGTCACAATAACCAGAACACAGAGTCCACCTCATACATTATATCTGAAAAAAATTCCAAGTCTGAGCAAAATGCTTGCTTTCATTTTTCTGGTAGGAAGCATAAACATTTGGTGAAATCAAGATTTTGCTGGAGACAGTTGCGTATGGATTATTCAGGAACTGATTTTTGTTGTTTTTTTTTTTTTAATTTAAGAAAATATTCCAGTTGTAGTGCTTTAACATAAGTATACCACAGTCATTTTAAAAACCTAGTACAGAGAGTGAGGTGAATTGAATACCAGCTGAACAGCTTGGCCCTAGAGGGTGGTAATCAGTGGTGAAAAGTCCAGTTGGAGGCTCGTAGCTAGCAGTGTACCCCAGGGTTCAATACTGGCTCTAATACTGTTCAAAATCTCCGTTACCAACATAGTTCATGAAGCAGAGCATACCTTCAGCAAGTTTGCAGATGATACAAAACAGGTAGGAGGGACTGATAACACCAGGGGGTCATGCTGCCATCCAGAGGGACCTGGACAGGCTGGAGAAATGGGCTGACAGGAACCTCATGAAGTCCAACAAGTGCAACTGAAAAGTCCTGCACCTGGGCAGGAACAACCCCAGGCACCAAGAGATGCTGGGGAACACCCAGCCAGAAAGCAGCTTTGCAGAAAAGGACCTGGGGGTCCTGGGAGATACCAAGCTGAACGTGAGCCAGCACTGTGCCCTGGCTGCTGCAAGGAAGGCTAACGGTATGCCAGACTGCCCCAGGCAGAACACTGTCAGCACATGGCCGGAGGGGATCCTTCCCCTCTGCTCAGCACCGGCGAGGCCGCGCCTGGAGCGCTGTGTCCAGCGCTGGGCTCCTCTGCACAAGACACAGACCTCCTGGAGAGAGTTCAGTGAAGGGCCACGAAGATGATTAAGGCACTGGAGCACCTCACCTCTGAGGAAAGGCTGAGAGAGCTCAGACTGTTCAGCCCAGAGAAGAGGCGGCTCGGGAGGAATCTCACGGGCGTGTATAAATATCTGAAGGGAGGATGCAAAGATGAGTCATGCTCTGTTCAGTGGTGCCCAGGGACAGGACAAGCAGCAATGGGCACAAACTGCAACACAGGAGGCTCCCTCTGAACACAAGGAAATACTGGTTTACTATGAGGGTGATCAAGCACTGGCAGAAAGCTTATGGAGTCTCCACACTTGGACATATTCAAAAGCCATCTGGACATGGGCCTGGGCTTAGGTGGCCTTGCTTGAGTGGAGGGGTGCAGGGTGGAATAGATGACTTCAAGAGGTCCCTTCCAGCCTCAACCATTTTGTGATTCTGTGAATACGCAACCTTCTCCCTCAGAGCTGCTAAGATTTACAGGCTTCTCCTATCATCACTTGTCACCGGAAAACACATCATAGGGCTTTGGCACAGCATGTTACTCTTACAGTGCAACTCAATAACTGGTCCACTTTACTAGAAAAATCTGCATTTAAAAAAAAAAATTTTCATTTTTTTTTCCAAGGTGCACGAATAGGGAGGCTGAACACATTATGAGAGCACAGAGTGAATGTATATTCCCCTAAATCAGGTAGAATTGCTAAAACAGCTAACATACGTCGTTAAATGTATAACAGAATAAAAACATCACTAAAACATAATTTTCATCCAGACAAAGGGAACAGGTACAATGGGATTCTGTTTCTCTGCTCTTGTTCAAATCATACTTCATAGCAAATGAATAGTTTCCTGGGTTCCGTTCAATGGATTTTTTTGTCCCGTCCATCCCCCCCTTATTTTTTTTTATCTCAGCAAAGGTAACAAAATCTACCAAACATTCCCACCCTAACTCTCATATGCATAAACAGGAATTTATAGGAACCTCCACCTCTCTGGCTTTTTAATGTTTTATTTCTTGTTCTATTTTCAGGGACTTATTAAAACCAAATAACAAGTGTTCAAAGAAAAGAGCAAAGACAAATTCACATCGATTTGGAGGCTTTTTGAAAGTGTGAATTCAAAGGCTACATACTTAGTGCTTTCAGTGCTCCACAATTAACATCATGTAAGCTGCCATTATCCAGGAATACGTTGGGAAACCCTCTGTTTTGCAGATGCAAAATCTATGTCAACTGAATCAATTTCTGCCACAAAACCAACAAAAAACATTGCTAAAAAACCCAGCTTACTTCTAAACAGAGGAAAAAATAGAACAGGCAAATATATAAATATTATTCTTAAATCTCCAATTTTTTACCTCTTTGTCTCAGATTTTACAAGATCATCTGATCTAATCCAGATCCTATTCTGCAAAATTCTTGCGCTTTTCCAATCCTTTATCCCCCTCTGTGCAAATAGACCATTCTCCTGTTTAATGCAGAAGGAGGCTTTCTGTCTACAAAGCTCAGCATGGGTCTCATGGAACAGCTAAGAAGCAAGGCTTGTGAAAAAGAAAATTGGATAAATCAAAGCAAATTCCACCAATTTGTTTCATACCTTGTGGATTTATTTCTCTAAATATACTATACGTGTTTTTGAGAATACTCTCTTTTGGAGATCTCCGTTAGTCCTGTTGTAAAACAACTTGACCTGGCTTTCTAGAAATATTCTAAATCAAATAGCATTTTTTTTTATTTTTATCTTTTTAGATTTTGATTACAATATTATAATCTTTGATAAGCATAGAAACAGAATAGTTGCATAGGGGATCAGACCACCCACCTCAGAAATAGTCCTGTTAGTGATAGTCTTCTAACAGTTGTCGAAAACAAACTTGAAGAAAATGCTTAAAAACCAGAATGTATAAGTTTCTTTGTTTCTGGAATTCAGTAGTATGGGGAATTCCTAAGTCAGAGGCTTTATTAGTACATTGTCCTAATAATCACCAATAGAGGAGGTTTTGTCACTCATCTGTGATTTCATTTTACTACATACTGGCACAAAAGGATGCTTAGAAATCCTTTTAAAATTTTATTCAAGATGCCATAATCAAAATGAACATTTTGTTTCCTTAGTTATTCCTAGTCAAATTTTACCTTCCAGCAGGTGCTAGGCAACCCCTGTTAAAAGCAATGCAGACTGCAAAACTAAGTTACACACAACTATCACAACTATTTTGTGATTGCTCTCCTTGGACAACCTCTAGAAGCACATTTTGCACCACAGTAGTGCTTAATTTGAGCATACTATAAAGTAAGCTTAGACAGGTCTTTGCAATTATATTTTAAAGCACAATCACTGCACAGATAACCTTAATCAAAATAATGCCGCAAACTTCAATATTACTTCTGGCTCAAAGACAAAAAAAAAATAGGGACTCTCAATTTTTTTTCAGATTACTTTTAGTTCATTGGGTGTGCTGTTGAGGCCCCTGTTCTGGCTACTTGAGGGACAATTCAAACCTTTTATGCCAAAAGCATAATTTTATTCCTCCAAGCTTCAAGGGCCACCAAGGGAGGAAGAGAAGTGCTGGTCGGGACTGAGGAATGCTACCATCTTAAACCTACAATACCGGAGGGATACAGGACACCAGGGGAAATACCATCATTAATGAGTCCAGGACTTCCCTATGCACAGCCACACACACACAGCCTGCAGGGTATGTCATGCAACTCCAGGGTGAGACCCTACGTGCTACTTGGCTTGGGAGGAAAATTCTTTCTACCCTGCTATTTGCCTGTAGTTAGGTGTTGCCAGTGAACATGCCATGTATCTGAGCTGTGTGTAGGGCCCAAATTCTGGTCTAGTTCACAACTGTAGTTACAGAATTATGACAGGAAACAAAGACACATGTAACAGAAGGTGTCCATAATATTGAGATATCGAGGTTGCTTTGGAAGTACATGCTTTAGTAATTGTACTTCAACATAAACACCTGACTGTTTTTCACCTAGGAAGGTACAACCTATGTTGCTATAATTGTGATAATGAAAAACACAGGAAAATAATGTTATGTGGGATCTCTAATTGCCCTAATAACCCTTTCTGATGACTGGCAGGAGAATCTGCAAGCAGACATTTCAGATACGTCACCAGTCTCTAATCTTTGCTGAACAGTTGTACTTCTGACAAGACTGTAAATAGCATAGGTTACTAGTTTCTGAGTAGCTAATTGTAAAAGCCCTTATTTTGAAGATAAAACTGGAAAATTTCCCAGGTGGCATGTTCTAGCTTTTGCACCAAACTCAACACACCTGGAGGAAAAATAGCACTTTAAGAGAGGGAATATTTCCCTCTTTTTCCTGAAAAAAAAGTATTGTAAGATTTCCTGTTACACAAAACAAGAAAATCTTCTTTTAAATGGTCCCACAATAACGTATCTTCTTACTGCTACCTTATCTCTTTAAACTCTTACTGAATAGAAGTACATATGGAAGATGCAACTAATGTGCAGCTTTAGGACTCTAACAGGACTACTGTGCACACAATCCAAGCTCATAACTTGTCAAAGAACACTTGTGATTCAATATAAGTAGACATGCTTTGCCAACTGAACATACACTGTCCCATGTTGTGCAACCGGACATCTGCCAACTGTACAGCTAGGACAAGGTATTTCAAGTGTGTGGACTTACAATTCCACTTCCAATATCACTCTGATGACCTGAATAAGCCAACCCAGAATAAACTGATATAATACAATGCATTATCACAACATGAGCAAGAGAAAATTAAGTGCTAAGAGTTCTAGATATCAAGTAAATTGCAGAGTCAGTCTTAACAACATCCTGTCAATCTTCACTAGTATAAGAGAGCACAAACTTGGTTGTGTTCAAAATATAAGGTACAACAAAATAAATTTCTCTAGAACTATACTGGGAGATAATTCATCTGCCACTCAATGTTTTTTACCATTGAGAAGTTACTTTAAATATAGGTCTACTGTTCAGGTCCTGATGTGTTAGGCTGATGGTCTTCCCCATTCATTGGGTCAATGTATTTCTTTGATACTCTCTGTTTTTTCTCAATCAATAGACTTTTCCAGCCCACAGACTGTGTGAGGTAGCCATGAAAAGAGGTAACTACAATCCACTGTAGCTTTGTAGCAAAGAAGTATTCCTGACATCCTAAATGTATCCTGGGAGGACTAGAGCTCTGTAGAACCTCAAGACCTCCACAGGTTTGTGTGCATACAAATTGTGGTAGATAGGCTTTGCTTAAAACAACTGTTTTTTCAGTAAAACTCTGTGGTCAAGTCTCAGGTCACCTGTTGAACTAATTTGCAGTTCCTGGAAGCCTACCTAGTCTGCAAATCAAACCAACTCTTTAGAACTGAGATCATGACCCCCAGTGGTGGCCTTTTCCAGCCAATGAAAACAACATGCAGCTGCAAGTTTAATACCAGTTACAGTGATTGGCTTGCAGATCTGTTGCCTCAACCTCTTCGGGAGAAAGTGAAATGGGCATGCCAGCACTTCTCTATTGCTTCTTAGAGTATTCTTTTCATGTGTGTGGTACTGCCTATCTCACTTTCAGCAACAGTAACCAATCATGCCTATCTGCACAGAACAATGAGTTAAAGAATATCAGTTGACAGAGAGCCCTGGAACCATAGACCAACACACATTTCTAAAGAGCCTTCACTTTTTTGCTGTTAATGTTGCAAATAAAAAATAAGTATTAAAAATTCATATAGCATCCAATACGTGAAAAGCACTGCACTTCATTTTCTCCCTAGAGACCATGGCTCTTATCCTAAGGACTTTAGAACTGCACAGCAGTATTTCTGACTCTCAAGCTCCTGGAGGCAGCCTGCAGCCCAATGAAGCTGTATCAAATATATTCTGAAGTAACATTAGCAAATTTTCAACGTCAAAAGCCCAACTTAAAGCAAAAAAATAACTTGCGAAGTGTTTGATCCTAAGCTCTCAAACTTTTACTACTTGACAGCATTTTCTCACTATTTAAAAACACTTTCTAGTGAAAAAAAACAACACAGACTCACACATTTGATTGGTTTTTTTCACATGGGATTTACTCATAATTGATAGTAGAGAATGAGCAAAGGAGAGATATTCTGGGTACAGGACCTACCCTCTCACCAAAACTATGCAAGTAAAAATTAACCTTTTTGACTGAATCATAGTAGACATGAGAAGGAATTAATCTCTCCCTGTATCTTCCTCCAGAATAAACTCCTTGAATTTGTTATTTCCTACAGAAACACAAACAGAAATCTTATATAACTAGGAAAGTATTCAAAACTCGTAAATATAGCTTTCTGACAGAGTGAAATTGTTCTCAAAAGTGCATCTCCAACAAAGATCTTATTTTAAAGTTGTGGTGGGGTTTNTTTTTGTTTGTTTGTTTGTAAAATTCTTCTCCTTTTTGTCTTTAATACATCCAAATAAATGGAACAGATGTTAACATACTTCAGCCAAAATTGAAATAAGCCTTTATGGTCAGAGCTAGCAACCCAGGAAAGATATGACTACAGTGCAAATAATTTCAAAGTGGATGAATGAACACAGGAACACACAACACTACAAAAAGTCCACAGGAGAATCTGTTTGGTAAAGGGCATATGTGACTCTTCTGTACATTTCTAAAGTATGCTATCAAATTAATTTTCATTTCCATGTTAAGGATGGATGTAGCAATTGCCCCTTCTCCAGGCAGTCTGCAGGCCAAGTGCCACCCCAAGTTACACCAATACAAATCTATGGGATGTCTAGCGATAATTGGCATCAGCATTTGGCCTCTCAGAGTAAAATGATGACAGATCTCTAAAGAGGTTTGCTCTGAGAGCAAAGAGCAGTGGCTGAAGGAACTGGGGTTGTTCAGCCTGGAGAAGAGAAGGCTGAGGGGAGACCTGATCGCCCTCTACAGCTACCTGAAAGGAGGTTGTAGTGAGAAGGGTGTCAGTCTCCTCTCCCAAGTAACAGACGATAGGACGAGAGGGAATGGCCTCAAGTTGCATCAGGGGAGATTTAGATTGGATATTAGGAAAAACTTCTTCACCGAAAGAGTAGTGAGGTGTCGGAACAGACTGCCCAGAGAGGTGGTTGAATCACCGTTCCTGGAGACGTTCAAAAACCGTGTAGACGTGGCACTCCAGGACATGGTCTAGCAGACATTGTGGTGTTAGGTTGACGGTTGGACCTGATGATCTCAGAGGTCCTTTCCAACCTTAGTGATTCTATGATACCAAATTTGTAATAGTCTTCATAGTGCAATTCTGTTTCTTTGAAACTGACTGCATAAATGTCACTTGGTCTATTCTAGACCAATAAACAAAGACTCTTCTAGTCACTCAGTAACTTGCACCAACCACACCCAGTTAAGCAGGTACTTCGTTTCATATGTGTCCTACTCTCAAACCACTGCTGGTAATAAGGTCCTGCAATATCAAACTAGGGCCTCAAAACATAGCTATTTCAGCAGCTGTTCTTTATTACTGCTCATGTTGTTGCTGGCTGCCGAGAATGTCAGGAAATTTCTGTCTTACTGTAGATAGGGTAAAGCAATTCTGTGCAACATCTTTAAGTAATGGTCTGATGTACATGATGCCTCAACATTTTGACAGATAGATAGTGCCTAGCAGTTACTAATTGCAGTTTAGTTAAATATCATGTTCTTGGTGTATAGCAGTAGTATGTAGACTCCCACAGAACAGTGGCAGAGGAAAAAAAGCAATAAAACCATAGTTTTGCCACTTAACACAGCAGAACTGAAGAAATTAAATACATGGAACAGCATACTTCTATAGGAAGATGCCACGTTTTAAATAAATCTGTTAGCAAAGGAAAAACCAGCATATTTTGAAACTTAATTCTGGCAAGAGATTAGAGAAAAGTCAGCAGTCAAAATGTAAGTTAATCTCCCCAAAGGCAAATTTTAGAAATGTTCCAGATACATACAGTGTATCTTTACAGTTATTTTGTGAAAGTCATCCATGGGAGATATTTTCTCAGACAAAAAGAAAAGCAGGTTTTGCCATCTAAGATTAGAATATAATACTGAGTGACAAAACATCCCACATTTAGAGATTGTCATATACATTGTAGCTCCTTAAAAAGGTTGTTTAAAAAAATAAAGAAAAAATGGCAGCAGAAACACAAACAAAAGCAAGTTTTTAATACAAGGAGACAAACTTACTTGTGGATAATTTATGGGATTTGGACTAAATGATACTGTTCTGAATTTAATTCATTATAGAGTTTATCTCTGCTCAGCTGTGGACTTCAACACGGTCTTAATCCCCAAAGTGAATATGCATGTCCAAACTGCCCCTCAAAACTTGCAGAAGGTTAATTTCTGGTTTATGGAGTCTGAGTTTTGTGGCGGAAAACACCGCCCCCAACCCCATCCAACCCCCCCCAAAAAAAACCCAAAAAAATCAACCAAAAAACCCCACCAACCCCAAAAAACCTCAAACCCCTACCAAATAAATCCAAAACAAAAACATTCTAAAAACTCGTCAGAATAGCATCCTCATGTTTATGATATGCCTAATGCAAAGTAAATAATATTTTCACATCAATAGAAAATGCATAGAGAAAAGAAGTTTCAACATGTAGTATAAAACCAATCAAATTAATAGCTTTTTTTTTTTTTTTTTAGGCTAAACCTGACTATTTTTACATGAGAAGGGTCGATGGATAATAGTCA
The DNA here is from genome assembly GCA_013399095.1 of Psophia crepitans. NCBI lineage: Eukaryota > Metazoa > Chordata > Aves > Gruiformes > Psophiidae > Psophia > Psophia crepitans. The sequence continues at coordinate 358,229 of VWZZ01006699.1, forward strand.
TCTGGTTATTTAGGACAGGGCAAAGCATGCTTCATTTCAGCAATATTGTTCTTGTAACTGAATAGAGGGGAAAAAAAAGGAAAGATTTAACCAGGAAAGCTGAAAGGTTTGCCTAAAACAAAATAAAGCCTCTTATTTTTTCTAAATGATAGCAATCCATAGACTATAAATGAAGACTGGCTGTCTGGTACAAGCTGCTTCTAGGCACTGTAAACCAGGAAATGGCTTTCCTGTACTAACCCTGGAATGTAAGGCTGAAAACAACTTTGATTAGATGCAGCTCAACTAGCCTCTAAGTGTTCTTTATGGACAAGATAATTAGAGGTCAGTCAGTTACAGGTGTCTTGACCTGCTTTATGCAGGAAGAGATCTAAGATCAGCAATGCTCTAAACTGAACAAAGATGCACACAATTTGAATGTTTGACCCAGCCCTAACCAGGTATGCAAAGCGACTGCTGAAGTACTACTACTTCATTCAGAAAAAAAGTTGTGAAGCCAAGCAGGAGGCCACGATTATAGGGTGTTCTCTCAACCTGAATCAATAAACCAAAAATTGCATTAGGAAGGAGATGCGTAATCTAGACATGGATATGGAGTCACAAATCCTTTCATCTGTAAGTCATCGATTCAAATGCGTTTCTTTTGAGCTGTGAAAAAGCTAGTACAATCCAGGGTTTTTTTGGTGGCCCACATGAAGCGAGTTCACAGTCTCAGCCAGGATAACACTGCCCATGTCAGTAGATAATGTCACCAAATCTGAGTACTGGATGAAAACACAGACTGAACTGAGACGATCAGTTCAACAGGACGACTGTATATTGATGGAGGAATTAAAACATAATCTGTGCTTCAGTGTATTTTGATCTGTAAATTATTAAAATAACCTAATTATATCAGTATCACATATATATACTTGATAATAAAATACACTAATTAAAGAATACTTTTCCACTGCCACTGACAAATCAGTTTACGAAGAGGTATTAGCAGATCCAGTTATACAGAGAGAAACCAGTGCTAATGCCATGGTCAAAAAGAGGCTTTTTTGTGCTCTGCGTCCATTAGACAAAGCATAAAGTAGTACATAGAGAGAGAGCAGGTGCCTACATATGCAGAAATATATATAAAATTGCCATTGGTTCTGTTTCCATACTACTATCTCCTATAATGGTTTAGAAAATGGGAGGGAAAAAAACCCTGATCTCGCTATCCCATTTTCTTTTTCTTCACAAATGTTATCAGACAAGGTAGGTGTGAGTTGGATATACTACATAGCACAAAGATCTTTTAAAAAGTCAGAGGCAGAGAAAATTAGGAACTGCTCTGTGCCCCTTCTCTGTTACCACGGGGTGTCTTTACAGTTTTGACAGATAGACAACAAAGAAGTTAGTGGCAGAAGCTGTGATTCTGGAAATGGCAGCAGAGGCAGGAGCTGGTTAAAGATTTTAACTACAGTTCATAGCTTCATACTGATTTTTGCCTCCCTTTTATCAGTATCAAGAGATTTGCCTTGTATTCATGTTGCCTCTGTACTTGTCACCTTTCTTTCCCATTCTATATTTCAGATTCTTCATCTGCTAATGTGTTTACAGATGATATTTTTATTGCAGTGGATATTTTTATTTGTTTGAATAGTCTGGCAAAATTCAAAGAGGCTTATGGCACAAAATAAATAGAGTTAATTAACTATTATCTGTAATACATAACCCTTCAGCACTGAAAGGTCTTGCTTTAGCAGTCCATCAATATGACTGGTTCTACATGTTAGCTTCAATAAAAGGTCTGTAAAGGATTACTAACTGAAGCCAATTCTGTCAGATGGCAAAGGGGACTTAAGTGTCGATCCAACACAAATTAATCACTGATCTTATACAAACTTGTTCTGCTGGTTCTAACAAATTTTCAAGGTTTTGAATCTTTGTATTGTCAACTCATCCCTCAACCCAGATACAGCATCTAGCCAGCATTTTGGTTAATTCAAAAGAAACGCAATCCTTCTGACTCTCCAGGCTGAACTCAGATTCGTGCACGTGACTAATTCAGCAGCGTGTAGGTCTAGCATCAAAGAACACGGAACCAGAGTCTCAGGCTCCCAAATGAAAACGCAAGAGTCTGGAGACGTGCCTAAAATCCTGGGCCGATCCTCTGAATTAGAGATCTTTTTAAAGAGGCTTCAAAGTACATGGCAAGATCCATAAAGCAAGCCATGAGTTTGCAGGAAGTTCACCAAATAAAATGTGTTTCACGTTGTTATGGGGTCTTCTATGAGACAGGGGGACCGAAATCTCTTTAAGAACCAATTTACAGTATCTATCAAGATTAGTAATTATACAAATAAGAACTTGCCAGAATTGTCTTCCATGTGTACATCCTCTAATAGCACAGAAATCATATACCTTAAGCTGGTCTTGCAGAAGTAGATGTACATAACATTCTTGAACTTGGCACATGTGTGTTCAGATACTAACGTCGTAACGCATAAGCTCATTTTCCTGTGTTTTCCAAATTACCAAAACACTAAAGAGGACTAGACTGAAGCACATTAAAAACAAAAACCAGGCCCATCATGAATACTAAAATAGCTACACACAAGCATGCAGGCCTTCTTACAGCCCTTCTTCTAAATCCAGACTTCCCTACCTAGCTCCAGACCTATTTGATTTATCTTTCTGCATCCTGTTGCACTGCATGTCACACGTATGTATAATACACACACAATACATAAAGATATAAATAAATCTTTTTTTATAGGGAGAAATCTCCCCAAAGGCAGCATCCTGTAGACTTTAAATCAATTTATTTTAATCTAATCTTCATCTGTAATGGTTTTCTTGGCTGCAGCCATCAAGGAAACATCTTGGCAGGTGGGGAAGAATGAAAACATATAACATTTGTTTCTAATGGTTCCTATGCACTATATAGTTTTGACTTTCCAATACAGAAATGCCTGCAAAACCTGTGAAATATGACTGGGCTTGAAACTGACCTCTGATGTAAACTTAGATCTCCATAGCTGAGAACTCTCTAAAATATGAACATAAAGACATCTGAAACTCCTTAAAGCATCTTTAAAAATCATTGAAGCAAAGTCACAAAGTGAGCTTTTCTACTTAAACACAAAGCTGAAGTGGAATTTTTCTATATAATCATTTCACCAAATAGGGAGCCTTTTTTATATTCTAAGACTTTCCCTTTATCCTCAGAACACAAGTTCCAAGTCATTCAAAGTGGTTTTGTATTAGGAATTATTTAGACCACAGACTTCTAGGAATCTCCCCGAACTGTCAGATTTCCAAGCCCTGTTGCCAAACTCAGTGCCTTACTAATTGCCTAGGGGTACAATGCCTTGCTTATAGAAAAAAAATATTTTCTTGATGGAATAGCAGGATTTGCACCTGCAGAGACTCCGCTTGGGAAGCCTGGCAAGCAATCAAGTGGGCAGCTGGGGAGCCTAGCTGTCCAGAAACCCGCAGGACAGGCCTCTGGAAAGCCAGGAAGCCTCTCAGGTTGCACATCAGGTAGCAGGCAGCTAGCTGGCAAGGTGGCTGGACGAAAACCAAGAAACTGGGAGAGGTTAGTCCATCTATCTCCTAACCTGACTTCTGTCAGTAGCCCTGATGAATCAACACACTGAAAGAAAATTCAGTTCTGTGGCATCAGCAGTGAATATTGAGCAAAGTATATTAGAAAAAAAAAATGCTACCCACAACTTTCCTAGATCCCTGAACCCTCAGAACGAAAATTAGCTCAAGGTTCAGACGATGTTTCGTGCAGATGCTGCACTGAAAATAACTGAAAGCAGAGCAAGAAGAAACCCCCAGCAGTATGTAATATAATGTCTGTACCACACTGGTCAAGATTGCTCTGGGGCTTGTTCTTTGAAAGGCCATGGCTGTAATTCACATTCGTTCGCACACCTCATAAAACTGCAGAGCTGAGTTAGTTACGGTGTAAACCACTTATTCTTTTGACCACTAAAACAATAAGAAGTCAGTTTTATTTTAATTTATTAACTGAAAGGAGGTTGATGGTCACAGATTAGTCCTCTCTCAGAGTCACTGCAGAATCCAGGCAACACTTGGCCTGACAAAGACTGGCTCTGCTACCAAACTCTGCTGATGGACAGATGAGCTAGAATACATACCCAACTCTGCTTGTTGCTGGAAGTGGTACTTTTCAGAGCCACAGGCAGTTTTTTATCAGAGGGTCAGATCATGCCAAACAGAAATGTGTGTATGACCATATGAGAAAAAGGTTTCGTCTCATCTATTACTTCAATAGCTTTGCACCTGGCCCAGCTTGCTTTTTTTGCCAAGTTGATCTGACTGCTGTAGCTGGCAGTAGAAGAGAAACTGCTTATGTTTTCACTGAGCTTTCTGGTTGGCTGCTTCTCTCAATTTAGACTGGCATAACGTATTCTGACTTGAAGAAGCAGCTACTGAACATGGAATTTTCTGTCACATTTTTTACAAGATCATTGTTCGGTCAAATGTCTCAAAATTAAAGCTTGAACAAACAAAAAATGCATGGAAAAGGTAGACAGGCCAAAGATTAAACACTTATGGTTCAGTCTTGATTTTTGAAAGTGCTCTTAATAAACATAGGAGTTAGAAGACCTCTATGTAACATCTCCTAAAACCCCCCTCTAAAAAAAACCCCAAAAGCACTAATCTCACTCTGCTCTAAACATTTCACTCAGTCATTACAAACAGATCTGAATTTAACCAGTAAAGAAGATTAGTTCTAAATTATCAAAACAAACAACAAATTAAGAAACCACATCAATAGGTAGGATTAAAAATAATTGAACAGAGCAGGTTTTCCAGCCTCACTCCCTTCCTTCTTCCCACCCTGAACTGGGTCAAAAAGGAATACCTGCCAAGAATATGTGCTGCATCAAGAAATCAAATTTATCATCAGCCATTTTGATTACAGTCCCATCACAAAGTGTTGGCCCAGTCACACTCCAGCCCTCCAAAATTACAATCTCATGGCTCCTGAGATAATGTCTTTTCTCCTAGTACATGAAATGAGAAAATAAAATTGGAAGAGAAACAACCTCCAATTCATCAGAATTAAAAATTCATTCCCAGACAGACGTGTATTTTGGTTGCACTGATGGCTGTATTCACTGCAATCAGGCTAAAAAAAGATCAAGGAGTATGTGACAGTATTGCCACCTTCCTTGAAGAGTTCTGCTAGAGAAGAACAGCCGTACAAGCTGTTCTACAGAACACGTACCAACTTGAAACACAAATTGTTTTCTTCTAAATGTCGTAGTTGAGCAATGGTGTTATAAGAATCCAAAGGCATAAAAATAATGGAAAATAATAACTGTTATTCAACAGCTGTTGGTTATGATTCAGAGTTCTAAATAAAGGAATGAAGGTAATTTTAAGCTTTTACACATAAACAAAATAGGTGAAGCAAGAATGAAAAGTATCTGAGATGTTTCTAGGATTTATAAGCCTTCCAGAACACTGTTCTTTTCACCCCTTGCCACCGCTCTCAACTATGTTGCTCTAGTATAGCTTCTGATTAGAAAGCCAGAATGGGAAAATGCAGGATATTTCCTCTTTCCAGTCCCACCAGTCACTTTTGATAGGGTACTGTTCAGCACAGAATTTTACTCATTCTCTTTGTCTTCTATGAAATGTGTAAACTCTTTGAAATAATCAGAAGAAAAAAATACACAGTGTGAAGATTTACTATTAAGAAATCAACAAAAACTTGAATATTTGAAAGCCAAAATTTTATATAAAAGGTCTTTCTAAGTCTCTGAATACTTCTTTCTCCTCAAAACATAATCACATTCTAGCACTGTAGGCAAGACACTTTCATAAGAACCAGTTGCCATTTCTGACCCTTGGTGTTATGAACTTATGGGCAAGGAATGTCACCTTTCCATACCTCAATCTACTTTTACATAGAACAGAAAAATTATTCTAACCCACTTTGATAAGGTCATACCTTTTCATTATTATTTTAAAAACTTAACCTGCCAAGCAACCAGTTCCTCATCCTCTCTGGACTTTTCTCAGTGCCTCAGGCAATAGACATCATGTAGTCTAGTTCTCTGTGTGACTTTTAAATCTCAGAATCTGAAGTTCCACAGTGTTACAGAGCAGAACACTTTAGATCCCCAGTGGTGAACAAAACATTCACCCATAACATCAAAAAGAAATAAAAAGCCATGAGTCTTTAATGACATAATATTTGGTTTGGACTCCTTACCCTACTCTTTTCTTTCTGTTACCACTCTCACAATAATCTGCTCATTTGAGATCTATAGCAGGCAAAACCACCTACATTTCAGTAAAGGAAGTGAAACAGGAAATAATCCCAGTTTACTAATACTATCTAACTGCTACTTATTTTTAAATACATTTCCTCTTCTCTCTCATAACAACTGAAGAATGTATGAAGTATTGAAAAGCTGTAGTTATAGACATACTACCGACTTGACCCCAGCAATTTAATTTTAAAGTCATTGCTTGTAAGTTTATCATCCTTAACTGCCTTCATTCTTAGGCATCACCATTATGTATTGACTACAGTAAGAGCTACCATAACTCCAAAACAGAAAGAGGTCTTAAAACACTACGAATTTACAAGGCTTCCCACTCCGCCCCCCACCCTGGCAGACTATTAGCTCTTAGATAATGTGAAAAATTTAAAAGGATCGTCAGGATCTTCTTATTTCTCATTATTCCCTAAATCTAGGGAGGTTCTAAGAACTATTATATGTTTTAGTGCCCCACTGACCTCCAAACTGCCTACAGCACACTCGTTTCAGATCATAAGCCAGGTGAACAGTATCTCTTTCAACTGCATTGCCAAGTATTTCACCACAAAGCACCAAATGTAGTCTTTGTACAGAAAAGTAGTCCGGTTCATCTGCAGATGATCATTCCTGAGTAGCCTAGATATTTGAAAGTGGTAGGTACCAAACATTTCCGGTTCCTTTGAAAGTCTCTACTTCCATTTGTCAAGTAACATGAAGTAAAAACCATCTCAAAGTCTGCTTTGTCTTACAAATATTTAGTGCAATGCAACTGGCTGTTTGTATGCACTCTCACTGAAGGCTGGAACAGACTCTTTAAGTCTCCCTGGCTATTAAATACAAAGGCTAGATATTTCAAACATATCCGTGTTAGACAAGGAGCCCCTGAAGAACTGAATCCTTAGCATTGTGACAATGAAGCAATAAGCAATTTCCATTCTTTTAATTCCTTTAAGCTACTTTCTCTCTTCTAATGTATTTGTAATAAAAATGAGAACAAGTTTTCAGCATTTAAAGTTTCCCTGATATGTCAGTGTCACTAAGAACATGTCAGAATCAACATCCATTTGGAGCTGAGCTAACATCATCTTCAAGTAAGAAAGCAGTAGATGGAGTTAGAGATAGCCTGTTTATGTTGCTAGTAATTCATTTCATAGTAAACTAGCTCTATTCACTAGTCCATGAACACCACATACATTTACACTCCCATTTCATGCTGCAGTACATCAGTCTGACACCATCTCTCAGGGGGAACAGTCTATATGCAGTCCAAATGGCTTTTCAGATGAAAAATAAGGGCAATAGCCTTTTACCTCCAGAGACTTGGGCTCAAACCCTTGATTAGGTCACAAGTTAAAACTAGTTTGGTGGTCTTGTCCTTCCCCAAATTTGTGCATCTCACACAACAGCTACTCATTCAGGCACTGTCTGATGTGACTAGCAGTCCCTGCTCAAAGGGAGGCTGACCAGGGCAGGAGGAGGATACTGTAAGCCATGGACTCAGGTGTGTTGACATGAATAAGAAGGAAAAGGGAGTGTGAAAGGAGAGATGAAAAAAAAAAAAGGAAAGAATTCAAAGTTCTCACTGGTTTTTGGCAAAATTAAAAGCTGGTTTCCTTCTATTACCCTGATCCTTTTTTACAAATGCCAAGAAGCATGCTGAGGTTGAGCTGCATTTCTGACATTTAACAGACAGTGAAGGGCCTTCTGATGTGCCGTGGTTACCTACAGTCCATATATAACATCTGCAGCTTGTAGCTGACTACTCACAAAACAAAATGAATGGGCAAAAATCATACTTTAAACACTCTTGCCATCATGATTAAAGAACCGTCTTTTTTCAGACCTATATACCGAATGTCTTGACATTCAGAACTACCTGACAAAGAATTGCCACCTGTCAGGAGAAAAAAATTGATGAGTTGGTAGTAGGATTACAGCCATGCAACGGAAGCATGGGCTTGGACTATTTACACCTCAGGCTGTTCGTGGTTTCCAGCTTCAAAGAAATTCAGTCAGCTAGAAGGATGGACAGTCTAGAATCTAGTTATTCCTGTTCGGAGCTGTCAATCCACACTAACGATGAAAGACTTCCCATACTTTGTAGAACATAGCAGTAAATCAGTGCCACCTCCACAGAACACAGCAGCACCATCTGCATTATAAAGGTCTAACTGAAGAAGGTTATTGCATTATTCCAAATCAATAGCAGGAAATTGTCAGAAACTCTGCTGTACACCCAAGTGCATGTTAATTTTTAGCTTATCCTACTTTCTGCTGTACTGAAACTATCTTGCTGTACATATGGAAATATAAAAAAAATGACATTCAATTATGAGGAAAGTGTGTTTTACACTCAAATCCATAAGATACTTATCTTAACAGTATCTGCAAAGCAAAGAATTTGACTGCAACATAAACTGTAATGTGTTTATTCACAGCCATATTCCTGTGAGACAAAGCAGTGTGTTATCCCCACTTTACAGATGGAAATTGAAGCGCAAGGCAGAATAACTTGCCCAAACCTGCATAGCAGCAGTTCTGAGACAAAGCAGAAATTTGAATCAAATCCTAGACTAGTCTCTTTTTGATGTTTTTGAGCTAAGCTCCTACTAGACAATATTAAATATCATTTTCTCAAATAATATATGATGAACAAGCAAAAACACATGAATGACTTAATTATCTAAAATGGTAAATCAAAAACATGCAAAACTCCTAAAAAATCTGAATCTGACATGAAGAAAAAGACAATTTCCAAAGAAATAATCTTTAAAAATTCTTATGTTTTTCTTTGTGCTGGACAAGATCTTTGGAAAAAGGGTATGGCAAGAAAATGACATAGGTATGATTACCCCCCCAGGCTTACTCGCTTCAGCAACTGGATTTTATTTCACTTATACTACCACTTGACTTGTACATGTTTATATATTGTTTCCTGTATAGAACTTAGAAAAGGAATGGATGTTTGACACATTAACCGACACTCCATTTGGCTTGTGCTCCTGTATCTAGCCAGTTGATGATTGGATGCTTAAATATTCATTGTAGGTTTGCATGAACCACCAACAAAAACATTGATTTTTTAATATATAATCTGCAATTAATTACATGAACCACTGGATATGCTACTTACACTAATTAAACTTCAATAGGCACTATTTTGCAATACATGGATAGTTAACATGCAACACATTTTCTTAAATAAGGCACTTCATTAAAGAATATTGTGAAGATCATTGAAGTGTTTCATCTTCAGTACTGGATGCAACTTACAGCAAAAGGAATATCGTGTGTTAATGGTGTGAATACCCGGGATGGTACTCAGGCTGTATTTGGTTGACTACTACCTTTGCCTAGACCTTGCCTGATAAGCATAACAGGACAGATATAAAATTAATTTAGGGCATTTGAAGAGAATTTGCAGAAAATTATTTCATGTACTATGACTTACAACAAACTTACGAAACAACAGAGTCATCTGGCATGAGCCCTTGTAAGACGAGGTTAGATTTTTCTGAAACGTTCTGATCCTACTTTGAGAGTATACTCTTGCATTTTGATGTGTCATTTTTCTTTATTAAGAACATTCAGGGACAAATTTTCCAAAAGTGTTTAGGTACCTAGTGATGCAGACAAGCAGCTTGTATTATTTTTGAAAATCACTTAGGCAAGTTAGACAGCTAAATCCGACTAAATTTACTGAAAGTTAGGCATCTGACTTTGGCACTTAAAAAAAAAAATTAGCCAGTGCTTATTTGCATTTTCAGGCTCCTAATATATGAACATCTGTGTGATAAATTTTAAATCATTTAGGCTGGTTCCCAGTGCATTACTTTCTATCACCTCGTTTAAAGCACACACCTCATTAATCAAGTTGCAGATTTTTCTTGCAAACCATGTTAAGATGACTTATGAGTGAAACAGATGACAAGGTTTTCTTCTATACTTTGATTTTTGTTCCCTTTAAGCAGGTAAAGAGACAGTGTGGGTCAGTGGATAATGCAGAACTGTTTTGTGCTAAAATCTGTTTGTTGACTCAACGAAGTTTTTTAAGAAAGTTTAATTTGGTTTAACACAAAATAAAGAGTGAATTTTCAAAAGTTGGCAAAACAGAAAATGCTCAATACATAAGTTGATCAGATCATTTTCATCATCTTACAAAAAAAAAAAAAACCACCCACCACAAAAGTGATTTGTCCATAGTTAAATTTGAACTAAATTTGAGACGCATGTGACATACCTCATTTTACTGCAAAATATTTGTTCCTCCATATCTCTGGTTTACAGTTTTTCATTGAATGAAGAACTTTGGGTTATGAAATATTTCAACAAGACTAAAATGTTACAATGTTGAAATGTATCTGTTTTAACTGTGAACTGTATTCAGAGTCATATTTTTGTAAACTGGAAAATAACAAGGTATTTTGGTTTGCTTAGTTTTAAGATGATGGTCTATGGAAAACGGATTCATCAGAGTAGGTCACAGCACTCCAGCTTAATAACTTTTGAAACCACTAGCAAATTTCCACCATATCTAATTTAAAACAGGTGAGATCTCATAGAAAAGTTCCTATACATGCCATGAAAATTGACAGGTGAGACACAGGAGAGACAGCCTAATAATTTTTGTCACTAACAGAAAGTCTATGGGCGAGTTCTACCATTATCTGCATTTCCTTTGATCTGCAGACATAGGTGGCTGATACCCAGCCAGCAGAGAACTGGGAGGGCTTGAGGGCAGTGATGAAGGTGGCTCCCTGGAAACAGTATGGGGGATGGAGGTACCGTGAGGCAGTCAAGGTGGGAGAAAGGTAAAAAAGCAAATACATTGGAAACTGGGCTTCAACAATGCAATCAAAACACAATTTTCATCAAATGACGTAAGATTTTCTGGAGACACTATTTTTGGCTCACTGATATGTTTTTAGTCTGTGGCAATTCTGATTTTTTAATTTCGTTTTCAATTAAAAACCCCAAAACCCTTCATACGTTTTTAAAATACCCAAGAGACTATTTGGGATTTTTTTCCAAACTGTTGTTTTACCTTTTCTCAAAAGGATTTTTTCCAGTGTGCAGTTCTTTTCATTAGAGAGAATGAAATGAAAGAATTGGCTGCCTCTGATGATTCATAATTGTACATTTTGTAGCTTCAATGACAGGATTTTTTTCTTTTGTAACAGGCGTTAATTTGTCAAAGCAACACAAGTCTAAAGCTGTCTTTCTACATACGTATGGTGCACTTTATCTCGAGGTACAAATTTAATCATTTCCCATCTTATGTTTACATGTAGGGAACAGTGAGGTCCAAATGTAAGACGTTATATATCGTAAAATAATAATCACTCTAATAGGTGGGTGCTGACGTTGATTACTGACTTAAAGCTTGTAGAATAAGTGTACTAGGAGAAGGCTAGAAGCAAGGAAAGACACATAGAATACATCAAATTTAATCAGGCAAATGTATCCCTCCAGGCTACCTTGCCTGACCTAAGCTTTCCACTGGGAAACTAGAGTTCAGAATAGTATTTCTCCAATGTAATTTCAGGTGCAACAAAGTCACATTATAAAAGAAGCATGGAAGCTATTTCTCACGCCGTGATTTGCATGGCTAGAGAAGCAAAAGGCAGGCATGCTGTCCACCCTGAATCTATAGTAAAATAACTTATTTTAGACTGCTCAACAGCATCTAATTCCACTTGCCCACAGTTGTACAGTGTGATCTCAAGAAACTTCTTAAATTGAGTCATATCTTTGACAGAGACATGAAAAACTGTCTGAAAAATTACATTTTCCAGGTTTCCTCTGAAATTACTTAATATGCTTAAGCCAAACAACTACTTGAATTGAAGACAAGTTTCTGTACGATTTTTGAAACTGCTGATTTCAACTAAGATGAGATAATCCTTGCAATCCCAATAAGTGATTCTACAAGGTGGCTGGCTACAGTGCTGCTAAAAAATAATGGGCCGTTGCTATGACCCTGGAAGGGATTTTTGCAACTAGCAACTGGTGGTCTAAAAAGAATTAGAGTGGTTTTGTTTCAGACAGGAAGGTTGCATTCCCACCTACCCAATATCCCACAAACATAAATTCTTAACTCTGAACTCACATTTCTGTTGGCAAAGGCAGAGTGCTATATCGACATTTGAAGTGAAAAAGACAGTTAATAAAACAGGATTATCTACTTGAGGTCTTTAAAAAGTTATGCATGTGAGTGTGACCAAGATGAAGGTGTTTAAGGAGGTATCTTATACACATTACTATGAATATAAGCTTTTCAAAGAAAGAGGTAACTCAACTGTATTAGCCGCTGACACTGAGGACGAGAGAGAAGGAAGTCTTCATAGAGGTCCATATTAACTGCTCTCTTCCTTTCTTTTTCCATGTCAGCTCTGATCACCCAGGTAGTCTAGGATAAAAAAGAATCTTCCTCTGTGCAGGTGCAGCATCAAGCCTTACCCAGCATGACAAAATATTTCAAGCAAAACAAACTGGAGCTGCTAGCCTGTTAATTTTATCTCATTGACTACTTTGACATGAAACATATTAAACAACCTTAGCTCCCAATTAACAAGATCTTTAATGTCAGGCTTAAATTAAATTTTTATTAAATTTTATATAAGCAGAGTCCTGTAAATTCCTTAACAGCGCTTTAAGGAAAGGAATGACATAGTAAATAAATCCACATACCACTCAGTAAAAAGTAAAAACAGTCTTCAATACTTTTTTTTTTTAGAAGTACCATAACTAAAAGTAATAATGCATCATTTCATCTGTAAATTCCAAAATCTCTAAAAAATCCCTAAAATTCCTTCTATGTGGATAATGTGAGCATATCAATCAGTGCCACATCATCCTCCCAGCACCCTTAGGTTTGGCAAACAATATGTAAAACAAGCTTTTCAACACCCTTTTAAACCTGCTTTATTTTTAATTTTCCCTCTCCCTTTGCCCCACTCAGAAACAATTTATAACAGACCACACTCAAAAAAAAATAATCCTATTTGACTAGTCAAGGTTCTTTCTCTCTCCCACCCCCAAATCCAGACTTTATTAAAGAGAACACATTACTCATGCTACCTCACATGCAGCTCTTGGCATAAATAATTTAACCACAAGCTGACTTGGTTGGCTGTGCTTACAGAGTTGAAAGCTGTCCCACCTAGTTTATTATAGATGGGAACTCCAGAGGGGGGAAGGATAGAGCAGATTCAGCTCGCAGAGAGCCTGCCCAAGAAGCTCCATCCCTAGTTTTCTCTATAGAGTCTCTGTGGGTCTAGTGCAGAGGAGTGACAGCACCACATAAGTGCGATTTCCACTGCTTTCCTCTGGTGTTCTCAATGCTGCTATGTCTGAGTTTCTGCCCTGAAAGTTCATTTCATTTCCCAGAGGATCAGAGCTCAAGAGGTTCTTGAAGACAAGTTTGAACATTCTTTGTTTGGACCTAATTTAGCATTCACAGCAACATTAACTTCTTTCTGCACAGCACCATTTCCAGTGTAATTGCTTCTGCTGCATTCTACCAACTTACTGTACAGTTAGACAATTTCATAACAACTGCAACTGAGCCAGAATAGTTTCCCGACAGACTAATTATTATTTTGTCTATATAGTTCTTGTACTGTAGAGAACAGGGCTGAATATTTATCTTTTAAACACAAGTTTTGCACAGAACTGAAAGGTTCTTTTTGCTGTTCAGCATATATAAATGTTTCAGTAACTAGGTGCTGCTTTCCATATTTCTGCACGTATATCCTGAGAAGGTACTTCCATTCATGGAGAAGTTTCTCAGGACAAACTCATTTCACAGGCATCCCACTTCTCTAAGAGAAAAATAGGCAAAGGAACAAACCCTGAGAAATGTATCATTCAGCCATCATTAATCAACATATGCAAGCATATATATATATGCACACACACATGTATATTTACAGATATTTATGTTTACACACACACATATATATACATGCATAAGTGTATACAAAAAGCTGTCCCAGAGCATTTCAGCATAAAACTCTGTACAAGCCACTATAAGCAGCCAGCAGGACAAATAACAAAAGACAGAATCTGCAATAGGACTTGGGAAAGCATCTTCAGTGCAATGAATGGTTGGTACTGTGAATTTATACCCATCACGAAACACTTACACTGCTGAAAAACGTCATGGTATCATCTGTCTATCAGGGACCAACAAATGCTACTCCCTTTTCCCAGTAGACGTGACAAGTTTGGATTCCTCCAGAGAATAGCACTAAGCCCAATTCAGATGAAGAGGTCCATCAATATTAGGTTGTCACTTCTGGAGCCCACAGTATATTGCTTTCTAGGCTTCTAATAAACTTATAGTTTTGAGTTAGAAGCACATAGTTTTGCTCTTGAAAACTTGGGACTGAAAAACATCAAGACAAACTGTCCCTCCAGTTCTGTATCTATCAAACACAGATGAGAAACCTTTACTATATGACACAGACATTGACAAGACCAATTCACCTCAACGTATGAGGCATCAAGGTATTACAATCATAGGTGTAAGAAAGAAAAGAAAATGCACTGTGGCAGGAACTACAGCTGCCTGATGAGAAGACTGTGACAGTTCTTTTCAGTGATGAAGATTTATTCAGAGGTTCAGGAATCCATACGTTCAGATACTTGTCTGAACCTCCTCATTTGTAAATAAATATAGGATTTCTATGGTCACATCAAAGGTAACGCAAAAACTAGAGGTAAGGGAGCTGTGGTGGACATGAGAATCTGATGGTATTTTGATATTCTGCTGTTCATTCAGAGTGAACCCAGGAAACAAAGAGGCTGACAGCTTGTTAAGCAAGTAGAATTTAGAAAAGATAAATTGCATTTCCTGTTGAGATCACTGAAGATCCTAAATTCAGTATGAGGTTTTGGTGAAAAATTAATTTGGCACTTATTTACTACCATCTGTTCCAGATATTCCAAGTGGATACTAACAACCTTTCACTGACATGTGAAGGACTTGAAGCTGTACAAGTAACCAGTGTGGAAGATCATTCCTGCCTCCAAGACAGACAATCTGTCTCACACACACCATATCCAGCATTTCTGCCTTTCTGAAAGGCTTCAACCATGAATTCAGTAAAGGATATGTTGGTTAGACATCACACCAACTAAAATTGTATAGTTACAAAATTCAACTACAATTCTAATACTGTTTTGCACTTTGCATATAGTAGTGAAATATTTTAAAAGCAATGGATTTGGAAGGAGTGGAAACAAGGAAATGTTCAGCATGCTACAGAAAAAAAAAAAATCCACATTCTGAGCCCATTTTACCATTGTGTTCAAAGCTGTAATTTTCATTGAGGTTAACAGAAATTAGGTAAAACTAAGTTCTGAATTCATTCCAGTGCTACTTTCTTTAAAAGAATTACTAAACGCCTTGAACAACCATAAAAGCAGCTGCTTACAGAATATTACATGCAGGCACCCAGAAACTCCACAGCAGCACTGTGTTTCTCAACACACCAGTACCCAGCAATGCCAAAACTTGTAGATAGCAGCACAGCATTCTCAGCACTAGTCTGGCTTGGTGTCACCCAAACCAATCTGGCCTGGCACAGCCCTATGCTGCACAGCATGCACTCCAGCAAGGGGAGAGAAGGGGAAAGAGCTGGACACAGTCTTGTCGTCCTGACTGCTGGTGCTCCTCTTTCTCCCCCACTACTTCACACACATCACCTTTCTGCCCACAAAAATAATAGATCACTGTTACTTGTTTTAGATTCATTGGGGTCCAACTCCCTGGGAGCTAACCTGTGAGGAAAAGCAGTTTGAGTCCTGACTACTGCTGCTATGTGCAGAGTGCTGTGCACAGAGACTGGGAACAGGCAGGGGAGATGAGACCCTGAGAGAGATTTATCCCAAGGACTCCACTGCTCTTCATCTCAAACATTAAATAGCGTTACAAGTGGTATGCCTCTATCGTGAAAGGTTTAACTGGTGAAGCCTTATCCTCACCTTCACTGTCACCAATTTTCATGTAAGTTAGAGACATCCAGCCTGATTAAATATATAAAAGCCATCCACTTTAAAAAGAAGCAGTTTTATAATTTCAGAAGACAAATTAGAGATTGCATCTGAGACTACCTGGTGGGAACTGTTTGGAGGAAGATCTTGACTGGCTAAAGGTTTTGCAGATAACTGAGGTTTTGTAAAGTGGTTTGATTTAGTGCCTAGAAAAAGAAAATGAACTCTAACCACTGAACATGCAGACAGATTTCACACTCATGGTTGGGTCTGCTTGTCAAGAAATTTCTACTTTGAGCCAGTCACACAAGTTAAACAGCTAGTTTTTTTTAAAGACCTCTCTGCTCTATGAGAGGAAACGGTATCATCTGCTTTTCGTGTGTTTACTCCATCCCAGTGAACAGTATCAAACTGCAGACAATACTTTGCAGGGGGTGTAAATAGGTCAGAATCCCATGGATTTACAGAGGAATGTAATTAATCTGCCAACAAACTGTAGATTAACTTCTCAGCACATATTTAACAACAACCTAAAGGTAACTAAATATCCCATAAACCTACATCTCGTGTAACTTGACTTATGCCATACACAGAATCACAAGGGTTGGAAGGGACCTCGAAAGATCATCTAGTCCAACCCCCCCCACCAAGGCAGGGTCACCTAGAGCACATCACTCAGGAACACGTCCAGTCGGGTTTTGAATGTCTCCAGAGAAGGAGACTTCACAACCTCTCTGGGCAGCCTGTTCCAGTGCTCTGTCACCCTCACGGTGAAAAAATTTTTCCTCACATTAACTCGGAGCCTCCTATGCTCCAATTTGCACCCATTGCCCCTTGTCCTATCACTTAGTGAGGCCGAGAAGAGCCTGGCTCCATCTTCCCGACACTCACCCTTAACATATTTATAAACATTGATGAGGTCACCCCTCAGCCTCCTCTTCTCCAAGCTAAAGAGACCCAGCTCCTTCAGCCTTTCCTCATAAGGGAGATGTTCCACTCCCTTGATCATCTTAGTGGCTCTGTGCTGGACTCTCTCTAGCAGTTCCCTGTCCTTCTTAAGCTGAGGGGCCCAGAACTGGATGCAATATTCCAGATGCGGCCTCACCAATGCAGAGTAGAGGGGGAGTAGCACCTCCCTCGACCTACTGACCACAGCCCTTCTGATGCACCCCAGGATGCCATTGGCCTTCCTGGCCACCAGGGCACACTGCCGGCTCATGGTCATTCCCCCGTCCAACAGGACCCCCAGGTCCCTTTCCCCTATACTGCTCTCCAGCAGGTCAGTCCCCAACCTGTACTGGCACATGGGATTCTTCTTTCCCAGGTGCAAGACCCTACACTTGTCCTTGTTAAATCTCATCAGGTTCCTCCCCGCCCAGCTCTCCAGCCTAGCATGCTGATTGATATATCATGTTTTTATCTCTCCAACTGAAGGGTGTCTTGACTATTATAGGAGTACTTCTGTCCTTCAGTTTTACAAAAAGTGCAAAATACAGCTTATAGATCACATTCACTAATGTGTTCAACCATTTAGGACTTAGCCAGCTTGCACTGTTAAAATACAAAGGTTATGCAAAGGTTACATAGCTTAGATATATCTTAAAAGTTAAAGTTCCATTGTCACGTTTTTCTTCTTCACATACAAGTAGTTCTGTTTATTCCCAACTCAGCAGCCAAGCTATCGATTAAGTTGCCTTAGGTCAGCCCACCCTGCAATTCCAGCCTCAATTCTTACATTGTTTTCCAATAGCTTGTTTTGTTGACTTCAGGTTCTTGGTTTTAGCTTTAACCCTGTCCTGTGTTCTTTGCTCAAGTTGTATTTTACTGGTGCCTCAAACTGTCCAAAGAAATTGCAGCCAAATGTAAAGATGTGTCTGCTAGGCCAAAAGAGGAAGAAACTGAAATAAGCGTCAGTAACAAGGCATACAAGGCCTGCCACACAGTACTTTCAGAATATGTATTTTTCAATCTAAGTGCATATCATTCCATATCAAAAGCAATCTTCAAAACAACAACTTGTACCATTTCCTCTGCTCTACTAAAACTCTGTAGGGAATCACTCATCCTCTCTGCATAGCTCATTTAGTGACCTTTGATATCTAGAATCCTGAAATGTTTTCTATTTATATGGATGAATTAAAGACAGCAGGTCTGATTTTCTACCGTCTCACACGTTGTTTGTTGAAATGCATCTGTACTGAGCAAACTGTAAAAATCTCACTATTCCTATTGGGTAGCATTTTCACTCAGTTTGTCCTGTGGAGAATCAAGCAAACAAATCAGACTTGAGCTGGTTCTGGAAGACCCCTACCTGTGAATCTGAGGGCAGAACTGGACTTCTAAAATATGGATGGTTCCAATATAGGAATCTGCATTTTGCAAAAATCCAGTGGTGGTTACATTTGCAGCTCTGTACTACACTTCTGCAGCTGAAGTTAGCATTCTGTCAACGCACTCAGTTTGTTCTATTTGTTTTATTGAAAAGGCATGAGAGATTTGTGTGTGAATAGTTCTAAATATATATATTTTCATTGAACTAAAATATTGTTTGGGTTGGTCAGTAAAAGCTTTCAAGAAAAGTATGCTTCTGGATGTGTTTATTTCTACAAAAATAAATATTCTGTTATTTGTATGGTTGACAGTCAGCTTTGTTGTAGTTCCAGATGAAAAAGAGAGTATGTTGATGATTAGAGAAAATACAGCTAAATTCCATCTTCCTCCCCTGCTTCAATAAGAGAAGAGCATTTACATATTAATTCCAGGACTGAACAGCTGCATTCCCTAGAAAGCTCCATTCATTGCAGCATTGAGCCCCTGAAAGCAGGCAGAGGGAAGGAAAAAAAAGAAGGAAAAAAAAAAAAAGGAGCTGGCATAAAACTTAAGGTGGATAGAGTCACTGATTTTGCAATTCTTCTGTATTTCCTAAAGGACTACTCTTCGTTTACAGCAGGGCATGTAGATACTTCCACACAGCCTACCACAAGAGTATTCCAACTATCCGATGAGCAAAAGGAATACTAGTATTTCCATTGCACCACAAGGCAAACAGAGGCATAAAATGGCTATTTCCTAGACTCAGAAAACTCTTTACCTATAAATTTAAATCTCTACTAGGTAGAGAGCTAGGTGACTTGCCCAGAATTACACAATAGATCCATGGCATGGTCAGAGACAATGTCCATCTTCAGTTGCCATTTCCATGTTTTATCCTTCACAATAAAGATCCATGCTTTTTTCTTCTCTACTGTTTTCTTATATAACTTTAAAATACATGGAAAATGGAGATACATAGATGTTCTTTTGTCACGAACTGCAATGAAGTCTTAGGTGTGTTTTGTGCCTCTGCAGAAATCTGAAGATGGAAGCCAAAGCCTGCTTCTGTGAGGCACTGAGCATTAATGGCACCATAACTTACTATTTTTGAAGCACAAAATACTATTTAAGACTAAAAATGATTAATTCTTGCCTTAGCTGGATTTGTCACTCACATTTTCAAAATCTCTGAGCTATCTCCGCCACTGGTGATTTCCCCTGTGATCAAGAGATGTGAATGAAAATAGGTAGCCTCCCACTGTGGCCTCAGAGGGGAAAAAAAAAAACAAAAAAAAACCAAACTACCAAACCAAAAAACCCCAACAAAAAATGGTGTAAAGCAGGAAAACCTCTCTTAATTCTCAGGTCATTTCATACTTAATCTTCCTGACATCAAATGTGTCAGTCTAAAGTAGAAATGTTTTATTAGAACAGACTGGCAGGACTTTTCCTGATGAGGGTGTGTAAGAATAGTAGCACTTGACATTAAAAAAGACAGAAAAATATGCAACCAAAGGTCCAATCCCAGAAACCGTCATTTCCACCACCAGCATCAGTACAGCTAAACAGATGAACAGGAACTACTTTCACAAGCAATGAGGCTGTAAAGTTTCACAGTATATTAATCCATTTTAAGAAGCTCTCTTTCTTCCAAAGTCTTCCAAAGCTTTAGTCACTGACTTCTATTCCTACAGGTACAACCCCTTTGGGGCCATGTGGCAAATTCAATCAGTGCAATTACACAGGTTAAAAATAACTCTTCAAAACAGTGCTGTTTTTAATTCAGCCTGTCTGAATTCAATCATTGGTGTTCTGCTTAATATTCATTAGCACTGCAAGCAACAACAGCAGAATGCTTCATGACAATGTTTCAAGGGAATGCTATTTATCAGCGTTATAGGGAGAAAAAGCAGCATTACTGGTCATATTAAATATCATTAATACCTACTGGCCTTCAAGTTAAGGACTTGGGAGTCAGTTGTTGTCCAGAAAAAGCAACTGACAGTCTAACAGGTTACACTGCCTCCTTCCTCCTCAGCAGGTTCAGAGCCACCAAGCATATTTGCCCCATCTGCCAGCCATGGAGGACTTAGCATGCTCCACCACCTGCAATGCATGGTAGAGTACCATCTCTACTACAACTCACCGAATCCTATTCACAATAACGGATTATTTATGCTCTCTGCAAAAACACACGCTACATGCTAGCAATACAAATTAGGCACTTGCTCAGCTGCCTTCTGGAACTTCCAACAGTGTTTTTATACAGACTTGTGCTTATTCCTCCATCCCCCGTACGTTTTTCTTCTTCTAAACTGGAACTTAATAGAACTTTTCAAAGATATAATCAGAAGTTAAAGGCAAGGTAACATTTTTAAAGCTTATTCAGCTGTAGCTATGAGATCACACAGTAAACTACCAGGAACTGAAATCATGCAGAGGAGAAATGTCAACTAACAGAAAATGTATTTGGAAGAATAACAGTCAAAAAAAAAAGAGGGTAAAGTAAACATAAAAGGGATTCTAGCATTTCTAGAAATGTTACAATCTTTATGTTAGCCTTCTGAAGGACTCAGATGAGATCCTGTGCCACAACTAATTACATGATTTTTTTACAGAAAACATACTTCATCTTTGTTCTGGGTGTTTTGTTTTGTTTTTCCCCTTCTGTTTTGTAACAAGAGGTCCTGCTCAGACTGGCAATTAGCAACAATATTAACGTGTATCATACTGTGTTGAGGAAAGCAGCACTGGCCGTAGAAGAGAACATAGAAAAATCATACCTTCTGCTCAAAAATTATTTTCACATTAGCTGCTTTTCACAATAGAATGTTCCATTATCTGCAGTACTTTATTGTGAGTGAGAAAGGCTGTTGCACTTCTTCCACCCTGCTAGCCAAAGCAACCAGGAGTCAGTGGGCGAAAATTCAGCACACTCAGTGGTCCTTGTTACCATTTCCACCATTCTGTTCCTCTTCTGTGTTACCCCTGGAAGTTTAAAAAGAGGTATAGTGATTGTCACATTTGAAAATCATACTCGACATTTCTAAAAAGCTCTTCCATCAACTTTCTGCACAAGAAGCATTCAAACAACTTCAGCAAAAGTATTACAACTCTCATCAAAATAGTAGTACAAGCCTAGCTTGGAGAACTTCAGCATTAATTATACACAATGCTACAGAATTTTAAGATCTAGAAGCAGCATACGTTTTCATCAAATATAAGGCTCAAGTGATGTCTGACTGAGCAGTTCAAGAGTGCTTCTTTTAACTAGAATACCAAAAACATGTCCTGCCAGAAACTTGGCTATAAATAACCATTTACTACTTCACTTAAATGAAAGATTTTTCTTGCCCAAAACACCCTTGTTACAGTCTTGGTACCAGCCTGAGCCTAACTGACAGCATTATTTTACTAGATATGAATATATCATATAGCTCTTAGAGAAGCAAACTAATATTCCCAAAGAAAAATAGGTTATTGTATTAAATGAATTATAAGGACACAATCATTTTAAGCATGGCTGAGTTTCTATGAAAAAATTGATAAAACAAACTTTCTAAAACCCAACATTTTTAAATCGTGAAGTATTTATCATCAATCTTAATTTCTAAAAGTATTAATTCTACTTAGGATGGTAAGAGATCATGGACAATTTTTCAGACATTTCTTTAATTCTAGATTTTGGGGGGATTAGTTTTTTGGGGTTTTTATTATTGTTCTTAAGAAAAAAAGCACACCAACCATTTCACATCTCCTGTTCCTGCTACCTTGCAGTTATACTCTACTCCTAAGGCATGAGATCAAGTTTTTATGCTTTTAAATACTTTATGCTTTTATACTTTTTTTTTCTTTTCTGGGTAATTTATGTTTAATGTGTCTCACAGGAGGTTGAAAGGGTAGTATATAGTTTGACATGGACTCGCCACATTCTTTTGTCTTGCTGAAGATAAGTTCAAGCAAGTTACTTGCTATAAAAGTTATTTGTAATCATCACAACGGGCTATTTTTCAAACAAGCTACTAAAAGACAAACACTTCCACAAATATGCCAAATATGACATGAAAAAATGCAAGGATAGGGGAGAGCAGAACAGAAGAGTGGAGGAAATACTGCTTACAGAGGAAACCACTAGTCACAATATGCTTACTATCCAGTCACTCATGCATTTCTTGTAGGAATTATAGTAGAAAGTAAAAATAACGTATCTGTATAAGACCATACTTTCGGCAAGTTTGCAGATGATACAAAACTGTATCTGATGTGGCTGATAATCTGAAGAGGCTAATAACACCAGAGGCTCATGCTGCCATCCAGAGGGACCTGGACAGGCTGGAGAAATGGGCTGACAGGAACCTCATGAAGTCCAACAAGTGCAACTGAAAAGTCCTGCACCTGGGCAGGAACAACCCCAGGCACCAAGAGATGCTGGGGAACACCCAGCCAGAAAGCAGCTTTGCAGAAAAGGACCTGGGGGTCCTGGGAGATACCAAGCTGAACGTGAGCCAGCACTGTGCCCTGGCTGCTGCAAGGAAGGCTAACGGTATGCCAGACTGCCCCAGGCAGAACACTGTCAGCACATGGCCGGAGGGGATCCTTCCCCTCTGCTCAGCACCGGCGAGGCCGCGCCTGGAGCGCTGTGTCCAGCGCTGGGCTCCTCTGCACAAGACACAGACCTCCTGGAGAGAGTTCAATGAAGGGCCACGAAGATGATTAAGGCACTGGAGCACCTCACCTCTGAGGAAAGGCTGAGAGAGCTCAGACTGTTCAGCCCAGAGAAGAGGCGGCTCGGGAGGAATCTCACGGGCGTGTATAAATATCTGAAGGGAGGATGCAAAGACGAGTCATGCTCTGTTCAGTGGTGCCCAGGGACAGGACAAGCAGCAATGGGCACAAACTGAAACGCAGGAGGGCTTTAGGTTGCCCTTCTCAAAGGGGGTGGGCAGGGTTAGAGGTGGAACAGATGACCTCCAGGTGTCCTCCTCTATCTCAACCATTCTGTGTATCTGAAGAAAGACAAAGCTGCTTGTGAATTTGCACAGTGCAGATCACTAACACATGTGGTGGAAGGACACAGCAGAACGGGCATACTTTCTTTCAAAGTAATTGTTCCAAACTCTATCATCACATTTTCCCTGATTTAATGGGGTTTGATTGCTTGAAAGAATGAAGAAACTTTTAGCTCAAGATAGGTAATTGATCTTGCAGATCATCAGGCTGTTCTTCATACTAGGGCAAGGGCTTAATGCTTTTCTCTACACCACCCCACATTCACAATTTACTGTCAGCTGAAGAGGCAGCAAGGACTAGGAAATGTCTATATATAAAGTGTTTTATGATCTCCTGGCTTTTTGAATTAACATAGATGTTTAGGCAAAGACAGTGACACAATATCAAACACCATCAATAGTGGAAGCAATCAGAAGAAGTTGCTACCAGAAAGCAAGCACTAACTTGAAATGACACAGAATACTATGTTTCTTTTTTTAGCTTGGCTGGCTGGCAGATTTATAGTGGTGTCAGAGAAGGAGTATTTAACAGAGTTATCCTTATCAGCAACCTTATCTGATAAGTATTAGAGAAGACCAACCACATAAACCAGGGCTAAAATCCTGCCAGACTTTTAAATTGAAGCCATCGAGCCAATTGGCTTTGTGCACAGAGAACTACCTACAAATTAAACACCACTTTGCTTTTGGAAAGCAATAATTTACTGCTTTCCCTTAACTAATCCAAGTATCCTATATGTACCTGGACACCTGTTTTGGCAGAGAGTGAGGCAATTGCTTGAAATACCGTCTTTTCTCTGCCCCAATTGCCTGCTTTCGTACATGGGACAGTGTCACAAAACAATCTTCAAGCTAAAGGAGGATGTCTGATCGAATGAGTACAGTCACACATTCACAGCTTCCACATTAAGGTAGCTGGCCATAAAACAACTTGGATCTGGAATTAGTACAACTGCTGGGAGTCAGACTGCATTAGCTCAGTCTCTTTGCTGCTCTAATACAGTTACCTGGTAGGGTAAACATGTATTTGTCTTTCAAAAACCTGCACAGACACATGCTTGGGTTTTTTTCTTTTTCTGTTTTCCATGCCTGAATGTTACAGGTTATCTTCCCAGAACTTCGAGAAAAGGGATAGGAAAAAAACCCAACACCCAAAATCAAAAAAAAACAAAACCCAAAGAAGCAGAAGAGTATCATATATAGACACACAGACATACAAGATGATATTAAGATAAGCAGAACCATAGCAATGTTTTCCGTGTCAGAGTGAAGATATTTTTAGTTAAGTACAAGGAGTTGAAAGGATTGGAGAGATGCAGAAACTTCATCTTCCACAGAAAGATGCCAGTTCTGTTCAAAACCATTGGGACAAAGAAAACCTCCATAAGTTCTCCATTTGCAGCATCAGATGCAAAGGGATGGACTTTACTATTCTTCAGAGAGTCTTTATGCCAATTATAAACCAAGTAAACAGAAAATAAAGGTATAGTCCTTATCTCTCTCCAAATACTTTTTTCTGACCATCAACACAAATATTGATAAACATCCTTTCTGAACTACAGCAACATGTAGAAGACCACATGAACAGGGAAAGAAATTTCTTCAAGCTTGTGACTTTACTTATCACACAGCTGTGTAACAGTAGGCAGGCAACAGAGGAAAAGCTTAGTGGTGGGGGTGTGTCTCTGCATGTTTACCCACGTTGAGCAGTGACATAGATGAACCCATTTTATGTGAAAGCCAGTTGTAAATCTCGTAAAAAATAATTAATTACAATTTTACTTTGGAAGCATCTTCCTATAGTCATCCTGCTACCTCTTGAAAAGGTTAGATGCGGTACTGAAGAACATTGTTTAGTGGTTAATAGGTGGTGGGAGGACGGTTGGACTGGATGATCCTTGAGGTCTCTTCCAACCTTAATGATTCTATGATTCCTTGCTTTTAATAAGACTGACCTTACCATTTTGCACACTTTTATCCCACAGCTACATGAAAATGCATAAGACATGAGAAAAAAGTATTTAAAATAATTCACAAAGATAAGAAGAACTAGGGAACCCAGGAAAAAGAGCTGGGCTAGATACAAGAGCAGCTCTCATATGCTGTGCCAAATTACTATAAGAAAAGGGAATCTTCTAGTAAATGACCAGTAGATGTAAAATCACATTATTTTTCCTTTACTAAATGATCAAGGAATACATACGGAATCATGAAAAAGATGACACATAGAAGATGATCTGTTCAAAATATAAAGTTATGTTTTCTACCTCTACAGAGCTTCATCTGTGATGGAATGATGGATGGTCTCCTGTAGCATATATTCTCATCACACACCATATATGCCACTTCCCTTTCTCTCCACTCTTTCCACTCACCCTGCATATATTTTTCATCTTTCTTTTCTCTCTCTAATCATGCTTCCTCACACACCCCATATTTTTTCTCTTTCCCTTTAATTGACTTTCCGTCCTATTTTTCCTGCCATCATAAGATATATTGCCTAGAGTGGAGAATTGAAACAATTGAGATATTTTAACAAGCTGATCTGGTTGAACTACTAAAGGTTATTTTCAGGAAGAAACCCATCACATTCTAACATATTGTTTTTTGTTTAAAATGGCAATGTTATTGAGATTTCGTGAACCCAGAGGTTTTCAAGCAGCTGTTTCTGCAAATTCTGTTTATCTGAACACAGAAACACAAGAAAATGTTTTACATAGTTAGTTGGAAGTTTGGGGTTTTTTCCAGACCTCCTAAACTGAAAGATTACCTTCAATGCATAAAAGAATTTCTTTTGATTATTTTCTTTCACAGCAATCTTTCCAAATTCTCCCCCAAGTATAAACTCCATTTAGGGACTTTTCCTTACTTTATCTTATCTGCCCTGCACTCTACAGAACCCTAATGTTACTCAGACTCATGAGATCAAGGTGTCTTCCCAGCATGCTTCGATATGAAAAACCACAACTGCATCAAAGTTCATGGATTTATACCTGTTAGCACCAAAGCAAACATGAGTCTGACTTCCCTCCAGACGGCAAGCTGGCAATCCCACGTATTTGATCAAAGAATCCTTGCTTTCATCTTGAAGTAGATGCAAGTTATAGGTATTCACCGAAGAGGGTGCACAAATTTGCTTAAGCAATTTCTCTGAACAGTCAGGATTTACAGGTGTTAGCTTATTGGGTGCCTCAGTTGTGTGTTTGTTTAAACAAGCTTTGTGGTACCTGATCTGTACTGTTTGGTAAGTGCCTGAGAACAACGTGCCTGGGTTCGGGTGCAGATCAACCACGTCCCAAATTGACTTTATTTACCTTGCTTCTGAGCTATTTGGGCTGAGTTACCGTTCTGCAGGGCTGATTTACTCAGTATGAAATTAACAGCAAATAACATCATCTTTCTTATCAGAGTTTTCATACCATACAGAAATAACAATGGTATCCACACATTAAACAAACAGAAATCATTCTTGTACAGAAGGCTGAGGGAAGACATGTATAAAGCAAAGACCACAGACAATCATATAAAGATTATTGGCATAATACAGTATATGAAGATTATAAAGTCCTGGTGCTAATCGATGCCTTTGTGCTACTGTCAGCAAATCAAGGTTATGGAGCCCCAGGAAGCCCAAACTCAGCTAAAACATAGGAAGAACAAAACATAAAGTACATTGGAAACTCAGATGGGTCTTGAGGTTTGATCCTGCTAAGAACTACAGATTTTGAAGTGCCATAGAAGTATAAAAGACATTGTAATATAATCACACCTAAGTTGTATGCCCTGAATCATAGAATCACAGAATCATTAAGGTTGGAAGAGACTGAATTCCTTAGATTAGAAGAATCATTAAATTTGAGTTTATATGAAGAGTGTAATTACTTCTAAAGCACTATGAAAGCTTAATCAGCCAGAGCAAGAGAATTCTGACTTAAAGTAGTGATTTAACTTCTGACTGAGCAGTGAAGGGCAAACCAGATTATATTCCAGGACACTGTAGTTAGGTACTTTCAAGTGTTCACTTGTAAATGTTGTATGTGTGTTCTGGAAAACTGACCTATTTTGATCCCTCCAGCCAACTCATTAGAGCCTCAGCTCAAAACAAGCCAAAAACTATACACACACCTCCCAATTTATTTTTTTTTTTTACAAGGGTAAGAACGTCTGTTTAAAAGCAGAAATTTTCACAGGCTACGCTTATATGCCTATTTCACTAAACTTCAAAATCAACATGCTCTATCTTCCCCACCACCACCACCCTCAAAAAACCCACTGTGTTCTTATTTGTTACAAATTCATATTTAGTGGAAATCAAAAGTCACCTCAACATTGGAATTGAGCAAATTGCCTGGCTTCTATGTACAAGCTATAAAACTGCAAAATCAAATCTACAGATGAGTGAATATTCTTCCCTGTTATTCCATGAAGATGCATTTAGGATGGATTTAACTTTAACTGAAACCTTATAACTAACTCAGCTTTTGTTAATCACAGTGAATAGCTCTTGCCAAAGCATGATTAGATTTTGAGACTGGATTATATATGCTTTACATCACTGCCAGATCTCAAAGATTCCTTCTTAAGCATGTGAGAATATTTTCACACTAAATTATAGCCTTATTTAAAGTTAAAAGATTATAATACAAAACAAGGTGCAGACATTATGTAATTGACTGAGATATATCATGAGAGAAAAAATTATTTTCTTTTTTCTTTAAGAAAAGCATGAGAAGTTCTCAATCAGTTTCTTGGGAGCCAGATTCCTCAAGAACACATTATCTGTCACTGCACTCAGGTCTAGCTACTGGCATAATTTAAACCTTTCTACTGCTACGTTCAATCAACCTTGTGCTGTTCCTCCTTCTCATTTCTAACACCTTTTTTTCTTTTTTTTTTTCCATTTCAGACAGAGAAAATCTAAAGGTAATTGTTTATTTTCACAGAAGAAAGTCCTAACGTCTGTGCCTCTGGAATATAGGAAAAGGAACAAGGAGAAGAGGAAATATGATAGCACAATACTTTCCCTCCACAAAAAGACAGTCAAACACTCAGAGCCTAATGAAGCAAACAGCAATAGAAATTAGATGTGGAGGTTTTTTTCCAGACATACCATCCCATTCCTGCCTACATGGCTACTTGCCATTTCCTTCTTGACAATTCAAAGTTTAAATTTAGCATCTCTTTTTGCAAGAGAGATCTTGCAAGTGCAAAGTGTTTTATTTTTATTATTTTCTTTAAAACAGACAACATATGATAAACCTTTTTATGATCATTTGATCCACTTTGACCACGGATTATTTGATTTGCAATACTATAGGAGAATAAGGCCACAATATAAGAGGCTCAAAAAAAAAGTAGTGAAATATAGAAGACCTCAACACATCTGAATGTCACTGCAAGTGTACATTTGCATTCCTACACTAGGCAAGATTTAATTCTAGAATTCTTTATCAGTCACATAGTGTAGAAAGTTTAGAGATATTAAAGGAAGTCTATTAAACTGAAGGGATATTAGTACCTCCTAGAACTCAAATCCAGCCTGAAGGAAGAGATAGATCTAACTTACTTAATTCTTTCTGTACTTATAAAGCAAGAAACTGTTATATAAAAAAAGGTAAACAGGACCCCTGTTCTCTGAATTAAATCTCGGGGAGAAAACCTGAGGGTATCTTCTCACAGTTGTCAGTGACAAGGCAGAGAGAAAGCCTGTAGGCCTGGCTGTACTGCTGATATCAACTGCAAAGTATCAGCAATTTTAAATGTCTGAAGTGCATGCTGTTGATATTTTAGCACTCCGTATACTAGTCCCTTAAAACCTGTTTTAAAGTAACTCTTATCTTTATTTATTTACTTAATCTGTGATCTGAAACAGTGTTGCTTGCTGTTGTGTGAATAAGTAGTAAATAAAAAGTAATTTAAAAAAAAAGTTCTTCCACCCCTAAATTTTGTTAAACATGAAATTCCATCTTTACATTCCTGCAGGGTCCACTGACCTCACTTGCATGTTAAATGAGCAAAGAGAAAGTTCCCTTATGACTGTTGACTAAATGCAAAAACATGTACTTCCAAGGCATTCATGCTTCCCTTTCAACTTGTGGTCTGGGATCTAACAAAACTTAGATCCTTGCTCTCTAATACAATATATTAACAAAAGTGACATTTATTACAGAGCTTGTAGATAGAATGATCTGCCCCATGAATAAAACCTTTCCTTCTGTCCCAAAATACATTGACTGCATTCATTCAGGATCCCCTAGGTCCATCTACAATGTGTCTCAACATATCTAGGCTAAATACTAGTCAGTTTGCTGTTTGCAATGCAGAAAAAAAAAAAGGAATAATTTTATAAGCCTACCTATAATTTTTCAAAGGTGTCAGAGACATAACATGACCACCACACACCTGAACAAGACTTCCCTCCAAATATCTTCCCTTCACTATTTCTGCTATAGGCTGTGGTCATGTTTTGCAGGCTGCATCATTACTTTTCTGAATGAACACATGGGGCTATAGCACTGCATCATCTTCCATTACTTTTCAGGAAAGCTTTCCCCCTCGTATTAATCATTCATGGCCAAACTTCTTACATTCCTTATTATTTTTTGACTTTTTTGGTGAAAAGCACTTAGCTGGCCTCGCCATCATTTCCAATGTAGCCTTTCATACGTGTTTCACAGTATAAGTTAACACCCTGGGGTGCTGCTGGGGATCCCACAGACCGGCCTGCTACAGACATCTGGGCCCGCAAAGTTTCAAGGGCCAGAGGCAAGCGTTTCCTTTTTCCACCCCAGAGAGGGAATTAAAGAAAAAAAGCCACAAAACTGGTTAAGAAACCTCTCAAACCACACATCTACTGTTTATATAGATCCCTTTACAGCAATATAGACACACCAAAAATCCAGAACGCCTGAGGATGGGGGGTGGGAGGGGAAGTATGTTACCACTGCCATAAAGAAAAGACAGCAACAGATCTTTGGCAGTGGATTTCAGTGCGTTAAAAACATTAAAATCATGTAGATTAGAAAATACAGTGAGAAGAGCACAGCAACTGACTGTTCTTTTGCTTTAGAGAGCAGAAAAGAGAGAGAGGGACCCCTTCCAGGCTATGAAGAGAAGAACAGCACTACAAAAAGGTTTAGTTAGCACCCAGCACATCCAACACTTACATGGAAGAAGAAAACTTCAGCTTGAAAAACTAACTAACTTTAGCTCTTCCTGTTAATGAACTTGATCTCACCTAAACCAGATTATCTGGTTTGACACTGAGAATTTTAACATACTGATTTTGCAGTCTGACCTCTAGCAAATTTCTAATATGTTGGCTGTACAGATGGGTCGTTTTCTAATGGTCCGAATCAATAGAAAACTCGTTATTTGTTTTAAACTGTTTTGAAAAATTCTCTTTTTCATGCTTTGAACTGCCAGATATCTAGATCAAGTTACAGCTGTCACTCATTGGAAAATCCACCCCTTACAGATGACAATCACAATAAAAAAAAACCCTTCACGCATACTGAAGAACAAACAGAAGTGTAAATAAACCACAGTTCCAGGCAATTTAAGTCTTTGAGACGCATTCTGAGAAAAAACATCTCTGTGATATTAAAGAAGTGCTTTTGTTAGGTCAATCTTTTGTATCATTTACAACACAAGGAGTAAAACCACCCACCTCCAAGGTTTTCTTCTATGTTATGACCACCATATCTCGTACTGCCTACTGTAGCACTTGAGGCAAGCGGTGTCACTGACAGTGCTTCAGTCATTTTTGTGTTGTGCATTCTCATCTACACATCTTTTGGCCCATCTACTTGAGTGCTAGAGACAGTGTCTTCTGAGACAATAATGTTGTGGGTTTTTTCCTACACATTTGCTAAACAACTCAAACGAGTGAGGCACTCCAGCTTCTGACCACCTTTACTATCCTTTTTCTAATGCTAACTAGAATGTCATAAAATCCATGAAACCCTTTGAAGCTGACCTGCTTCATCACATTAGACTTGAAAGCCAAATGCCATGGAGACACTATAAAAGAAATCAGAGGTTTGGATTTCCTCATTCAAGTGGAAACCAAAATAACACCACTGCTAATTCTAAACAATAGCTAAACTGAAAACTTAAAAAATATCTGGCATTACCTGATATAAATCGAAAGCAGCTATAGGATCTCTGCACTGAGGAAAAAAAAACACCAAACCAAAACCAAAAAAAGACACCACCAAAAAAACACCAAAACTCAGATGTTATGACATATAGAACATTCTGGTTTTAGGAAATGACACACAGCAACATTTAAATTGGTCGATACTTCTTTCCTGGTTATTTCATTTATACAATGTATTCTGATATTTGCTATCTCCTTCTCTTTGCCTTGCTACACATACAGCCATGTCATAATTTTATACTCTAAATTAGTACCTTTAAATGAATTTACGGAGGAAAGTATACTAGCAACAACCCAGCTGCTAACACCAGAGTCCTTAGGAGCGTTCAGAAGAACACAGCTCCAACCTGTTTATTTATTTATTTTTGCCAACAGGAGTCTAGCACCAGCAGCTGTCCTTAAACAAGTTGTCCTTTTCTTAAGTGAACAAGTACTTGAAAACCAAGGAGACTGAAGAAAAATGCAGTCTGAGTGGAGAACGTCGAAGCAATGAGTGAGTAGAGACTAACCAAATGGTACAACTGTACTTTTCAGAGATTTTCTGCATCACTGTAGACCCTCTGATACAGCTTTAAAGCAGTTTCCCCATATTACTTCGTTCTTCACACACAGCTCATATCTCCTGTAACAAGTTTAATAAAATATGACCTCTGAGTTACTATACCAAGTCATTTTATGTCTGTTAGAAAGGTATCATCTTCCAGCAGTAGACATATGTCTATCACATGAGTATACAGAAGATGAAAGCAAGCAGAAGGCTCTGACAGAAGAGAGGGAGGAAAAATCTACAGAACAACATTCCCAGAGAAGGGTCTGATTAGTATTTTTTTTCCCCCTTCTGATTAATCTAAGGAGAGCCAATTAAGCATCAAGAGAAAGAATAATAATTGAACTCTACCAGAATACTTATGTACTAAAAAACCATTTAATTCTGTCAGAAGACTACAACCAATTAGATTTGCAAAAATAAGTTTGAATTCCAATCCTTTTCCCCTTGAATAACAACAGTCCAGTATACTTGTTGGAGACTCTTGTGATATATAGGTATATGGAACAAACTGCGTTTCTTGACATGTAATTAAATTAACTGAAATAAATTATGGATTTTAAACCTTAAGAAAAGAATTTAAATCCCAAACTAAACCCATTTTTGTGTTCTGTTCTTTCTTCCTATCATCATCTGAGGGGCTTTCTCTTCTGAGCATCTGGGAGCCATCATGTCAAGCTCCGGATATTAAACGTACTTGAAGTTCTCTGCAGGCCTAATGAGTTACAACAGAGGTCACATTCTCCACTACCCAAATGTAATTTGAACAATTCCTTGCAACAAGAATTGTGACACACCTGCATATAAACACTTCTGACAATAAAAATTACAGTAAATTTAGCTATTTCTCTTCTTTTCTACAGCAGAAAGATCCAAAACAGCGATGTAGTGGGGTTTCCCTTATCACTGCTAGTATCTGTGACATTTTCATATTTACTGTTCCAATTAAATTTTTCTGACCATGTTTCATATAGTTTCATAGTAAAAACATATGATCTGATACATGAAACATGTTCTGAGAGCTTGGAAAGGATTCAAATTGCTTCCAAGTTGTACTCTTCATACAACACTAGGTTTCTCTAAATCAGCTATCAACAATGTATTGCTTTTAAAGTTGTTTTTTTCTCTGCTACAAGAGTGAAATTAAGATTGTTCCTCATATTTCAGAGAAAAGAGGAAAACATATTCAAATATTGTTAGAGGAAATAAAACATTTCACATATGGATAAATGCTAGCTTGCTAGCATGGCAGGAAGACAAGCTGAACAGGATCATTTCTGCCAAAACCATTAGCAAATTGCCTCACGGTGATTGGCTTGGCTGCAAGTCCCAGATTCTTAGGTTTTATGGTTTGGGCTTTTTTTTTTCCCTCCTCTGCTTTGTTTTGATTTGGGTTTTTTTTAAGGGGAGGAGAGAGATACCGGGTAGAGGGAGGATCAGGGAGTTACATTAATCCACACATAGCTTGCATGTTAAGTCATTTCTTCTGAATATTTTGCTACTTAAGTACATCTGGCTTTGTTTAATGTCAGTTTTTTAACCGAAGCACATTTTTGTTGCAGTAATCTACAATACTTTAATGAAAAGCTTGAAGGAAGCAGAGGCTAAACACATTTCATCCATTTCTGTCTGTTCCATACTGCTGCCACAGCCCTTGATTGTGTAAACATATTATTGCCTCTTGCTGCTTTCCTGGAAACTGGAAAGCCAGAAATATTATAAACATGGATGCATGCGCATACACACACACGTACAGAGAGAGTAAATTTTCACAACACCCATCATTCTGTTTTCCAGCAACACCCTCCCCCCCACCTTTTTTTTTTCCCCTGTTTAAAGAATTTTTCTGCCTTCTCCATGACATCATTTGCCATTATGTATATCCCCTGCTGGAAGGCAGCCAGCACAGATTGTTCTGAACCCCCTTTCTCCACCTCACCAAAACCTCACAGTTTCAAGCCCTTCCTCGAAACACTTAATCCTCCTGCTATTGTGAACTAAACATTAGGGAGGAATCTGAAGCCATGACAACAGCTTGCTTCCTGAAGATTCAGCTCTGGGCCACTCCGAGGCGTCCCCATCACCCGGGCCAAACAGCTAAATGTGCTCAATAACGCAGCTTCTCATCTCTCTGGGGCACTGGCTTTAATGTCATGCATTTAATGAGGGAACCTCGAAGCATCTTAAATTTGGGTTTGGTTCAGCTAAATGCATTAATGTTCAGAAGTTTCCTTGAAGTCTGCCGAAATTTCTACAAGATTCACCCGTGCTTCCAGTTTGGGCAAGAGAAATTGGTATGTCTGACATTTTTAAATTCTGGGTTATAAGGAAAGTGCAGGCGTGTCTATTTAACAGCATGGCAATTCTTCTGGTTTGTCAATTGTCAAACAGCTCAAATCCTAGCTATTTAATCAGATTTAAACAGAAACAAGGTCATACACGAAATGCAGGTAAACAACAGCTTAAAAGGAAACCGAAGAAAAATGGCAAAAGCTAGTCCCTAGGAAGTGTAACAATCACAGCAGGTGCTAATTTCAGTTGCAATACTTTGCACTGTGATGATAACACAGAGTATCACACATTCATATACAAGGAGAAATTCTTGGATACACCAAATTCATCCTGTAGAATTTAGCAGCACATGGTTTCATCAAGTCACCTGACCTTTCTGAAAGAATCGGCTACGTACAAATTCAGAGTTGTGACAGAAAGTTCAGAATATGCCAGAAGAGATGCATCATCATGAACACAGATCAGATGATTTTTTTTTTCTCCTTCTAAAAGCAGTCTTTGTCTAGCCCCTTAAATATTAAGGATGGAAGATGTTTGACTTTCTTTCCCCACTGGCTAAAATAAAGCACCAAGCGGACAAGATGCCGTTTCTCGCAACAACTTTAATGTTTTCAGACTGGTTAGACTCGGAATACAGACTTTCGCTTAGAAACGTGGGGTCAGCAACTAGAAGATCCCGCACCTAAATGTGGTATTTGAGCTACTGAGTTAGCAAGACAACATACAAAGCCTCTGTCAGGCAGCACGAACATTCCTTTTTAGAGTCACGAAACAACAAATACTCCTTCAGCAGCAGAGATAGGCAAAAGGCTTGGTATCCCAGGACTAATAACTTGCCATTTAAAAACAAACAGAAGTGGAAAGGCAGGTCGCTTTTTCAGAACCTGACTCCTGGCAGCATGAGAGCTGGGCGTGCGCGGGCTGCTCTGCAAACTCCGCCGCCTGATTGAATTGTTTGTTCTCTCTGCGTGAGCAGCACTGAAATGAGCGCTCAGGAAACACAAGGTACAGGGAGTTGGTCAGGGAGAGAGCAAAATCAGGATATGTAAACAAACTAATGAGATCAGTGCAAACAGCACTAGCACACTGTGTTACAAGAAGCTCGTAACCCACTTTGTATATTCAGGCTGCCCTTATAACATCACCAGCCGCCGCCTCCTCCTCCCCGGGGCTTCTGGCTCCTAAGCAGCACAAGCAGATGAAATACTTAGGTTACAGAAAACTCCTCAATAAATTCCCCTGTTAAAAATCCCAGCTTCACAAGTTATCTGTCACGTTATGCGATTCCAAGTTCTGCAAACTTTTCAATGCTTAGCAAGCCCATATGATGATGTATTTTGTATTTGTGCATATGAAAAAGATGGTGCTGCTTCACACTCCTGCACCTTTTCCCCAAACTGGGATGCAGATGATAAAGGTTCTGTCCAACAGGCAAGATTACACTAAAATTTCTGTTTATGTAAGTTGCCTCTTGGGGAAGGCGACCAACTGGAAAGCTCATGTATCATTACATCCTCGCTTGTCCCAGCTGACAAACAGTTTACAGAATACTTTCTGAAGACTAGAAGACTCGAGTAAACTTGCTAAAATTTAGCCTATGGAAGGAATAGCATATCACTTGGGAAAAAGGTCTTGCTCTCATAGAATAAAACCCAAAAAATCCCAGAACAACAAAAACGAGTGCTGCAGTTTTCCATACAAACATAACTTAATTTTCCAAAAAAAGTTAAGTTAAACCTTTTCCTGGTGTTGCCTGTCTGGGAGTAACAAGATCCCACTGTAAAACAGGAAGTAATTTATTATTTTTTTATATATATTTTGCTAGCAGGCCATATGACAAATGAAGTAATTAATAGAGCCTGTGGGACTAACATCAGCCCGCAAAGGGCTTCTGTTGCCATTCCCCGAGTAAGGGACATGACTGAGCCCATTCCACCCTTCATATCAACTTCTGTACTTCTACTGTTTCTAGTTAAAAGCGATTTTGTTTTCCTGAGAATAGGAATATCTATGAGTACAGTACAATATAATTTCACTTCACTATGGGGAAAACCTGGTTTACTTATATCCCATTCCACCTGCATAATTATTAGGAAGAAAATACATTCAGAATTGTTCATGGGGTATACCATTATGCTTGCTCATGGAAAAGCATTCTATTGACAATCTTTCGCTAATTTTGAATTTTAGTCTAAACCCCATGTACAGATACACTCACTTTCACTCATTAAAAAAATTAATATTAAATTAGCTACTCCATCTGGAATACTTACCAGTCAGAAATGTATTAGAAAATATTAGTTAACATCTAAAACCTAGCTGATTGTTTACAGTCTGTGGTCTCAGTTCTGGCTGAAGCCAACTTCTTCATGGAGAGGACTGTGCCTGCAGTTCTTTCGCTTTTTTTTTTCTTCATAAAAGATGTGGCTAAGTGGTCAATTTTAAGTGACCTGAACTTATTTACATGCACACAGCAGAGAAGATGGTGTTTATAATAGCTCGACACAGGCAGCCCCATGAAGCAAGCCAAGCATTCCTGCTGGTCTTACACATAATCAATAAGCCTGCAGTGCATTCAGTGATGAATTGGACAATGAGACTGAGGGTCTGAGTCATATTCAATCAACTCCGTTTCCAGCAGCCTGTCAGGGATGATGGCAGATCTGTTTTGCAGTGCTGTACACACACCAGCCCATTTGGGAGCGTGTATTTGTGTGTGCATGTTTGTATGTGTGGATATAAACATAAGCATGCATATATAGAAAGAGAAGTATGCATTTGTGTGTATAAAAATAAAGAAATTGATGGATTTTTCCAGGAATACATTTTAATGCAGTTACTTGTTTGCCTTTTCTTAACAACAGTACTAACTACAGCACTGGCTATCCAGAAGCTTTTTTTTTGCCTGCTGACAAGAAAATTAAAGTACGGAGAAGCATATTTATAAAGCTGTGGTCATTCAGACCAAAGATAAAAACATTACAAGAAGGTGGTAGATGCTCTGCTAAAGAGACATGTGTCTCAGGGGCAGACCTCTAAATGGTCTATTAGGTAGGATGAGATAGTAAATCTAATTTGCCAAAACGCAGGCGTACTCCTCGAGGTTTCATGCTGTCAATATTCTATGCTAGCTTGCAGTCTTGATAGAGTTCACATAGTAATGAGCATGAAAACTTGGGAAGGATTTGGCTATTCTACAGCCGGGCACCCTTTGTCTCATTACCGAATTAGCACTCCAGAGTGTGCTACATGCGCTGTCTGAACAAACAGCCCTTCAGGTGGCAGAGCTATGGTAACTGCCCGCTGACGGCAGGCAGACGCAGGAACTGTTCCAAGAAATGCACGCTTCATAGATTTGCTGCGCTAGAAAAATAAGATAAAAGTAACCAAATTTAAACCACTTTTTGCCTTTCAAAGTTCCAAATAAGGTTTCATTTAGGAAACAGACAGTGCCTTGGAAGCAAGTAGGCTGCATTGTAATAAACAAGTATTCAGACTAGTGCCTTAGACTTGGGAATTTTCTTTTTTTCCGTAACATTCCTTAAACTGAAGTTTTCATTCCTTAAGCTTAAGCTTTCACCAAATCTAGATCCCTGATCTTTCTGCAGTTCTGTTTATCAGACTTTAGGATTCTGGCATCACACACTTTAAGGCAGCATCCACCTCAACAGAATACTTGGCAGAAATATTTAATACAAATGTAAACAGTTGCTTCTAGCAGAACAAAAATACAAGCAAAACAAAATAATAAATATGGGGTACACAGGATACAGGAGTGAGATATACTAAGCCCGCTAACCTTACCTCTTGCTTCTGAAGGAATCCCCGAGGAAGTTTGCATCCTTTTGGGAAACACAAACGTGTGGTTTGGTGGGCCAGATTAACGGCACACCAGTGCCGAAGTGGGAGACAAACTCTCCCAGGTGGACATTCGCAGTGCTTCATTTCTCCCTGCTCTGATGCACATGACTTTCCCCTGTGAATTTACATAAGCCATTAATCCCACAATTAACTAACCCAGGGCCAAAAGAGTAGGTACCACAGCCAATGGAGGAGCATGACCAGAAGCAGAGGAAGTACATAGTCATAAACCCTCACACTCACTCAGTTATTACCTGCTTCATCCAGTTTCCTGAGGCAACTCTGGAGAAAGACAGAATCTGCACTATACTAATGTAGCCTGCAGGTTATCAGAAGAGGATTTTTTAAATTACTATTATTTGGGCCAAACACAAACGATGGGCATGGTCCAAAGTCAGTGATTTCTCTATATCCCACAGGGGAATAAGTATTCTGAGTAAAAGCCCTGTGAGCAACAAGAAAAAAAAATAAACCTCCACCTGAGGACTGGCTATTCTGATGCTATAAACCTGGGGACTGGGAGCATACTGAGTGCCCTGCAGTCAGCAAAGAGAAGTTCATGATATAAGTGATACTCAGCTATCAGCATTTGTATATGTTAACACAGGATTTAGCTGAGAGCAGCACCACTGACCAAGGCTGAATGTAGGGGAGGGTGGTAACATGCAAACCCATTGCAGGAAAGTGACTTGTAAATTTGCTGTCTCTCAACAGAGATCAGGCTTGGAGCAGAGGTGGTCCAATGGCTTGTGACAACGACGGTTCAAGTTCTCAATAGTAAGAGGTAGGGAAGCAAGATATGGGGCCCTGTGGCAAGACTGAGGACCAGAATACACTACAGTATACATTAATCTTCCAAAGTGCTTCCGGTAGCTAATGCAAATGGCTGATTTTTGGACTACTGCTACAGAGAACTATAAAATCATTAAACATGTATAGCCCTGAGCAGACCTATACGGAGTGTCATACTAGCTTTTACGAACATGTTGAGCACCCGGCATTACTTGACAATTAACTTGAGATTTAAAAAGAGAAGTCTGGTGTAGACAAACTCCTTAAGGAGGCTTTGTACTTTTTGTATCGAGAAGTCTTTTTTTTTCCCAGTAAAGACGGCAATGAGCTTGATATAAATATCTAAGGCAAAGCAGCGACAATATTGCCACACCGAGATAGTTATGGTGTGAAATAAAAATTACCTATGCTTCACACTTACTGAAAGGAAGAAAAACCATTTTCCATCTAACTCTAAGACTGCTGCAGGACTGAGTCTGCAGAGAGCCTGCACTAAGTGCTGTTTGAGCTGGGAAGAGCCTTTTCTGCTTCACCAGCCTGTTACGCTATAAGACCAGAAAGATGGCCATTTCGGCAATGATCTGCTTAACTCACTTTGAAACACACTGCTCACTCATCTGTATTCTCCTAATTACATTTCAATCATGTAAAATCCTTTCACTTTAAATTTTTTGAACCTAGCACAGATTTTTCAGATTCCACTGGAGTAGATTGAGAGCTTATTACTGTATGAGAAAACCCAGGTTCTGCATGCTGAAGAATACTCAAGAACAAGGTAGTACATTATGAACAAAACAGTATTTCTAAGCACAAAATTATAACCTTAAATAGAAGAAGGCTTTTACTCATAGAAGGCAGCTTGTACTCACTTCTGTCTAATGCTGAAAACAGCAGGAGTTTTAATGATCTTGAATTTCACTGGTATTGCCAAAGCCAATAGTATTCTATAAAAATAGTGTGCTTTTTAATGCTTTCTTATATCCAAATATAGTACAGCATACCTTCTTCCTGGGAAACCTGCAAAGGAGCCCTTGAATATAAAAACAATTACTGCACTTGCAGTTAGGGACAGCTCAGCAACAAAGTGGATACAGATTTTCCTGGGAGACATCAGAACGATGGGGAGAGAATGGATCATTCTTTTGATACTTCAAAGTGACTAAGCAAGAAGTCTGAGCCACAGAAGGACAATTAAATAACTAGGTAGCTAACATACATTCTGGCTGAGCCACGAAGAGAAGAGAGTTAGGTCAGACAAACTGTATAAAGGTGGCAGCAAAGAACTGTTTAGAAGTTACTCGATGCAGCGAATAAGGTATGGATTTGAGCTTGAAAGGTTTATCTTCAAACAAAACTTTAGGGTATGTGCAATAAGCATGAGGTTCTAATGTTGAAATCTATTCGAAGGGCGTTTGAAAACATCTGATGTTCATATTTCAGTTGTCAGCAAGGCTCTGAAGCTTTGATCCTGCACTTTTATCTTTACCTGTTCTTCACGGAGTTTCTAAGAGCACTCATTTTGCTAGTGTACAGTTCCCTGCCTTCCTTCTTTCACTGGGTAGCTGACGCGTGCCCTTGGATTGAACCATTTTCTATTATTGGCTGAATGGGGTTTGGGGGATTTATTCTTTTTAATTTTTGGCAAAAAGCATTGACTCCTGTGTATGTTCCCCGGTATGCATACTACCGAAGCCTCATACAGCTTCCTCCCCGCCATCCCCTCTTTTTTTTTTTAATCCCCAAGTTGGATTGTGTCACTGTTCATCTAACAAGTATTGCAAATTTGCTTCAGAATCATTAACAAATGCATGAAGCCAAATTATCTCAGATATCTCACCACTGAAACCAACGTACAAATAATTGAAATGGTATAGAACTAGCTCTGAATTCCCAGTGTTCCTAAAGACTTGGGTCATTGTTTATTCATTTGTTAATCTACATGTCTAATTAGATACTTTAGCCTCTTGTTGGGGAATTGCTAC
This sequence comes from Psophia crepitans, assembly GCA_013399095.1. Lineage (NCBI taxonomy): Eukaryota > Metazoa > Chordata > Aves > Gruiformes > Psophiidae > Psophia > Psophia crepitans. The sequence goes on from VWZZ01006699.1 coordinate 399,472, forward strand.
TTACATAGCTTCACACAAAAATCTGCCATCATTTCCATTATATTTAGAATACTATATCCCCCTTTTTACACTAAGTGATACATCAGAACTAAACCCTGCCTAATTAATTTTCATTTCAAAGCCCTTCCTTTTTGACCTTTTCCCTTTCCTAAGTACAGCTTGGGAAACATTTTTTCAAGTTTTGGAATATTAGGGCCAACTGAATGCTTCAGATTCTGGGACACAGACACCCCCCCCCC
>VWZZ01006699.1:399724-482983 GCA_013399095.1 Psophia crepitans
CCCCCCCCCCCCCCTTTCAAATTTTTATGAGTTCTTCCTTCATTTTATACATGTGAGTTTTTTCCTGTTTGTATTTAAGCAGAAACACCTTTTTTATGATAGCTAACATATTTGTAATACTGGATCACATCAAGATTTTTTTTTTTTTTTACATATGGAACAGGAGCTCACTTCATATTTAAACTATTTTCTGAACATGCTTTTGTTGTCATTTTCTCAGCCCAAACAGCAACAGAAGTACTACAGTGTCATAATGCTTTAAAGCAGTAATTCACAGTTTCCAAAGTTTAAAATTTCTTTACCCACTTTTCAAACAATTACTCTTAGAAAACTGTATCTGGCTTGTTTAAGTGCGGAAGCTGCAGCTATGGCCTTCGTAATACAGACAGCAATCCTGGACTAATTTTAGCGAGCCTGCAACAGACTTGATGCTAAAATGTGTTTGGATTTGGTTTTCAGCATAAACTTTCCCTAAAAAACACGGGAAGCCTCTACACCCCACGTCCAGAATCTCACTTCTACTTCAGGGGCAAGACACGAGGCATGCTGTCCCCCACAAGAAGCATTGTGGATGCAGTAGCTATTAACTGTGGCACCACGAAGATAGCTGCAGGAAGAGAAAACCTGCGTGCTGGTAAAAGCTACTGCTCCAGAGCTGACAGCCAGGGAAGTCCAAGTCAAAAGAAATGAAATGTGTTCCACAGCTGTGTTATCTGTAACATGCTAATGCCTCCGAGTTCAGCAAATGCAAACTTGCTGCCTGTATCCACCAAGGTGGTGTGGTTTGGTTTCTTTTGTAAACAGCTCCCCTATCTATTTCACATGATATTGTAAAAGAACAAAGAGTCATCCTATGTCTCCTAATGGCAAGGCAAAAATCTGCATAAAGCCTGAAATAGTTCTGCCTTGATAAATGAGATCCCTTGATTAGCAGCCTGCTGTTAGTATTGTAAATAGTTTATTTCTACATGCTTCAAGCTTCCCTTTTTTATGATAAGAAGGAAAGGGTTCCTTTCCTTCACATGAAGGGACCTTAAAGATCTAAAAAGAGGTGTGGGAGATGTTATTAAAGACTCTGGCAGGTGAGTCTGATGTCCAAGTGGGGAAAAAAGTTTAAAAGCAGATTTTTTTGGAAGATATCTAATTAACCATGTTTACCACTACAGCAAAAGCAGAGAGTCTTCACCGATAATAGGAACAATTCTGCAATCATCATGCCAGAAAGTATGTCGAGAAGCTATGGAGACTGTCATACAAGAAACTGATCCGATAGTAAATGATAGACATTTGAGTTAACTACTCCATCTACTGGCAAATAATTATGGCTTGTGTGTAGAGATACAGGTGTTGCTTAGATGAGCTTTGTCTACAGAAAAGACTCAAAGAGGCATTTTTTTTCTGTTCTTGGTAAAAATAACAAATGCTTTGTCATGAGCTTCTCTCCACAATTTCCATACATTCTGTTTTATATTAGCACCACATCCCATTTAAATGGCACATTTCCAAGCTGAGTTTTACATGAAAGGCATGAAGATTTTTTTTTCAGTATAGTTCATAAACATACAAGTTTTATTTGATCTATATCATGATCTACTTAACTTTTATTTGTAGTGCATCCTGTTTGTTCTTACTTTGATTGCCTGGAAACACGTCAAGCCTTATGGCAGATTACGCAAGGCTTCACCTAAACACTTTACCACAGGCCTTCAGGAGTGTGTTCAACCACAATGGCTTTGCAAAAAGTGCAGACTTTAATTTAATTTCTCTTATAGGCAATACATAGTAGCAGAGCTCTGAGAATAAGTACCAAAGACCTGAGATCTGCAAGACACAATCTGAACATAGCGACTGGAAACACGACTGCCTGCCTTTCTTTCAAATTACAGTCTTCTGATACTTCTCTGTCCACAAGGTGTGACATCATCTCTGGCAATCTCATCTTTCCCACCCTCAAGATCAGGGCACTCGTAATTGTACGCATAGTGCTTGCAATCTGATCATCTTTCTGCTGGGATTCAATATTTTAATGAAGTGCCTACTATAATGCCAATCAGTCTACAATGTCACATGAAATTAATAAAATTATCTATTTAATCTCTTCTGCTTTAAATTTCTAAGACTCCTTCATGACACCATTTGTTAAGTTTTCTAATATGCATTTAACACAACAAAACAGGCAATTTTGTTCACTCCCATGGAGGAATAAAATTCACAGACTAGAACAAACCCTCTTCTACAGCACTGGCTAGCCTGCCAGGACAGTGCTGCCTGGGTACAGGAGCCACAAAACACCCAGCTCTGCTCCCCTCAGCAGGTCCAAAAAACATTTGTCAGAGTGAGGGAAAACCATTGTGGGAGGAGAGGGTAAGCGAAACACCCTAAGCTGTGTAGGTCATTGGTTGTGAAGTAACTCATAGCCAACCCCAAGACAACTGCTGGAAATGTGGAACAGATAATATGACAGGCTTCAATTGCTTCTGGGAGTGTTTCAGACTCTGCAGAAGCATGGCATCCAAGTATGAACAAGAATAATAGAATTACCTTTCATTTTTTGTACTGTCTCTGGAGTCCTGCAGATGCAGCTTAGAAGACAGAATCAGACCTTCTAAGAACACTTCTAAATCCACACACCACCATCTACGTCCTTTCTTGTAGGTTTGGTCCATGAGATCAAAGTAAAAACAACAATTGTTTTGACTAGGAAATTTCATTCACTGTCCACCCAGAATTGCAATTTCCCCTAATTCTATTTACCATGAATAAATACATGCTTGATAGGTCTAATGCAGTTTGGAACATACTCATTCGTACATCCATGAGGGTAATGGTGGTATCATTTATGTATTTTATTTCACAGCTAACCTTCTCAATGCAGCTCAAAGACATTAGTATATAAGATTCAGCCAGTACTAAGGGCAGGAACAGTAGTCAGACTGATTCCCTAAATCATAGACTGGTTTGGGTAGGAAGGGACCTTAAAGATCATCTAGTTCCAAACCCCCTGCCATGTGCAGGGACACCCTCCACTAGACCAGGTTGCCTGAAGCCCCATCCAACCTGGGCTTGAACAATTTCAGGCAGGGGCATCCATAACCAACTTGTGCCAGTGCCTCACCACCCTCACAGTAAAGAATTTCTTCCTAATATCTAATCTAAACCCCTCCTATTTAAGTAAAGCTGGTGGCTTTCATGAGCACTGTTGGACAAAAAGATAATTTCAGTAGGATCACCCCACAGACTTCAGATAATCTTGTCAATTATTTTTTCATCACTGTTATAAGTTTCCAGTGTAATAACTTTTGTGTGATGATTCTGGAGGGGTGAGTATACCTGTCAAATCACTAGTTTTATTTTGCGCCTAACAGGTGCAAAGGAACACACTATGTTTGTGATGGTAAGTGCTGCTGTATTTTAGGTAATGAAATGTTTAAAAAAAAAAAGAAAATCAGAATTTTTGTCAGGCAAACATTATTTAAAAAAGTAAAAAGGTACTCAAACTCAGCTGGATGTTGCCACAGGCAAAAAAAAAGAATAATAAATAAAAACCCCAAACCTCTTTATTTCGACATTTTTGCACAGTTTTGAGATAGAAACAGGGAAGGTGTGAAGCTCCCCCTCTACTTCCCTCACAGTGTACACAGCATCAAGCTGTACGTGTTCGTGGGAGCTTCAGCCCTGCACCTGGACTCTGCTTACAGCACTACACTCGTGTGCCAAGTTCTATGTTTAAACAAAACACTGATTTTGTTCCTTTAGCAAAAACTGTTCAACAAGATAAGGAAAAGCATGTTGATTTTCAGTGAAGATTTAAATAGCAGCATATGGTCTCACTGTTTACTCTTCTGGAGAAGATTTTCACACTGGAATATAGGCAACCCAGGCTCTGACCTCGGGAGCATGTCTCATGATTTCAGAGAGGATCTCTGAATTTTTTGTGTTTAAACAACTAAGACAGAAATCTAGCCCACAGTCTCCCTCTGCTATAAGACTACAAGCAAAAGTCGAAATCAATAGCAAGTCTTTTGACATGAATAGGATACGGATTTCCCTGAGTTTCACTGAATTGTGCCTACTATCTGCAGGCTTGGTGGTGCCCTCAGCAAAGACTGCAGTGCTGTAGTTAGTAACTTGAAAAAGAGTATACTCTGATCCTCTCAGGTACAGCGGAGAAAGACACCTGAGTCACTTTGCCATTTAAAAAAAATACCATCTGTTCTTTTCACCACTAGTGTACAACTCTTAGTGTACAACTTCTGGTGGTACATATACTAGTGTACAACTTTTCCCTCTGACTTTAAAAAACAAAACAAACCCTAAAAACTCCACAAAACACTATACTTCTCTGGTAATACATCAATTTTTAAGTAAAATTACAGAAATTGCTCGCTCAACCAAAGCATTGGCATTGTTATATGAATCAGATAAGAATTCATGGGTCTACATTTTTCCCATACATATTCAAGCAAAATCTATAAGCCCGGACATCAAGGCCATATTTGAACATAGGTTCATTTCAATGAAGAATGCATGCTGTCCAGACAGTTTCCTCTGTAAGATGCCAGAGGATGCCCCTGGTCTCCAAGTTTTAGCTCAATCAGTTCTTTCTGCAACTCTCCATTTGACATTTTGTAATTTCAGGCAGAGTCTTTGTTCAGATTCAGTAGTCTTCTCTTCCTGTGGTGGCCTCTGAAAATAATACTGTTTAAAACTACATCGTTTCAGTTCACAAAATGTCTCCAAATATTGGAAGCAACTGCGGACTTAATTCTTGTTAATTAATTGATAGAGGTAGGGGAAGAAAAGAGGAAGAAGGGTCTTGTTGAGATTTCTATCAGACCCAGGAGTACATCTCCTTTTCAACCTTTATTTGTTTTGTCAATATATCAGTGTCTAAAATGTGCAAGCTTATAGTTTCCAGCTAGGGAAAAAAAATGTTGTGGGGTAATATTTCAATACAGCACCTTTAGGATACTTTAAAAACTTGATCGGGAAATCCCTATGGATTCCTGACAATCACCTGCACTTGTGCCTTATCTGTTTCTAATCAGCCTGTGGAGCAGCACACAGTTTAGCTCCAACAAAGGACCTTTATAAAAGTCAAGAGCAACCGGTAAATACAAATTGTGCCATCCACACTGTGCACACTTCTTTCATGATTATAAAATGAATTACTATTAACTGTTAACATGCAATTGTCAGCTATTAACCTAACTATATTCCAGGAAGAATATCTTACATGGAAGAAAGAAACTAATCATCATAAATGATTCCACTGAGTACTGGATAGCTTGTACTGTTGCCTTACTCTTAGTACAGCTGGAGCAACACTACATCCTTCACACCCTTTGGCCGGTCTGCCTTTAAGTCAGGCCTGGGTTCCTACCTATGTCAGTGTAAACATGACAAATGCAGGAACAAAGACTGCAAGAAGTGTGAAGGAAACAGATCTGTGTGCCCTCATAGAGCACTAACTACGGTTACATCATTTGTTATCACTCTTATTAATAACAGACAATTTAATTTTGAAAAGCATTTTTAAAAAGTGGGGTTTTCCCCTGTGTTATTGCCATGCACATGGTAACACTAGAGGTGTACTTCAATTTGGTATTTCACTTATCTAACTGTTACTTGTCCTGCTCAGAGGCAGACAACCCTTTGAAGTTTCAATTTCATTGAGAGTCAAGAAAAAAAAACAACAGAATTCTAAAGGAAACAAAATTATTCCAGAATGAATAAAACACTCAAAATCTTAGGCATGTTTGATGCCTTATTTTTTTTTCACTTTACAAGAGCTTGGGTGTGCACAGAGCTCTACAGGAGGTGCTGTGAATCTCAGCTAATGCAAAACTATTTCTGGAGGCCAGAGAGAATTGCTTCAGTTAGCTATTCTGCCCTCTCACATCACAGAAGCTATAGATTTCTTCCATTAGTTTCTACATTGTGATCAAACTTAAAATTGACAGCATGTCTTTCAGAAAAACAGTCAAGCTTTAAAGAATTCAGTAACACATGCTAAAGGGAGGGGGGGAAGGAAAAAAAATTCCAAACCACAAAATCAAAACAGAGCTGTTAAAGACCTCAGAACATGTATTTCATTCACATACCCCCAAGGCAGCATTTACTTTGACCTGAGCAGCTCTGGGCTTATGCAGCCAGATCTTAAATTCCCTGTGGGATGCTATTTCCACAATCTCCACTCCTTACTTAGGAGTCATATAGATGGGCTCTGACCAAACCAATGAGCATGACCTGTATCAATGTCAGCTGGACTCATTCCTTTGGTATGGATCTAAAAAGAATATGTCCTTAATTTAAAATGTTAAGGGCTTGGGAGCTAGGTCTTTTGGTTTTAATTATTCAGACATATTTAAAATATTTAATTGATGACATCTCTTGTGAAAAGAGCAACTGAAGGTAAACTGGACAGAAGCATGCTTTTCCGGGCCCCCCCCCCATTTTGCACAAAACTCTTCTAAGTTATTTATTGTTGCAACTTAAAATAAACTATCATCTAAAAATTAGAAAGTGCCTGGATAAACAATTCTGAATTCTCATAAGGCAGTTCAAAGCCATCAGGCTCTGAAATATCATCATTCCACACAATTCCTGAAACAATTTCATGATCTTGAAAAAGTTCACTCTACAAAAAAAGATATGTCCAAAGCCATCATCTTATATTGTGAATTATTCAAATTTGTCCTGATACAATTCATGCTATTTTACACATATTTTAATCCCAGAAAGTAGGTAATATTTAATGGAGAGGAAGTTGAGTTGGAATTCAGAAGGCCTGGGTTTGAGTCCTTGTGCCATTGTTGGCCCATGGAAGGATCTCAGATATGCCTCATTACCATGCCTCGTTTCCCCACTGGTGACAGTAAGGCGTCAGACAGCAGAGCTTTCCAGAAAGAGAGGAAAAGAAAAAGCAGCAGTTGTTTTGCCTGGAAAAAGGTTTTTTTTCTTCCTGCTACTCAAGCAGACTCTAAACACACCTCCCCCTTTTCCCGTTTATCTACGAATTGCATCACTCAAACACAGATTTATTTTGGGTTTTTTTTGTTTTTTTTTTTTAAACTTCACTGCGGCCCCAGACACGCAGGAACAACTTTCAAAGGGAATGTTTGTATTTTAAGCTCAGCTGTACGCTACAGTCTTTTTAGGTCAGATCACTTAGAACAGGGTGTGTGTGTGGAGGGGGAAACAACAAACATTTTTTAACTGTCAGTTGGAACTGAAAGAAACGGCATGAAAAGAGGCAGCTGAGCTATTGGTTTTGAAGTGATGGCATTTGTCTATGAGTGCAGAGCCTACGAAAGGCGACAGGTTCTAAAATAATGGTACTATAGCAAGCACTGAAATGTAAAACATATGTCACACTTTTCCCTGCGCACAGTAAGGTTTAAAATATTTATAAAGCTGCACCTTTCCCTGAAAGCTTTCTGCAGCTTTCCCGGGTTCACGAGTAGGTGAGTCATCTCCCTAGAACTGCACTGCAATGCTTTCACAGATTTCTTCCTCTGCATGCAAAGAGGGGAGCAAATTTTAGGGTGCAAAGACAGCTATGCAGCAGTCCCCACATATGTGTTTTGTCAGCCTGCATCCATCCGGACACAACATTTGCTTCTGCAGCAGGGTTTTTTTTATAACTACTGTCTCACAACACAAACTGAAGAACTACTATCATTCCTTCCTTATATAAGAACAAATTTATCAGGAAAGTGTGATCTAGGTTTTGAATTAAGTGAAAGGAACACAGAGCATGTTTGTGTGTGTCTGTGCAGGCATAGGAAGGGCAAGGACAAGAAAAGTGACAAGATATGCTTTGTTTCGTTTCTTCTTCAATGTCCCTTAGTGTGCTTTTGATTAGCATTGGAGCAGAGATTATTTTTTGAGAGTAAAACTAAAAGTCACATAAACTATTTTTTCATTCAAGGAATTAACAGGGTCTTAAAAGCCATCTGCTCACAAGAGATCTGAACTGTGGACAAACACATCTCCCTAACTCCAAGCTGCAGGAAACTAAAGGATAGGCCTCTATTCACCATGTGTGCAAAAAGGCACAGATTTCTGAATGAAAACGTCATTCGGCAGCTAATGTGATGGAATTTTGGTATCAAAAACCCGAGAAAGTCAGTGAAACAGAGGTAGGTAGGTAGGATGTATGTGCAGGCCTTCAAATAAATATATGAAAAAGGTCCTTTTGAAACAAAATGAAGTAAACCTAGTCAAATACTTGCACCCTGCTAAAGACCTCTCTGAAACCAGCAAGTTTCAGACATATAAATTCTTAAACTTTGAGGAAAAGGCTCTCAAAGGCATGATTCTGGGAGCTCTCCTTTGTAGCACAGATCTTGCTCAATGTGGATGTAGAAGGTACTGATGCCACTGTAAATTTCTAATGCACATGACTTGGCACCATGCATCCCAGTCAGTGAAGGTGCAGTCTCATTCCTCACCTCCTCCCCATCACTTGAGAGACCAGCTGGCTGCAAGGGACAGTCACACAGTCCAGGCACACCACATCGGTGCCACCCCCCAGCACCTGCCCAGGAGCACCTCCCTCACGGCCAGCTTTCCCGGCTTGCTCTAACCACCTGAATTGTCCAAAAAGGCCAGATCACTGAAGGAGGAAGTCCTACCAGATTGAGTCTCTCTGGAGCACACTTAAAAATCATTAAAGATTTTAAAACATCTTTTTGGTCAGTGCTTTTGAATAGGACATATTTGAGTCATTTTTCTCAATCTTTTTCTTTGTAATACACAAGCTGCCGTACATGTGTTTTTAATAGGATCTGAGACGCTCACATATTTCCCTAGCATTAAACTGCTACTCATTTTGTGTCGATAAAAAACAAACCAGAAACACCACATAGCATAAGGCTTACAATAAATATCACGTGAATTCCCAATACTATTACTAGAATTGCAAAGAAGGTTTATTGTTTTAGCAATGTTTTCATTTTCTCTTATACTGTAAGAATCACTAGAACAGAATTTTCCTTCGCTAAATACAATATACTAGTCAGCCAAGATGAAAGTACTCTAGTCCTTTCTTTACTGTTTCCAGTTATTTTTCAATGCCAATAGGAAGCTCTAGACACAACTTAGCACTTCTGCTTTGTATTAACATAACCCTACGCTCCTGGAGCATTGCTGTGAATCCAGTGCTAAGAATATGACATCAAATCAAGACTTCCCAATATCCAGCACACAGACTTATTCAGAATCAGATAATATTTTGGCTACCTCCCGTTGTCTGGGATAGATGAGGAATGGCTAGGCTGAAAGCACTGACAAAATAGTCCGACACCTTCTGCTGTGCCTGTACATGACTCGATGCTGAGCTGGTAGCTGCCACTATGCAACAGGAGCGGGTGAAGCTGGAGACTTCTCTGTTCTTGGCTGCACACATAGCACCCGGAGAGCCAGCACATTCTCATGTCAAAGTAGCAACCAACTTCCTGCCTGTGACAGTAGTAATGAAGAGCTAAGTTTTACAAGTCCTGAATTAGACTATTACAATAGCAAGAAATTCTGTGATCCGATCCTCCTACTTACACTATTTGATATAAACAAGACTGAGCTGGAAACTGCATTTGCATTCCAGAAACAACTTTGGTTGTGTGTTTGAAATCAGAATGCTCAAACTTCTTAAAATGTTCATATAAAGATTATTTAAAAAAGAGAATATACCATTATATTTCTGTATGGTTTTCATATGACTCATTAAATATACAGCCCTATATAATTACCTTATCTAACAATGCATTTATAATAACATACAGTTTCATATTAGATAATTCTAAATAACTTTTCCCCCATTCAGAAGAAACTAATAGCACTTTACAGCTTGAGCTAGATGTTAAAATTTCATCAAAACTACATTTACAGTGGGAAAGTTTTGTGTGAAATTGTTCCTACTGCATGTTAAGGTGTCAGTCTGATTTCAACTTCATCTTTTCAGTTTTAAAACACAATATTAATTGTGAATAGGGAACAATGCCTTCTATGCAGGAAACAGAGAATGTGTTTTAATTAACCTGAAATGAACTTGAAAATAATAATTCATACTACATTCTATCTGTGATTTGTGTAAGAAACCAATCCACTAATTCAATCTACACAAAGTGCTTGCACGTCTTAAAGATACAGATATTATAGATAACTAAATGCATATGAGTTCTGCATGGCCAGAAGTGATGCAACTTTTTGAAAGCTATGTTTATATATCTTTTCACATTAACTGGCCATCTCAGTAGAGTTCACCTATGCAGTTCTTAGCCTGTTTGCTTGGTCATTTGCATTATTCAAAAGTGCAGACTAGACCTTAAGATAGACTTTCAGCAAAACCACAGAAACTGAATTTTAGTGAAAGATACAAAGCCTCAACCTTCATCAGTGATTTGGAGGGTGTGTGCATCTCACGAAGACTAAAACATGAAGCAGTATTTCTGTCATTTCAAGCTCTGCTTTGCCTTCTCTTATTAGCAAGAACTGTGGTATTAAAAGTACAGTCAGATTTATGACTGAGATGAAACTCCCAATTAATTGAAAAGAAATTTTAGCTGAGTAAATCACGTCCCATTTGATATGATTTTGGAGCTCTGCAGATGGCACGGTACTTCCTCAACCGACTAGAGAACAGAGCTGAAGCAGAGCTTTCTGCTGCCATAGCACTGCAGGAGTAGACCTGGCCGTGTCACCCACTCTCACAGAGCGAGGGGATATGACGTCATGTCCTAGCCAGCCAGTCTCAGTGATACCCAGATTTTTCCTTTCACTTCCTTGCTGCCTGCAGTCAGAGAAAGAAACAACACATCCATACGCCGAGATGCCAGGCAGTCAAAATAGGAATAAGAGGATGACACAGAAGCGTGTCCCAGCATCTGGACTTAGGAATATTGTACTAGCAGAAGCAGGGGAAAAGCTCTGGGAAGCTCCCTGTGAAGACTGGATCAGACTATATGCATTAGACCAAGAGATAAATGACCGATATTAACGCAGATATTAAAAGTACATTATACCTTCCTTTCTGCAAGCCATTGGAAAGGGGCCTTGAGCAATTCCTCTTCAATTCCGAGCTGACAGCTACTGTCAAGGGGGTTAGCTCATCAGGTTCCATGAGCAAATGTCGGGTTTCATACATGTAGGGACAACTGCATAAAATACGTAATCATTTCCAAAAGAAAATGCACAAGGCAGAAAATTATGAACCCAGTGCCGTGGTGTAGGCTTGTGTATGATGAACAACAAAAAGTTAAGCCCCTCCCTTGGTAGAGGAAATTGTAGGCAATGGACCCCTAATTAGGTACAATTTAGTTTCTCACCTGTTTGCAGGTGTTAGCCTGTAAAAAAGGTAATGGCTTCCTCTTAAAATGTCATTGATTTTAAAAAGGGAAAGGAATAGTGTTATTGCTGTTCCTCCCCTACACAAGAGAAAGTGATGCAAATTTACAGTACACTGTACGCTTGTTATGTGTGAGCATAATTCGGCACTTTCTGGTCTGTACATTTCCAGTGTATACAAGTTTGGGGCCATGACCTGCAGTTTTACATTGCATATGCTTTAGTGCAAAGTTCTGACCATGAAGACAGGTTTGGAAACTTGAGCATCAATGAGATATGAAAATACCTGACAGATATTTAAGTATATAAGAAATAACCACTGAATTTTCTTCACCTGCTCATATCTTACTTGTGCCTAAATTCTACCAGATTGGAACATAGAAAAATAATTCCAGTAAAATTCATAAGTCCTATTGAGTCCAACATTAATACTCTTCCCAATTTCCATTAAAAACAGTTCCTCATAGTAATTCTGATTTTTTTTAATTGTAACACATTTTTATGCACCACTTTTTCTTGGGCTCTGACATTAACAAATTTACCAAAATATCACCAGAAAAGTATGTTCAGACATGAACTGGGACAGACTCAAGATTTCAGACATTTTTTATTCCAGTGCATCTGACTGAAGTTTGTATTAAACTTACCTAAGCATCTAAAATTTCATGCATTAGAACCAAGCTCATGGCAATCTGCTATTTTATGTGACACTAATCATCTTCAGAGAGCAGCAGCCAGCTCCATACTCAGACACAGGCTATCAGCAGCCTCTAGTTTCCTAACAGAATTCAAACAACTAAATACTCACTGCTCCTCAGTTTTTTATGTTCTTTCACACGTCACTTGTATGTACACTCATTTTCTTGTTTTAAGTTATACCTTGCTTCAGCTAAGAATCAAGTACTTGAAGACCTTTTTAAGTGTCTGGTTCTCTAATAAGGTTTACTAAACCACTTCCTTCTCTCTACAGTGAATTACTTCTGGTGCACGATATCAGTTTGGACAGCAGGCTACGCAGACGAATTTTTGTAGATAATTAGCTGAGTGAATATTCAGCAGAAGTGGGTCATACTGTACTTGTTCACAGATGGTTCAATAGAAAGGATTTCAGCACATGCACTTCTCTAAATGCATAACATTTTGAAAGAGGAAAGGAAGTAAAAAAAAAAATTTTAGAGGTTTAGGAAGGGTTACAGAATACATGCTTTTAGTCTAGGTTAGATAATAGGTAGACAAAGCATTTCACATATACAGTGAATGCACTGCATTGTGTATCAGTAAACAAAAAAGCTTGCTATTAGAGAGATGACACTCATCAAGAAGACGACAGTATAACTGTTGCAGATATAGACTCGTGCTGTCTTACCGTTGTCAGTGAAGTATGACCAAAATTGTCATGTATGTACACACACACCTACTACAGCTACAAATACTACTTATTACACAAAAGCATAATTTTTAAGCATGCACCCATGGGGTAGAGGCTTGGCTCTGCAGCTTGAAAGGCAGCTAGTGCACCCAGTGCTGTGTCCTGCTGCAGCAGGGCTCCCTCACCAACAGACCCGTCTGAGGTCCAACAAAAAAAACCCAAAAGAGAGTCACTGCAGATTGATTAGAAACTCAAAAGCAGGGCTCTGCAGTTTCCTAGGATAGCTCCACAGGCGGATAAAACATGCTGCGAGCCCAGCAACAAACAGCAGAAAGATACTAGGAGACAAGGTACAAACAACCAAGGTACTGAATCCTTCAAGAATTCCTGCCAGTCTTTAGAACCACCACGGACTTTGCAGCACTTCCGAGTCCAGTCTCATTAGTAACTTGTTATGTTTCTCCACAGTTGGGATTATATCAGTGGCACTAAAAGATGGATAAAGCTTTCTGTGGCATTTGCTGTGGAAACACAGTAAATCTATTACTTTTCTCCCAGTAACAAGCAGCTGACAAAATTACCGTACACTGAACAAGATTTACTTCCAGATCATGAGATACACCCGTAAAACTTAAGCATAACTGTGCCCTCAGAGTATGATAGTCATCACTGACACACTGCAGTTTTCTTGTTTCAAAGCTAAGGCTGTTCTGAAGACTATTTGCAGAGCAGAAGCTATAGACAGAAATTAATGAAATGATTGTATTTTCCTATTAACAATGCAAACCAAAGCACACAACTGACCCAGTTCCCTATCGTAACTGGAATACGGTAAATAAAATGTTAGTGTTTCTAGACATTAAATAACTTTACTCCCTAAAAGATACACCTTTAGCAGTAGTTTGTTACAAAGAAAGGAAGGTTGGAACAATTTACTTGCTTTCTATTTGCGTACGTGCCGTAACACAACAGGATTCTCTTGCCTGATGGTGGCTCTCGATGTTTTCGTGTAACTATCAAATAAATACTCAAAATAAAAGGCATAGATATATGAAACACTAAATGTAATTTGCTTATACTATACATGTATGAGACTTACAGAATATCACACAGGTAATCAACACATTCATAGGTGTTATGTTTTGTCCCACATGAATGAAACAGGTGATCCAATTATTCAAATAAATAATCAACAAATAATTTAGTTACTTGTACGAACTGCCATAAAGTTCTTAATCATTATTTTTAGTTATTTGCTCACCATACTTTTCCTGCTTAAAGGGCATTGTTACACAGTCGTTATCTTTGCATCCTGTAGAGAATTTTAGCCCAGATAATCTCTTATCAGATGAACTTTGTGTTGTGGAGCAAAACATTATTCCTAGGTACTTGCAGTGACAAAAATTAGTGTGTCAGCTGGGGCTGAGCACTGCCCCAGTCAGACATTGTGAAGTTACAACTTCATTGCCTAACATTACACTGTTCTTACACCAAAACCCAATCGTAATTTCACCCGTTCTGACATAACTTTTAAAAGACAAGAGGTTAAAACAGATGGGGCAGGAGGGAGGAAGTATCCCTTCCAGGTTAGCAATTTCAATTCCAGGACAAGACAACTGAGCCTTGGAGCTGCACACAGAGTGAAACATTTAAAAATCTATAAACCAGTGATTTAACAAACCACTAACTAAAAGGAGGCATTTGATTATACAAAATTGCCAAGCAGATGCCAAGAATGCTATTATGGTTTCCAATCATTTATTGCCTACATTTCACTCCAAAAGCCATTCATTCCTTTTTTATGTTCTCCTAGAAGCTCCAAGGTCCAGCCAGCATGGAGCCTAGGACAAAATCTGGGGAAAGGGAAGAAGGAGGGAGGGGAAGGGGAACCAAACCAAAAGAGAAAAACCCACCATGCACAACTCAATCTCTTTCAAGTATTCTCCATTTTTATGGTTCAAGAAACAAGGTATTTTAGCAACGTAAAGAACCACCATCTAAATAAGAAAGGATTGGTTCAAGAAGGCAGGAATTCATCAAATTAATTTGTTAGTCAGGTTTGAAAAGGGAAGACAGGGAATTAACAAAAAAGCAACAGGCTTACAATCCATTGGCGAGTTTGACTATCGAACTCAATAATGCTTTAAATTCACCAGTCACTCAATTTATGCAAATGTTAGCAGAACATGGATAAGAATCTAAGATTTAAATAAAATCAGCTTTCAGTGAAACACCAATCCATAATCACCTATAATTGTTTCAAATATTACAATCTAAATTGTTTTAGGCGTGGCTAAGATGCAATAAGGCTGACAGTTTGCAAAACAAATTATCAGCGTATGCATTAGGTCTGGAAGTTGTGATTTGCAGTATAAAATATACATGAAAGCACAAAGAGTTCAATCATATATCGCTGCATAATTCACAGCATTTTTCTGCATTTTGTGTCATGACATGTATCCTGTATAGGACCTTGCATAATGATACACGTAGTACAACGTTATCAAGTTGCTATGCTGAATTATACGTGGATGCACTATTTACATGTACTTGATAAACAGAAACACACATAGTAAGCCACAATCAGTACAAAGAAATGAATCATAACCAATCACCTCATACATTCCATACTAATGTCCTGAGAACCCACTGAAACTCAAAAGAGACGCAACCCCAAACAGTGAGATACAGTCATGTTCAACATGAAAGCTGGGAGCACAGTTCTTCACTCGCTGTCCTCCTCTGCTGAGCTTTTTAATCTGCTGTCCCTCACCAGTTATTCTTCATTCTATGCCATGCAGTAGTCTCCTACTTCCATTTGCGTTTCAGGAACTCCTCAGCAGGGCAATCTCCGCATAATTTGCTCATGGTACATTTATTCAAAAATAGGACTTTGCTTCCCTGATTTTGTGAACCTGTATTTCAAACATCCTGATACTGGAGGGCAAACACAGTATGTAACACCTCGTGAAAAAGTAACTACCTGCAGTCATGTTCTTATAGGAAAAACGAGTCCTTCACTGACTGCTCTTTCCTAAGCAGTCATTTGAACTTAATTTTCAGAAGGTATTGACTGAAATTCTGCCTGAATTGGACTATTCCACTCACTGCACATAAAACAGTATCATAGGATGTTGCATATCTTCTTTTAGAAAACACCTAGCTGGTTTGTTTGAACAGCATCCCTGGACAGTCATTCAGGCTTTAGTGAAAGTATTTCATCTTACATCAAACGCATTAGGAATAAAGGCACGTGCTATTTGCTGTTTAATCCTGACTCATCTCACTCCGAGTTCTACCTATTGCAGCCCTTCACACTTCATCTTGGCAGCTAAATAACGGGAAACATACAGTGAGATGTAAAGTGCCAACTAGTATTTTTAAACACCATCCCTCATTGTCCCAAAGATAGGGGCAGCATAGTGTCCTTCTTTCAGTTCTATTCCTTTATGCAAGATGAATGGAATATATTATTAAGTAAAAGAGAATAAACAAAGGACCTGATGAAATGATTTCTGACTTGCATGATGCACAGAATCGATTCACCATCGCCTAAAAGTGATCAAGTCAAGGAGTGGAAACAAGTTTTACATAAAAGCATGGCATGGTCTGACAGGCAGTAACACCTGATAGATAATGAAGAGATTCAATCCAAGCTGGCCAGGAATTATTCTGATCTCGGAGGCACAGGTCAGAAAGACATTTCCTCTATATTATGAGGTGCTTTGAGGCAGTGCGAGAATTATGCCGAGGGAAGGTAAAGGAGGGAGGAAGATTATCTCAGTTTGTGTTTAGAGACGAACAGGAGGAAACGGCAGTTATTCCAAAGGGGCTCTGTAAAGGCATTCAGAAGTATGCTACTCTTTCATGGATAGTCTTCGCTCCCCTGTGTCCATGCTACAAGGAGTGCACAGGTTGTTAAAAACCAGAAATGCTTAGGGCACACAGTGAAGATGCTGTTCAGTGTGCACAATCACATACATGCTTTCTTATTTAATGCTTGCCTGTTCTTTCAGTTCTGCTCCTGTGGTCTGTTGCTGAGTGATGTTGATCTTTGTATCTTGACTACCTGGAGTGAATTCCATTGCAAATAGCCTAGTCTCCTGTTGCTTAATGCAAACCCAACAAAAACATCAGCACTCGATTTCCCACTGTTCTCAGCTGCTGTTCTGGGAAACAGTACGAGTAGACCAACTCACTTCCCAAAGGATAAGCACACCACTTGTCAGATTTTTCTGAGGCTTTATGGATCCACTGAAGGGAGATGGGGAAGGAGGAGGAGTATGGCCAAAGAGGAATAATGCAATAATATACATTTTAGGGCTTTATATCTTTTAAGAGCAGTAGAAAGTATCATGTCTTGAACTGACCCTCTATATGAAAGGCCATTATATTTCATCCAATTGTCGCTGCTACTTGCTCAGTTGTGTTTTGTTAAAGCTTATTTTCCAATTTTGATACAAGAATCCATCAGTTCTCAGGGTATTCTGTTCAAATGGCTAGTCATATTATCTGAATGATAGATAAGGTAAGGATGGATCTCTATAGCGAACCTACACAAACCAGCTCCAACACAGACCTGGCAGTACAGAACTCAATAGATATTAACCACTATTTCTGCAGTGCCTTGAATAGGTTTAACAGTCCATAATGAATTAGAGGCTACTTCTGCATTCCATTAACTGCTAGCTACAGCACAGGTATAGCAGGCACTATCCAGAGGCATTAAGGGGGAACTGCTAATTGCTGAACCTACAGGAAACATCAAAAAATAAGCGTCACCTGCCGCCCACCACATCCACTGAAATGCTACAAAGCAATAGAAATCCATTTAGGGAATTTCTTTTGGTAATTTCTCCCCCTGATGTTCACATGTAGTAGGCTCTTTCTCAAGTAGGTAACACTCATGGTAAATTTGCTACACACAATTGAATGCAAAATTTGTTTAAAATGAACTAATTGATGCTGTAATTAAATTTCAAGGCCTCAATTTAAATACGTGAAATTACATGCAAAACTATTATAGTTAGATTACTTGGAAAAAAAAAAACAAACCCAAACTTTTAATTAATGAAAATGTCTACAGAAAGCTTGCCTTCACACATAGGTATGACTTGCATAGAAGACAGGTGTAAATGAATTCATATATATACACACATGCACGCACCATTATAGAATGAATCAATTCATCTTGTTTCTCCAAGATTGCAACAAGATGCTTTTACCTCAGAGTCATGGGGTTTCCACAGCATTTATAAAGTATGCTGCTTCCATCTCCAATTTTCTCAGTGAAACTACATACACTTCCAGGCACATACCCCTCAGCATCTTCACGCAGTGGTAAAGATGCCAGAGATCTTACTCTCCAGCTTTCTTGGTGCATGGTGTAAGTATTTAAAAGGTAACGAGGACAATGGTAAAGAACAGCAAGGTAAAATTTAGCTCAATTTTAGTGCACACTTAGAAGTACTACTGACTTAAGAGCTGCTGGTAAAATTTATTATTCAAAAAAATACAGATAGCTTCACTACTTAACCCAGCATCTGTTAATTACTTTCATGGTTCATGGTACAAACCCATAACTGTTTATTTGAGCAAGGTGTTTGAAAGACAGAAGCTGCTGAGGATTGTTTGTTAATGGTTAAAAAAACCCCAAATCACTGTGTATATACTTCAGTCCTACTCAGAGTCCCCAGCTGATTGTTGCACTGAATTTATCTCAATATAATATCTGATCATAAAATTACTTTGTAACAATGTGACTGCATTTAGGTTTCAAAAGAGAAAACAAAATTATTTTTTGCTGTTAAAAAACCCAAACAAAAACAGGAAGTCTGAGAGACAGATTGGATTATAGTCAGGAAGGACAAATACAGGGTCTTTGAATATTATGAAGCAACTCCTGCTTTCATAAGGCCTGTGATGACTTTGAATTAACAGTAACATTTTAAACCCCTAGCAACCCAAAGACACTGGTACATTAAAATGCATTAACAGTAATCTGATTTTAGCTAAGTAAACAAGGTAGAAAGGGTTTGTGGTTTGGGTTTTTTTTTTATTATTTATTTCAAGAAAGTATTTTCTGTGTGCAAAGAATGAATTTTATCTTAATATGTATAAAATTAATTTTGTCATTGGATCTTTTCTTAAGCAGTGTATACTAATAATGAAGAACGCAAGCACACACATTTGATAAGCACAGTCCTTATGGAATATGGAGTTCAAGCAAAAGAGGGAATGGAAATGAAGGAAACAAATTTTAGTTTCTTTCAAAAGCATAGGAAATTAATGAGAAAAACCTGGATACTGGTGTACTCCAGCCATTAAAACCCACAGTGATTAAGAATTATTTCTCTACTATGCAGCCATGGCATGCATCTGGGCAGAGCTATACTGAAATAATAAAAAAGACCTTAGTTTAAAAGCAATCTATGCCCAGGAGAGGTTTGCAAACAGACTACTAAGATCACTTAGGTTTATTCAAAGTGATTGGTGAAGTCTTTGCCCATCCTTCCTCATTAATCTTTCCATATCCCCAGGATTAAACACACCCAGAGGAAAACGTGCCATCACGTAGTAGGCGTGTGAGAGGGGACTGAATTCAAAGCTGTCTAGATTCACCCATCAGGTAGCAGAACTGCGATAAACCATGCAAAGTCTCTTTCACTTTCTGAGTAGTTTAATGGTCTAAAATGAGAGATTGTTACTGCAGCACTGGGTTTATTTTCACAGGTCCTAGAATTAATTTGTTGCAAACAGCATGATGTGACCGTCTTCAAAGCTGTCACATGCTACTGCATCTCTTGCCCAGACTCAAGATTCCAGCAAAACTCAGAAGGAATCTGCTGCTGCTCTCTCACTGAATTTTTTGCCCTTCAACTCAAATATGGCTTGTGTCCTGAGTTTTGTATGCCCTGACAACAACTGAAAAATTAAAAATTGGCAAAGGAATTTCAAACGTTCTGTTCATTGGAAAGACAAGCTTATAAGAATAATCCAAAGTAGTTTTCATCTTGAAATGGGAAACATCCCTTCCTCTCTCTGTACACTCTTTTCCCCTCCAACCTACATGGAAAGATAAGAAAAATTGATCTCCACTAGAGTTTATTTTTTAATATTAATAAATTGTAGAATTTCTACAATGTGTTCTGAAAAAAACCCACAAATCAATCCAAATAAGTGTAAAAATTGAAAAGCATCTCCTAGCTAATCTCTGCAATATTTCTTCTTTCCTTTATATCTCACCTTTTCTAGTTTTCAGCATTTCTATGTGCTTTGATTCATTTGTTCCACCAGGTCTGTTCATTTGAACTACACCAGAAGCTTGGATAACTAAAAAGCAAAGTTCACTAGCCCTCACACCCCTTGGGGACAGCTTAGGGCAGCATGTGCATGGAAGCCCTGATAGCATGTCAGTTAATATGCTAAACCCTCAGACCTGGGATGCCAGTCAGTTTTAGAAACAAGGAAACAAAGCCTGCAAGACAGCAAAACCAGCTTTTAAATGATACCTGCATGCATACACATACAAAATGCTATTCAGTGATGCAGAGCAGAGTTGCAAAGGCAGAGGTAAGCAGAAATAGGTGGTGGGGGGACGGTTGGACTGGATGATCCTTGAGGTCTCTTCCAACCTTAATGATTCTATGATTCTATACCCTGCATCAGCCGGAGTTGCTGCGAGTTAGCATTTGCAGCGCACAGCACAATAGAACAGGAATCGCATCAGCAGCGGACTGCAGGTTGGATGGCATTAAATGTGCATCTGCAACTCTGTACCTCTCCTTCACTGTTCCTGACGGCAAGGAATTCTGGATCATGATACTAGCTCCACTTAGGAACAGCCTGCAAAAGCTTTACCATCAGCAGAAAAAAAGAGTGCTAAATCTTGAGGACAGGAACAGATACAGGAGAATATTGATTTGTTTCAATCACTTACTTTTTCATCCATGAATAGAGAACACGGGTACAATCATCCACAAGAATCGAAACCAATACTGTTACTGAACCTGATCAGCAACTGCTCAGACAAAGTTACCGTGGGCAAATTGCCCTACGTGTCTTGCACGTCCTTGGGCTACAGCTAGAGCCAACCAAAGCTCACATATAGGAATTAGTGGGAGTTTCTGTTGGATACAGCCAGATGGCAGAAGATAGGAGGCCAAGATAATTTGGCTAGAAACAAAACCTCTAACACTGATTTTGGAAGAATCATTCAGTATTTTCTGTCTGCCCTGACAAACCAAATGACAAGCCCTGCAGTGGCATGTGATGCACCCTGACTGCCACAGCCTCCACCAGGAGCATGCCAGCACTCGAGAAGCTGGAAACTCAGGATTTAAGGACCCACAACCAACCCACAGAAGACAAGAGATGAAAAAAAATGCTACTTCAGAGGATCATCATACCAGAGTTAAGATGCGAGTAACACTGCTTCCCATGGGAGATCCAGGGATTCATTTTCTCAGAATCCGTGTAATACACAGCATGCTGCCAACCACCAAGCTTTCGAAGAAAACTCTAAATAACTACACAAGAGTTTGGTAACACAGTACACACAATGATTTGGATGAGGCTGTATACCAAGAGGTCAGCTCTAAATAGTTTTAAATAGATGAAAAAGAGTCCAAGTGTTACAAAATGAAATCTTATTTTGACCTGTTACGTACATGGAGGAAGATCTCCTTTAAATCTGTTATATGGTGCAACATGTATGAAATGTGTACCACCCAAGATGTTTTTCTCAAATATTTTAGGTTTTGCCTGAAAGTTAACATTCCTGATGTGGAAACTAAAGCTAAAAGAACATCTATCTGTATATCCAGAGACATGCTGTTTTAAACATTGCCTTTAGCACACATGAAGAATCTACAAAGATCAGGAGAAGTGGTCCATCACGAGGGGCTCATTCAAGCTGTGCAGTGCCACAGCCAGTTTTCCACGGACAAAGAGTGAGCCCTGCAAAGCAATAAAGCCGAGTGGCTCGCAGCACTGAGCAGAACCTATCCAGAGTTCACCCAGATCTGCACTGGCTAAGCCATGAGCTTGGGCTGTGGATCTGAACACAGGATGGATCTTAGATATGAGCCTGAGCCACAGAGTGGCCTCACTCCCTGCTAGTTCACTACACCATTGTGTCAGAAAGATCCAATTTATTTACATATAAAATACTGCAAAGCCCAAAACACTAGAAATTATTCTTTTCACCAGATCGTTCCTTTTACAGCATATGAATAGTTATAAATCTCTTCTGCTGAGATTAATAATTAAATCGTGTCCATATTACTTTGTAGTCTTGGATTTGCTTTCTTATCTTCTTTTTGAGAGATCGGTTTTGTCTTTGGCTTAGCACTCATGAAAATACGGTTATTTCAGTATTCTCTCAAGCAGCTCTAGAATTGCACAATCAGTAATAGACATGTATTGAAATGGTAAGTAAAGGCAGGTGGTTATACCCATTTTAATGAACCTATGTTGATGCAGACAAGCTGAGACTGACTCTGTATACGTATACATATACATCAAGCATACAATTTTTCCCAATTTACAATTTGATTCCTATTTTATTTCTACTTGTTTATGATTCTCTTGTTGGAAGTGCAATATTGGCCAACACTTACAATATTAAAACTCCAATGATCAAGCGTTTTAGTATCTGGAATAAAACACAGCATTATTGTAAATCTATTCTGTAATTTAAACATAACAATAAAATTACAAGACCACACACTCCTTTGCTCTGCCTTTTGGGAAATCACTGGTTTATATTACCTTACTGGACACTTACTTCATACTTGTGATCTCAGTTAAACAAGAGGCAGACACCACAAAGTGTTAAATACAACAGCACATATTATTTTTTAATTCTCTTTGTAGGGATAACAGTTAAATCTCTCTTGACTGTTTCTGTGCTTCCTGTGCCAAGCAGCATTCCTGAGCTGAGAGAGATTTTCCAAATTAAAAAAAAAAAACCAACACAAAAATCTTGCATGCCTGGAAGAATACGTAGTCCAGGGACAAGGAAGGGGAAGGGAAATCATCTACAATTTAGAAGAAATTTATTTACTGGAGAGAAAAATGGATATAAATTCTGAGACTTTCTGCTCTAATCCACTTTGTATTTTCAAATCTATTTGAAACATGACCTGGTATTATATAAACTAGTCCATTTTCCCCTCCGCCTTGCTGCTCCCTGCGTAAAGCCACTGCCGTTGTGCTGCACACTGTGCAAGTCTCCCCAGCCCTACAGCCCTGCCTGGGAATGCTGTTCCCAGGTGAAGATGGTATCCAAAGCCTTTCTTTCGCACCCATTTGCTTCTCAGAAAATATACCCTGCTTACTGAGCTGGATGGTTAAAACCAAGTCACTTTCAACAGGTACTAATACTTTCCTTTATCTGGAGGAAATAACTTTTAACAGCATGCACTGCAAACACAGTGCTGTTTTCCAATGAAATGGCAACTTTGGAATGGAACAGCCAATTCAGGGCCAGGGGGTGGGAGGCAGGATGCCTGGCTGGAAAAGATGAAAGGAATCAAACATTATAGAGAGTACAAGTGCGCACACATGCACAAAGCAAAAAGGAAAGAATCCTACTTTGGATACTTGCAACAACAGCCCTGCTTGATTCTGCCTCACATTGTTAACACCGAGCCTTGGAGAAGGGTCATGCTGGACTATGTTTCCATCATTTGCTCGTTTACTGATTTCATTTTTTTTTTAATTTTCTTTCTGGAGATCACTAACATCTAAAAGGATTACAATTATGATGCAAAATACCAGACACTTTACCTAAACACTGTACATATGTAGCTTTATTTATCTTCACCCTCCTGTTGTACATGCCCAATTAGTTACACGAGGCACTCGAGTACAACAGGAATGTTTCCTATGCAGTTTCATTTGCTAAATACCTTTGTGACAGTTTCTTGGCAAGAACTGCAGCAGAAAGGTTAACATATGTTAAGAATACATACAGCAGGCATTCCTAGTTAGAATGCAAGTAAATAGGAAACATTGCAGCAGTAGCATTTCCCATGCCCACCATCCAAGCAAGTTTGCTTCAGAAGTTTGAGTCAGATTTCAGCAGCAGAGTTTACCGCTACAGAAAGGGACCTTTGTCCACAGAGTTACATTCAAAAAGTTTGCTCATCAGGGATTCCAATCTGTAATCTACCATGCCAGCCTCCTATTCTAGAGGCTCTGGTCTGAAAGGTAAAATTACAGGCTTGAAGAGGCAGAAGTGAGCTCTACTTTGAGTACAGGAGTAAAACAAAATTAAAAAATCTTTTTTTAACATAAGATGTAGAATTGCACAAACCGTAAAGGTCTTCTGTTCTTCAAGGTAAATAAAAGTACACGCAAGAAATTGTTTCTCTTGCTAGCACCATGAACAGCAAGACTCAATGTTTTTCTCCTGTTCTTGACACATCCCTGTCCTTTCTCTTCCTGCATCAGAAAACACTTGAGTCATTCTCAATTCTCATTCGGGCCCATGCATGGGGCAGCAGCTGATAAGTGTCTGAGAAGGGGAAAGGCTTACAAAGGCAAGGGTTGGAGACTTCTGGAAAGAAGCAGCCTGGAAGAAAGCTGGCTAGGTGAAGGGTGTGGAAAAGGGAGCCCTCAGCTTCATATGCAGTCTTCAGAACCATCTGTTCATTCTTCTCATTCCAAACCTGTTGAAACGACTGTAACCTTCCCCACAGTCTCATACACACCAACCGTAACAGCCCCTTCTTTACCAGCATTGTCCAAACTACACTACTCCTTCAAAATCCCCTTTCTCTTAGCTGCCACAGCAGCAAACCATCTCACTATGACTCCTTACCTGTCTCCCAAATCCCTACTGACTCATTCCCAACTGATTTATGCATCTAATCCCAGCCAATTTTTGCTCTAGACATCTATTCTGCTTACGCCACGAACATAAATTTTACCACCCTAGGAGCTATAAGCCTTGAGCTGGCTTGGGGTGCCAGGTTCAGCCTCTTGAGACAGGACTCTGCAGGTGAGATCCAACACATTTCGCTCAGATGATTACAGCTGTAAGTGATCATACTTAAGGCAAAATGAAAATAACAATTAGACACAACATATATTTCAAATATGCTACTCTGCATTCTTTACGCACTTACAGGTGATAATTCGAGACCCAACAGTGCTAAATATAGTGTCACAAAAAAAAAATAATAAATCAAATAAAAACTGCCAGCACAGTATAGAGTGATCACAGTGAAATTTTTATAAGCACCACAGAAAAAAAATTTAGGAAGGATTTGAAGGAGGTAATAAGATAGTGGAAGAACACTAGAAGGTACTTATCAGAAAACATAATAAGACAGCGATAAAAGAGGATCTAAGAGGCCAAACTTAAAAATCTCAACAGCATGAGAACATGATAGGTAAAGCAGGGACTAACCATGAAGAGTCTCTGAAAGGACGACAAGTGCTTTTTGATTGGTACAGTCATTTTTCCCAGGCTGTCATTCTTGCATGTTTTATAAAACCTGGAACTTGCACTGTAGCAACAGAGTAAGTTAATTTATGAGATACCTAAGAGTGTGTGGTAGCTGTAAGCAAGCAGTTGTACGTGGGTGGTGCCTGAGATGCACAGGTTCCCTGTGCACCAAACATGCTGTAGCACAGGGCATTTGGCTTTTTCTATGCAGCATTTTAAGATAGAGATTACACCCAGTTAACATATAATTAATTGCTAATGCCAGATAACGACATAGAACTCTTAAGGCTTAAATGGAGACTTAGAATCTGAAAATAACCTGATAAGCATTCTACTGGTTAATATTTGTGAGGACCATGCATAAAACACATCACAAATAAGATCATAGAATGGTTTGGGTTGGAAGGGACCACAAGGATCATCTAGTTCCAACCCCCCTGCCATGGGCAGGGACACCCTACACTAGACCAGGTTGCCCAAAGCCCCATCCAACCTGGCCTTCAACACTTCCAGGGATGGGGTATCCACAGCTTCTCTGGGCAACCTGTTCCAGTGCCTCACCACCCTCACAGGGAAGAATTTCTTTCTAACATCCAATCTACATCTTCCCTCTTTTAGTTTAAACCCATTACCCCTTGTCCTGTCATGGCACTCCCTAACAAACAGCCCCTCGCCAGCTTTCCTGTAGGTCTCCTTTAGGTACTGGAAGGCCGCGATTAGGTCTCCCTGGAGCCTTCTCTTCTGAAGGCTGAACCCCAGCTCCCTCAGCCCATCCTCACAGGAGAGGTGCTCCAGCCCTCTGTTCAACTTTGTGGTCTTCCTCTGGACTCACTCCAGCATGTTTCAGCAAAAAAACCCCACACCACCAACAAACTTTAACTAAAAGGTTATATAAATGAGAGCATGCATGCTCTTTAATCTTTACCGACTTCTGCTTCATTCTAGATTTCATACTGGAAATGTAATCTAGACAGATCAGATTGATTTCTTGTCATTATCCATGCAAATGTAGAAAAAAATTGATCTCTTGAGAAAGTTCTGGGCCAAGCTTGCATTTTCCTGGACCTCTCTGGAAAAAATACTGTCCTTTGAAAAAAAACCATCAGGAAATGAGCAGAAAATGAATTATGACACAGAACAGCTCTTAATGTTTTCCAGAGTTTTTGGATTTGTGATGGCATAACACTGGCATTTGGAACGGAAATTGGCTATTTCCACAGCCTTTCTCCATGACTCAACTTCTGTCTAGCTTCTTACTTAAAAAAAAAAACAACAACAAAAAAAAAAAAACCACACCACAACCCACAACAAAAAAAACCCAAACCACCACAAAAAAAACCCCACACAACCCAAACAAACAAAACCCAAAAACTCTGACCAGAACTTTCAAAAAATCTCACCAAGTCAATCCTTCCTTCTAAATTGCTCTTTGGGGCTACAGACACACGTACATTTCGCACCCATTCCTATTAGTAACGCTGTCATTCACCCTGTTACTCATCCCCACCCTTACATTGCTGCAAGTGCTTGGGCAGCCACCCAGTGAACTGGTTCAGAGCTAAAGCTACATGCACTTTGGGGAGGGAGGGAGAGGAGGTGATTTTTGTGTTGCTATCATTCCCTGCATAGCCTCACACCCAAAGCCTGCTCAGATGTTGCAAGAGTGGGGGGCAATGAGAGGAAGAGAATCTGCTTTCTTCTCACAGGACATTTGGTCAGGCGTTTGGAGCTTTTGAGGATGTGGATAACATAGCAGAGGCTCCATAAACCGCAACACCACCAAAAGATCACCAGGATAAACACAAATACTGCTATTTCACAAGAGGTATTTGACCTTGCTACCTAAGAGCTGGTTTAGTTCTGACTACAGATAACTTGACATTTAGTTGCATTAGTGTTACACACTAATTAGTTTCACACAATAATAGCTCCCAAATAGCCATTTCTTTACTTATCCAACTCCAGTGAACCTCTCACCCTCCTTGTCCAGTTTCCTTCCTTTTATTTTTCTGACTCATTTCAAATCTTTTCCTCCACTACTCTAATAAAGCGTTAATAACTTCTTTTTTCTCCCTCTTCCTGGATGCTAAATTTGTTATTTTTGTTTGTTCTTTCCCCAGTATCTATTAGTTTGTTTCACCAGCAATTTAAATCCCGCTAGTCCTTATTTTAAGTACTTTCCTTTAAACTTTGCATGTGCACTTGTTTGTTGCTCCCTACTCCCCCATTCCTCCTCTCCAGCTCTTCTCTTCCAATTTGTCTCTTGCTGCTTTTTTCACTAGTTACCACACACACAAAAAAGTGATCTACGAACAGAATGTTCCATGGTATTTTCCTGGAGGTATGATAGCATCTATTCTCAATATTGCGGGCTGATGCCAGAAATAAAATAGTTCTACCAGACTGGACAAAATACACTTAACTGCTAAATTCAGGTTTAGATCAGGTCCACTCTTTGATGAGAAGTATTTATTTGATATTCAGTAAACTGTCCTTGGGAGACGTGATAGACATGACATTTCTTCTCCCTTTGATAGCGACAGGATGTAAAATATATCAGTACAAGCAAAATGAAGAACAGTATCTTAATTTCAGGTTACTGAATGGTCTATTCACTGATAACTATTTTTCTGTAGTAATAAATCATATCATCTCTCCATAATCCTTAATTGATTCCACTAACTAATATTACAGTAAAATGCATAAAAATATCATTAACTGTGTTTCTCCAAAAGACAGTCAGTAAATGTAGCAAGCGGTGGTTTTGTACTTCAAAGTATGCTAAGCAGTTAGCCATACACAGGCAACTCCACAACACTAGCCAGTGAGCAATATCATTCCTAGCCTTCCACACTATCTTGAAGCGGTGTTAATTAATTAATGTGAGACATCCATTAATAAAAATGACTGTAGCAACAGCCATGACAACATGCGGGTGAATAAACCAAAACAGCACTTTGACATTCCCATCACAGCACGGCACTTGTGACTCATCATGACAGTATTGCTGTGCACGCACTGAGTGACGTCACAAAACCTGGGTCATTCTCAGCATGCTTCGTGAGCTGAACGGTATGGGTTGGATCACTGCCCTCCTCCTCACCACTTCCAGCTGTGCTAGGGAATTATCTCAATGTCGTGCCACAATCTCATTTTGGCAACTAAAGTGTTTGCTCCAGCTCTCCCGTGGATTCCTGAAAGGCAAAGCTGGATTCCCAGTCACAGATCTTGGCAGATTTTTTTCTTCTTTTTATTCCGCCCTCACCCACCTGCAATACCCCGTATGTTTGTTTATCCATACAGACACATACACACACCCTTGTTTCAGAAGTTAGTCTTCCACCTCCTGCTAGAGGCAGAGTTCACCAGAGACAAAACTGTGGAGGGAGAAGCACTGAAGACTGTGCACTGACCTTCCAAGCTCATGAAAAAGTGGGGTGTCATCTTGCCTTTTCTGTTCATATCACATTCAACATTACAAGTCTGGGAACAAAAATCTAATAGCTGTCTCCTAGGCACTTAATGTATGTCATCGTCTCTTTCCTGTTCAAATTCCACTGACTCAAGTTTTCCCAAAATCGTATATGTCTTCAGAAATATCCTGTAGTACAAAATAGGCAGGAGATACTTCCAGCACAATAAGAAAAATTCAGATTTGTTGACCAGATCATCCAACAGTGACCATCCTGTCCCATTTTAGTCTAGCAGGCTATTAAAAAGACAACGGCTGTATTTAACTCACTTGCAGCCTAACTAGTTACTTCATCTAAGTTTTCTGTTTATTTTGCTCTCCTTTTGTACTCGTTGCAGGTTGGACTACATGCATCTCATCTACGTGTGAGTGAACTAAACAGGTTTTTTTAAACATGCTTTGTTTCATGCCTGCAGAGATTTCTATGGAGAACTGGTACCCAGACCTCTCGGAACAGAGGGCCTTTCTCAGGACAGATAGTGCCATTGAGGTTACAGTGAGATGTCCGAGTACTCTTCCACAGCATCTGCAGCACTATTCCCATACTCCCGTTTTCTAACAAAGGATAATCTCCCCTCAGGATGGCTAGAGCACCAAAGAGGTCGGACAAACTTAGCATCACTTTACGCTGTGTACCTGATTTGCTTCCTTCCCATTTTAGGAAATGGAGGGACAATCCTTAACATTCAAGACAGGCTTTTTAGAGAATACAGAAAGATGGTTCACTACCAGAATATTTGTTGGAGAAAATTCTGAACTAGGTATGTAACTTCACAATTAAATCCTACAGCAATCTAATCAAATATAACTACTATGATTCATAAATTAAATAGAAGCAGCAACAGTATTTTATCTGTATTAACATCTGCTGAGTTAAAGTTCATTTCTGACAGAACACATTTTTATGATAAAGTGTGAAGCTATGTAGTCCCTTGGGGATTAACATGAAGAAGGGCTTTTGGGCTACTAGAGCCAGATCCCTGAATCTGTGTAAAACCATTTCAAGTTACACAAGGAAGTGTACTAACTTCTAATAAGATGTGTGGATTTATCCTAAATTGTGATCTAAATACAAGCCAGTTTTCATGAATTTCAGGAAGCAAAACTCCTGACGAGTACCAAAGATTTCCTCTCCCTGAAGTCCAACTAAAGGAAAATAGTTGAACCTGAGCATTGATTCATTTAGACAGGACAGCTGGCCTCATGACTTTAAACAAACTCAGAAGCAAGACCGAGGGGAGACAGAAGAGCCTCTCTCTCAAGCCTCCTACTGTTTACAGGCCAGAGCTCTGAGAGGCAAGAACTTATACTTCACTGAGACAAAGTTTGCCATGGAGATTTTTAATACTGTTAACTTTATCAGCAGATATATATGCATTGAGGATCTGGACTCCATTAAATTTGTTTTGAAATACAGCTTGTAAATACAACTCGAATGCCAGAGTTCTTTCTGTTGGACTCCTGGTGAATACTTCTCTCAAGCTGCACTGACCTCAAGGTCTTTTGCAGTCCTTTCTTAAAAAAGAAAATAAATTAAATTATTCTCCCAGATGGTGAGCCCAGCAACTCAGACGCTAATCCCCCAAGCTCACATCAGCCCATTCACAACACATCAAAGCACAGATCTTTTTTCTCTCCCTAGAAAACATTCAAGCAAGTGGAAGAGCTAATACTTGCTTTTTCTTTTTTTTTTCTTTTTTGTCAAACAGTAAAACATTAAGAGATACATTTGAAGAGTAGCAAAAACAGGTCTATATCTTACACAGCTAACAATAGAGGAGACAAACCCACCAAATTCTGAAGCTATCAAAGACTCCTACTATTGTTAAAATACTACTGTAATATATACCACAGGCAGTGAGAATCATATGGAATTTATGTACACACTGATACAAAATTCCAAAGCGCAACTATTTCACAGCTGTTTTTCCAGTAACTTCCCTGAAGTGTCTGATGCACAGCAACTAAAGGTTAACCAGGCCTGCAAGGAGGCTCAGGGCAGAAAGTGCATCCTGCAGCTGACATGAGGACTAATAGTCAAACCATCAACAAGACTGTTACAGCTAACTGGTTTTCATTTAGAAGTGTGATTTTGCTTCCTTTCCTCTCAGTGCCCTTTAGCAAGTTGGAAGCTGGGCTGTTCTTTTTATTGCTATGTGCTACAAAGAACACTTACAGTTAACGTGAACACACAAAGCGTGGCTCCTTACTGAATATTTATTGTTATTGAGAAAGGAGATTTTGTCACACTACAGAGCTCTAAACAGCTTTTCTAGAAAGAGAGATGTGACGAGTTTTATATGTGAGTAAACGAAGCTCATCAGAACTTATGTAACTGCAAACAGTAATAGATTGGAGAGACTCCAGTTCTCAACAGCTTGAATCCAATACTTAAGTTTCACTGCTCTTCTACCATATAGCAGGGCACAGTCAAAGAATTAAACACCAGCTTACAGAATATCCCATTTAGCTACAGAAAGTTGTCTTCATTTCCTAAGAAATGTATTAAGCACTAAAATCAGAACCATATTAAGAGGGAGGCATGCATCACACATTTTCGAAATACAACTAAGAAATAGGGCTAATGAGAGTTAAAACCTCTGTTGGATTTTTCATCTGCATAACTATGGTTATTAGACATTACTAACACAATAACAAAACAATGTAATTTAAGTAGCTACAATAATCAGGAGTGATTATTTTAAATTAATCATAAGTCCCATCTCAAGGTTTCCTAGAGATAGAAAGAGGTGGTTTGTAAACGCAAGGCGCTCAACAACTCTATAAAGTATTCACAAAAAGCAAATAGAAAATACTTGTCACAAACTCACAGAGGAGACTTAAATATTAGATAATGAAAAGGAAGGGATAAAGGAGGAGGTATCAGAAGGGGTAACCACCACTTTTAACTTGCAACAGACCAAGGTGAACATAATACTTCCAGAAAGTCCCATATTAACAATACCCTGTGTCCTGGCAGCAGAAACACAAATGTTCTTTTACTTGTAAAGAGAAAATGCCAAGCTTTAGAGAAACTATGAGGATAAGAAGATTTATTGATTATTATCCTCCAGTAACTTGCTGATGCTCTTCCCATGAAAAAACTGCATTAAAAAAAAGCCCTTACACTAAGCTTAGGGTATTATTATATCTGTTGAGAGTTATAATGTTCTGTAGAAATTGTTTAACTGTTTTTTGTTTACATTCAAATTAAACATACTTGTTATGGTTTTGGCCATTTGAAGTCAAGCACCCTGAAGTCAAGAAGTTTGCCCTGACCTGTTGTTCATGTTGACTTTCATGACCACTTGCCAGCTCAAAGTGGCTAGGTAAGTCTGCCAAATGGGGCTGGTACTAGTTGCACTAATTTGCAAAACAGGTCTGGTTGCAAAGGAACCAGTGCTGGCCCTGTTACAGCACAGACAATGCAACACATTTCTGAATAAGAACAGCATGACTGGTGCAATTGATGCAGTTAATTAAGCCATTAATTTTCCTAAACATTTCATACAAAAAAGACCTGTATTTACTGAGGCACTCCAAAGCCACAGTCCTGCAACTTTTTTAAGTAAAAACTACATTGTTGGAAAAATAGTACTGCCTACCTGAGTCAAAATTATACTTAAAGACCAAATCGACATCACAGCGAAGTTAATTGTTTGCCATGATTCCAATGGACCTTATATAAAGGAAATCACTGTGTCTTTACTGCAGTGCGTTTATGTGGACAACTCTCCCAACATTCTCACCCTCCCTGCTACCATAAGCTCCAAACATGCATACCAGTAATATTAGATCCTTGCTCTCAGAGATTAAATGCTTCCAATATTTGAATGTTTAATTGTCAACTTTATGTCCCAATTACCTGCTAGCCTGATTAAGCCCTTACTTTTCCTTTTAGAGTGAATGAAATTTCAAGATACAGGACATTCAGCCCTATCTTGGCAATGCATTCCAAACTGGGAACATGGAATTGTTACAGATACTTTTGAAGAGCCTCTATCCATCAGCAAACTGAAAAGCAGTGCTGTTAGCATGAAGATTTTTCTCTTCCTACTATTGTTTTGACTTAGAAGATTTCTTTTTAAAAGTCAGAATGAAGATGTCAGCTAGCAGATATTTCAGCAGAAATCAGGAGGTGCTTTACCAAGGCAGGCAGCAAGTCTGAAGCCCTTCTGAGCCTGCACTGCAGAAAGCAAAACACGGTCATTTGGGACAGTTTGTACTTCACAAACATTTAACAGTCTCTGCAGAGGAATACAAATAGGGAAAATACAGTGTGTGTGCAGAAATTATGTTTTCTGCTTTCTTCTTATTCAAATAGATATCCTTCAGTTTGTATCCATCACTGAATAATTTTAGCAACACAAAACCTTTGCTACCTCACTTTCTATGAGCCATTTTTTTTTAACCAGTGTTCTCCTAAACAGCTGTGGTTTTTTGCTTTGAGTTAAAGACAACAGTGAAGTCACTGCAGGCAAAAAAATAGAATTCAATCAAGTTACCAGTGGCTAATAAAGAAATAAAATCTTATGGATGAAGGATTTTACCAGCAGAAAACCACATATTTTGGAGTTTACAGGCAATTTAACACCTACACTCTGAAACATTTACTAATCTAAAAAATACAACAATGATGTAAACAACAGGAAATATAAAAGTAACATAAACCCCCAAATATACTCCAGGATATTACTCTGTAATTGCTTTGAAAAACACGTATTCCTGCTGACAGTAGACACTCCATAAGGAAATCTCCCACATAGTAGAAAGGTGGCAGGGAACTGACATGTACTCAAGACCTTCAATAGCAAGAGCTGGCTGTGATGTCATGCAACAAATTTTATGGACACAGGTGCTTCACCAGCAACAGCACTGCTTTGACAAGTTGCTGTCACTCCCACCCAGGCTGGTTGTTCACTCTCACCCCTGAACAACAGTTTGCTGTGTCGATAAAACCCGCTACTGAGCTCACCTTGTAAATGTAATTGACACAGTAACAGGCTCAAGAAACCATCCAGAAGTAAAACAGACAGTTGGACTTCTACCTTATCCTTGACTGGCTCAGCTCTATCCCAGTGTGGCCATCCCACCCACCAGAAGGCACCTGCACTCAAGAAGAGATCCAGTTCCTCAGAAAAATCAAGAAAACAGCAGCTGAGAAGAGCAGCTGTACATGGAGGGGACTCTTCACTTGTTGGTTGAGAGACTGGAATTAGAGCAAAAGAAACAGAGGAAATAAAATGTAGATTTAAGGAAGACAGAAAAATATTGTAATCTATGGAGAAAAGTATGTAGTGGACTGTGTGGTTGAATGTAACAAGTACTAAGAGTTTTTGGAAGGATGTAAGGGGAATGACCAAATATATAGACAGCACAAACTTCTTCCAAGGCTTAGATGCCTAGCAACACTGCTGCAAGATTTGCCAATGAAATATTACCATCAGCAGCAGTACAATCCAAAAATCACAGAATTATAGTGGTACCCACTGTTTTGAAGACTAAACCAAATATGATCCACTCTGTCTGAATCTTTTCAGTCCACTTTAACCCCCATCAAGACTAGGTGCCATACTCTGAATTTTTAATTCCTTGGTTTTTACCTTTTATTGTCTGGTAATGAAATTTTAAAGTTTTTGTCAAAACAGAGAAAGAAAAAGGAAGACAAGAAACATACAGCACACCATCTCACTGAAAAGCAGATGAAGTAGGATGCAATCTGAACTTTTAGAAGCATTAGAACAGACTGCAGTATGTTCCGCGAAAGCCTGAAAAAGACTAATAATTTTTTTTCCTCAGGAAAAAAACCCCAACACTGTTAAGACTGTTAAAAATATGAAAGTCTATGAACAATTAATAAATAGTAAAAGAAAACCGTCTTACATTTAGGTAACCAACAACATACCAAGTAGTTGGAAGACAAACTGGAGTGCTTCTCATTTTGAGCACCAGTTCAAGTCTAGTGTAGGTCAGGAAGCAGTAGGAACTGTTACCAGTGATGGTGGTTCGTGCAATACGCTACTCGCATGTTGGTCTGAAGGGACAAATCAAGAATAGAAAGTGTTCAGGAGGGAATTTCTTCTCATCCTTAGAGAAGTTCCTCATCCTCTGGCGAGTGAGGTGGGGTTGGCCCTAGTGGGACACTTGGAGGAAGAAGATTACTCGTGGGAGAAAAGGAGCCACAAGAGAAAGAAAAGGCCAGATTAAATGATTTAAAATTAAAGGTAAAAGTCAGAGCTGAAGGTTTCATCCACACAGTACAAGAAGATCTGCACAAATAAAGGTAATGCACAAAGCGTTTTACTCGCTCACTAACAAGGCACTGCAATAGTGCGGTCATTCTGCAGTTATCCCCCAAAAGAGAAATATTTTCTCACTGCCTATATTTTTTGAGTCAATATTGATTGTTTTAGTGTTGTTCAAGTCAGAGGTGAAAGTAAAAAGTGCCTCAGAGGCAAAGCTTCTCAAATGGAAGAGCTCAGTTATTTAATAACCTCTTCATTGATCTGGCTCAAATTAGGCAGTGATTCCGAAAGTGCGAGGACTTTACCAGGCCAGACTTAGGGTCTCGGCATTGCACCTTATTGTTGTCACTTTAACAAATAAAAATTTCCGCTTGCTATTTTTGCACATTAAGGGGGAAAGAGAGGGGGGGGGAAAGAGGAAAAAAACAAAAATAGAAAAAAAATCAGCCAGTCTCTCCCAGATAGCAGTCAAACACAGCCAGGGCTGCTGAAGATTCCAGCTTCACAGGATCATTCAGACAAAGGGGAAAAAAAAAAGCACATGGGTTAGAAACAAAAACAAATCCATATGCTGCCTAAGGGAGGAGTGCTAAGCAAACACATAGCAATACATTAAGATCTTTTCCTCTCCTCACAGCCCAGAATTCGCCCAACTAGGAAACACTGCTGTGCTAGCCAAGATCTGGACTATTCTTATGATTTTTTTTTTTCAGATGAAGGCATTTACATTATAAAATTAGAAACTATGCTTCAAAATTATTTTCTAAGACTGTTAATGTTCCTACTGTTGGCAAAGGAGGAGAATATTTTTGCATCTCAGGGCTCCTCACTGAGCACACAGTCTCAAGAGCACTGGGGAAGAGAAGCAGCTTTCCTCTCAAATGGTTTCTGAAGTTTGGATGCTTGTACAGCATCAGGTGTCTTTGCCTATATAAACACTGCTTCCCAAGCAGGGTGCATTTTAATGTTTGTTCATAGACGAAGTGTAGCCCAAGGATTCCATTGACAGACTCTGCTCTTCACTTGTAGCAGCAGGGAACAAGGAAACCACTCTCCAACATTCAGGAAACAGAAACATATCTGGCTTCCATACTACTTCTCAACCTTGAATTCTTTGGGTTGGTACCTCCTGACCCCATCTCAATGCTGAGTTTTCCAGCCTGCTTTCAACCTTCGTTGACCCACATCCCACCTCAGTAAAACAATTCCAAAGGAAAACCCTTAAGGGGGTGCCCAGCACCAGTACAACATGCCAGTTGTAACATCACTGGTAAAATGCTTTGTTCCACCACCCCTTGATTTATATTGAAATTTAAATTATTTTGTTACACAATTCTGAATCTACCGCAAAGACCAAGCTAAAAGGGGTGTTTACAGAGGTGAGGGCTTACAACCTGATTTCTTTTCCTTGTTACACAGAATACCAACAAGCAGAAATACATCCCTGATATACCTGATATGTAGGCAGTAGCCTACTGTGTAACACTAAAAAAAGATGTTAAATCCACAGACTGCACCGACTGTTTGGGCTTTCATTAAGAAACAGGTAATTTAAATTCACATAAGACAAGCAGTAAAAAAAAAAATGCAGTATTAAACCTCCTGAAACAGGCAAGGCCATGCCACAGCGTGTCTGAGGCAACAGAGCTAAGTCTCTCTACCCAGGCAGCACAGCTCCCTGGATCTGCAGCAATGGCATTACAGCTCCATCTCAGTACTGAACAAACCCTCCTCCAAGGCATTATATTATATATACATTGAAATTTGATGCTTATTAAAGCATAATTCATGGTGTTCATTACCTATTACTTGAGGCCCACACCCATCACCCCCAGATCTATCAGCACGTTAACTGCCCTTAGGTGCCACGAGAAATCAAATGAATGACTTGGTGAGACAATTTCTGTGCATATTCACTTCACATTTAATGGATGTCCTCGCTGAGAGAGCACGACTGGAACCTCTCCCACTAGATCAGGGGCACAAGAGGGGGAGAGAACTGAAATGGAGGTGGGGAGACTTCTTGCAAGTGCCGCATATTTGAGCATCATTTCCAAGCACCTTTTCCAGCAATGCAGCGTAACTTCAGTACTAACCAAAAACCCTAATAGGCACAATGGGAATTCCACCCTGAGTAGGAAAGGAGTGGTAAGTCTACTCTTTTGTCTCTTTCATCTGCCTCACCACCAAACAGCTGCCTGAAATATCACTTTCAGCATATCCTCTGATATTTGGATTTGAAGAGAATTATCTCTTTTCTGGTTGTAGGAACCAGGAAACACGCAGCTGAACCTGCAGGCCAGAAGTGAACTGCGGAATCAATTTCTAGGCTACTAACCTTTTACAGAGATTTTAGTTCCCTCATTTTCTTAGCTTTCTATCACTCAACGGAATAATTTTGATGTGCAAAGGATTACAGTTTCATAATGCATAAAAGCTGATTAGGAGCCATGCCATTTTGTAAGCTACAGTGTCCCAGAAAAAGCAACTGCAATATCTCACTTGTACAAAATGAATTTTGTAACTTCTGTCTCTGAATTTCCCTTAAGATATGCATAATTTATTACATTTACTATGCTGATTTCCCACACACATAACAAAATCCTGTAATGTACTCTACTGCATTTTCAACGATATTGGAACAAAATTTCATTTTCTATTTAAAGAACAAGTCTACTCCAAAGAGAAAACATATTATAATAGCAGCTTTCTATTCAAAAGGTCCTCTCCAAGTGTAATTTTAAGTGCAAAAAGCTTACTTAATGGACAACAAAAGATTTCCACTGTGCTTTCCTACTTCGCATACTGCAAAATTAACATACCCAGGAACATGAGCTGAATTCCCTGATCAAACGCTTTGTTCTTTAAGTTCCAGCCATTTGTTAATGCCAGAGCCCAGAGGGGACAACTTTCTCAGGGGTGCTACTGGGATCACACCTGCAAAGGCCTGCTTCCCTATTCTCAGCACTTTTACTGGTGATGACACTGCGGGAAATGAGAAGCATTCAGCTTAATTCTTACATTTTAGATTCATGTCAGATGATTTACAATAAAAAGAAATATCACCTTTTTGAAAAAAGTGTATTTATGAGGTTCCTAGGGGATATAAGTGGGAAAATATCACATTATACAACTTTTCTGTTGAAAAATAAATGTTAAAAGATACTTCTGCCATATTGAGACTGTGACTTTTTTAATGTTGGCTTCAATAAGTTAGAATGCAAAATCAACAACTAGAGAAGGAAAGAAACACACCCTCTCATAAAAAAAAAAAAAAACCAAACCCAAAAAAACCCCACCAAACACCCAGCCCTACAGAGTTCCAATCCTTTTCGTGTGTTTTTACAAGGGGCAAAAACCAAGATCTAAAACAGCAGGAAGACACACAAGATACAGTTAATAATCTCTCAATACTTTGCAAGTCTAACCTTTGTATAGTATTTTTCATATTAGCCAGCAATTGTTGTAATTTCTTAGGATCCAAAAAAGCTGCTCTTAGAACGTTAGGTAAATACTCATTCACTTGCCCTATGACAATACCTTAAAAAAATAAAAGTAGTAAAAGTTCCCAAGAGGTCATAAAAACTGGAACAGTACAATCCAGTTTCAAGTTTCATTGCTTTGTACAAACATGCAGTACCAGAGGTTCGGATAAAAAGTATTTCAGAATAATCACATACCACGACTAAGAGGAAAGATCTTAATGTGCCTTTGCTGCAAAAGGCATTACCCTCTTTAAGGTTGTCTGACTGCCTTAACAGAAGCATCAAATATGTGCCAAGTACCCGAACAGATATGCACAGGCACTTTCTGCAGATGTAGGCCACGGAAATTAAGTGAAGGCCATTGAAGTGAAGAACCATATCAGAATCATTCAGCATACTGCACAGAATTCATCCCCACAAGAATATAACTCTGACCAGGATTTAGGCAAACTGGTGTTGAAATCTTTGACATATAAATATTTCACCCCCTCCCTTTCCAAATAAAATTCCCAGATTTAAAAAAAAAAAAAAAAAGACAGACCTATCTTATAAAACCCTAGATATCATACTTCTGTGCCTAGTATGTTACTTATGGTAATTTTTACTAAACTGTATGTCTGTGCCTCTGAATAGAAAAAATAAACAGAACCACCAGAAAAGGCAGGGAATCAGCAAGTTGTATATGTTTCTGGACTAGAAGTGAAGTATCCAACCAGAGGGTTTTTTATCTGCTCTAATTCATATGCAAAACAATAAATCCTTTACAGTATCACTAAAGGACATTATTCTAAAAAAAAAAAAAAGAAACCAAAACAAACCAAAACTATTTAATACTGTACAGTTTCAAAATTATAAGATGATTTTCCTGTAGTGGAAAGTAAGTAATCGTTACAGATCAGTGTTACAAAACTGGAAGATTTGTTTTCAAGAGTACTGTTGATTATCACAATAAATCTTTCAATATATCTTTTCTGAATATATTTTCAGAAATAACTGAGTGTAAAGGGATATATTAACTCTAGGAACTAATTTAATCTTTATCTTAATTGACTAATTTGACTATTTTGGACAGGAAATATTACTTGAGACCTGAGACACTCATAATAAGTAACACCTAGCAGCACGATCCTCTACTATGTCAGAAATTTTACAAGATTAACCATGAACACATACTACAAGTTATATGCACAGAGTTTGCAGAAGCATGACCCTACGGCACAAGTGCAAAGGCTAGGCTATTTGAAGACAAAAATACACTTCACAAAAGCAGAGCTGAAACAGGAAAAGGAGTGCTTAACTGTATAAGGTCCTAGAAGTGAACCTCTATATACTTCACTTAATTTCTGCATATGTGTTTTTTTAGTAGATGTAGACTGAAAACAGATACAAAAGTAAAAAAACCATTACCTCCCAGTTCGACTCCTAGCTGATTGGCAATATATTAATTTTATATGCACTGCTGCTGAGTTTTTATATTAGAGTACAGTTGAGTGATTCTGTAGAGGTTTAATGATTTTTATGACAACATAAAAGTGCAATAACAATGCACAATGAGTTCTAATTACTACTAATGAACTAAAAAGCTCAACAGGTTGAGGCTTTTTTCCATAGTAAATTCAAGCTTAAAACCTGTTTGTACTCCTATAAATTAAAAGGATCTTCCAAACAGGTTAGAAACAAACAGCAGATGGGGTTAGTTGTGTAAAGTTACTCTAAAGAGAAATGCCTTTATAGAAATGACTGTGTCCAAGTATTTCAGAACATAGTTAACTCTCGGCAAATCACTATGTTTATCAAAAGATGTTGGAAGAATTTCCAAGTGAATTTACAAAACCAGAAATTCTTAAGGGTTGGGATATGGCATCATAAAACTTTCCCATCTCCACACAAGTGCCAACTTCAAGCCAAATCCTTTTCATCTCTGAAAAAAACAGAGAAAGCAAGGTGCTAGCAAGGGAGTCGGCTGACACACTTACTGCAATATTGGAGACTGAAGAGAAACCTGATGCTTATCTTAAACGGAGAAGGAAAAAACAGTCTAGTTGGATGATAGGTAGGTATTTTAGCAGAAGCTGTACCTCCTCTTCAAGCTTGTTTAACCTCTAAACCTGAGCTCATGGTCTCCAACTTCTATCAATATGATGCGTCCAAAGTACAACAGCTAGAGGTGAGTAAGCACTTCCAGAGCACATGACAGTTTGTGTACATAATTCCCCTTCCTCAGCAGGGATGTGGGTGGCAGAAGGTGGGGATGGCAAGGAAATCACTTCTATGAGATTTCTCTGTCTTCTCCAGGACGCTCTTCGTAAATGAGACTAATTTTTCTAGGATTACATAACTATCCCATTATCTCAACAATGATTTCGACATCTACAGGAGGAGAGCATAGCAGAAATTGAAAGCAATTTTCAACGGCCTTTCAAAACCACAGAGTTTTGAAAGCCTGAAAGATTGTTACAATTCATCCCCAAATGGAAAAACAAGAGTCTGGGTGACAGGCATCTAAGCAGGAGAGAACTGGTTATGAAATGCCATCTCCGAGTTGAGTTGGGAAAGTTTCTTGTGTACTCAGTACATACAAGATTATTTAGTCCAAAAAAATAATTACCCAAGTCCAGAGTAAGGAAAAACTCCCACACTCCTTTCTCGTAATTTCTGCTAGTTTTATTTTTCCATCTCCCTCAGCTGCTCTTACTCACTCTTCCCCCTTCCTGCACTAGTTGCCTCATGATGGACTTTTAAGAACGCTTTTTCTATTTCTCTCACAAAATATTCATTCTCTCTCCCTCCCTGTATCTATTTACCAGAAACATCTATTTTCCTCCCTGTGCTTTAACTTGTTAACTATTTTCTTTTTCAATAGTCCATCGTCTTAATTACATCTTTAATTGTCTGTATAACATTGTATGGAACTCTCTGAAGTGTAGTCTCTGAAAACACAACACGAATCTCTCCATGAAGAATGTCACATAAAAACGTACATTATCACCACTTACCTTTCAGTGAAACTACCTCACGCTTGTCCACAGTCACCACACTAGTCATCTTTTTACTGCTGATTCAGTTGGCTAACAGTCCCACAGAATGAAATCTCAAACAAGAATAGAGCAGAAGACTGTATGACTAATACCCCTGACCACTTCAATCTCCTTGTCTTTTTCTCTGTTTCGTCTTTGTTGCAGCCTGGTGGCATAATAGTTTGTTGACAGACCAATCTGCTAAGCATGTTTCTTAATTGATAGAGAAAAGCAGGCTGCAAAATATCTCAACTGTGTAAGCTTTCTTCATTAAGCGTTACAGTGCTCCTTTCCCCAGGGTATGGCTGCATGAAATCCAGTAATCTTAAAGCCAATATTTGTTTGAGACTATACATACACAAATAATCTGGATTTAAGTGAAATAACTTATTTGTTTAACTATACTTTCTTTCTTGTTAACTAAGATAAAGTCATCATCCTATTCAGAGGAAAACCAACAGCTTCTTCTATCTCACAACTCCGTTTCTAACAATTGTCTACTGACTATGCACAGTTGCAATATTTTTGCCCTTTCACGTGCTTCCCTGATCAGATTCTCCAAATGTTTCCTGAAAAGGAAAAAAAGGGGAAAAAAAGACAAGACGTGTACAAGGCTAGCAAGCCAAAGCTAACTTCCAGCAAATGGTGAAACAGGGAACAGAAAACACTTTGCAGCAACAAACAGCTTCCTCCTTCAAATTTTACTGTCTCATTCAGATCCCTTTTCAGAACCATCCCAGCAGCAGCACCAAGAAATCTGACCCTTTAGGAAGTCCCTTAACTTACGGAAAAAGGCCTGAGTTACAGGAAGAAGTTCAGGCCTTCTGC
Source organism: Psophia crepitans (assembly GCA_013399095.1). Taxonomy (NCBI): domain Eukaryota; kingdom Metazoa; phylum Chordata; class Aves; order Gruiformes; family Psophiidae; genus Psophia; species Psophia crepitans. The sequence continues at coordinate 441,944 of VWZZ01006699.1, forward strand.
CCCCTGCACATTTACACAGAATCATTCAGGTGCAAACAGGAACCATTAACACAAGAGGAATTACATCCCTTCATCCCTTGCTAACACTTTCAAACTGTGAAAAAATGGAAATAGTGCAACAAGAGCTGGAAAGGTCAATGGGAAAGGTCAAGGGCAAGAAAGTAACTTCCTTCTTCAGAAGTTTAGGACTCCAGTCATAGTATCAGCCAAAGATCTTGACTTCTTTTTTTTTTCCCCTGAAATGGAATCATTATTATTTGTTGACATCTACAAGCAGTCAAGAGTCTAAGGATCAGCCAACAAATATCTCAGCAATTAACAATAATTTAGGCTAAGCTGAGAGGTCTGATGAACTGTAAAGACTGCCCATTTCTAGCCAAAGCAGTTTTACATCAGGAGGTGCAAGCAAATCTTCTGGAAGAGCAACAGGAGAGTTTGAATCTCTTACTGTCTGAAGTACTAAAACCCAGCATTTTTTTCCAAGCAGCCAGCAAACTGCTGATGTGCAGAGAGACTGTATCTCATACAGTAATGATTCCAGCTTGTTCTTAGCTGGTTTTGCAGGTATCCCAATAAGCTAATCTTTGTTGAAAAGGAAGGCCAATTTTATAGTTAGCTGAAGATAAAGAGAAGCAGTCTCAAACCTGCTAATACAGAGTTGCCAATTGCCAACTATTTCATGAGGAAATGGCAGTGACAGAGAAGCACTGCAGAAAGAGAGAAAGCAGCGTGTTTAGGGAGACAACAGAACACGCGAAAGAGTAAATCAAGGAGCAGATAGAAGGTATAAATGGATGAGAACAAGTCTGTTTGAAAAAGCATCATTTTTTGCAAGAAATTGTTTGCAAGCTACAGCATAATGGGAAGAATGAGAGAATCTCTCTTTACTTGAGCACAATCTGTATTCCCAGGAGTTAGAGAGTTCTTTCTGCAAAGGGCTGTGCCATCTTGGTTTCTTTGGGTCAGACGACTGAGGATATACACTAAGACACATTCAAACCAGCTCTGGTTTGCTGCTTGAGGATAGGTGTTTTCCATGTAACTCTGAAGAATCCAATACATGTTTCAATAAAACAAATGAAAACACACAAACATCCACAAATGAAACAATTTGTTTTCACTTCAGTTTTCTATATTTCAGTACCCTAATTCTTGCCTCCTAAAAATTTAACGATCCAACTAGGGCAAAATGCCCTCATTTTCCTTCTAAAGTGTTCCTTTCTTCTTTGTCACCTTCCTAGGGCAAAAGAATTTTAAAGCAAATTTCAGACTTATTGATAAATGTGTATTCTCCTCCTCTTTCAAAAAAACCCCACTTAACAGTATTTGATCTGTGAGAGGTGATATTTTTTAAACATTTTTTTAAACATACCTATAGTTGAAATACTGAGCAGTCACAAGTAAATATCATCCTTTGAATGCTTGCAGTACTAAGCCTTTGTAGTGCATAAAGTCTTTTATTCAACTATTTCAAAACATTTTACAGACATTAATGTAGCAAAGCCAAGTGACAGAGCAGTTGGTAAAGTGAGTCACACATATGACTTGGTTAAGATTTCATAAAAGTAGCAGCAAAACAAATTCCAAGCACCTCAAGTCCACTCCATCCATCATAACACACCATGAAGCAGTTTGCATGAACAACTTGTAATACAGTTTGATGTATTTATTTCAACAGGACAAATTGTCTCTGAGGATCAAAGATGTTGGCATCGTCTTTCCATTCTGCTACAGTTCATCTTGATTCAAGGTATTAAATACCACAGTTTGGATTGTTCAAACTACCTTTGTTAAAAGCTATCTTTCCAGGAGAGGGGGAAAAAATATAAAAAGGAAGGGAAACTGGTTGAAGTATTTAAAACACTAGTTTATTTGTTTGTGGGGTTTTTTTGTTGTTGTGTTTGTTGTTGTTTAATACAACATATTCCATTATGTTCCTCCCATTGGGGAGGATTCATACAGGTATCACTCCTGTCTTCAAAAGTTGTCATTTGACTAAAATTTGATAGATTTATATCAAATATCGTAAAAAGCATGCTTTCTATGGAAATGTAAAATTAACTAGGATGAAGTGGAACTGTTAAAATCTGAGCTTACCTCATTTTAATCAATAAGAGAGAAAAAAAAACACAACCCACAAACAGATTCAGAAAGCAGCTTTTGTCCGTGGCCATGATGTCCATTTCCTTATGCTGAAACACTGGCATAGCCTGAAACTAGTTTGCAGTTAAGAAATTCATCATACTGTTGCAAACGGAAAAGCTACGTACGCCAGCTTAAAAAAAAAAAAAGTGCAGAAAAGACATGAGAGGGAAAAAATAAGACAGTAACATAGTGACACAAAGAAAAGGAGGATCTATATTTCTCTAGCCAAACTGTGCCTAATTTCCAACGTTCCCTTTTTTCCCCTCACTTGTCAGGATTTTATTATGTTCCCATTTACCAGTCACAAAACCAATATATCCTTGCATAATATCAATAAACCTTTTAGCCTGAACTGGTACAGCCAGTCTGTCATCTGTCTATAGCTGCTAACATTTACTATCATATAGAGCTACAATTTTTTATGAGTCTCCATGGCTTTCCAGTAACTGCATTTCTAACTGGGACTGGCCCCCTTTATTACCATGTGTATGTAAATGCCACAAAAGAGAAAATATTTAAGACACAGACTTCCTTCCTCTCTCTGCTTTGAACATCAATCTTACAGCTGATTAACAAGAGCAGGATTCATTGATTTGTGTTCTGAGAGCACTCAAGAGAACTTGAAGACTTGGATGGTATTCACACAAATTAAGTTACATTTGCAAGAGTTGCTATTTTCTCTGTCATGGAATGTTTGCCAGAAGGACAGTTATTACTTTATAAGCTGTCTTCAAGCCATGAACTACAAGTTATAAAAGATCATTTTCAATATTTAGTTCCCGGTGTTAGGAAAATGTTTATACCAAAGGATAGACAAGGACACAGGAAAACGCAACTATAACTAACCAGAGACAAGGGGTCTCCTGACTCTTGTAACCCCCTTTGCCACAGTTTCTCTAGCTGTAAAACTTCAACAGTGGTATTGATATTGTTTATAAATCATACCCTACTGAAAAGCAGGATACTAGAAGATGTTATTACCCTTACAGCATCTCAAACTCAACCTACAATGGATCTTTAAAGATAGGGGGGAACAGGGGATATCAGCTTTGCAGTGCTTGATATTGGTGATATAGAAATATTTTTATAATTTAATAAAAGTTTTTTGGATTTAGATAATCTACAGAACTTCATCACTGCATGAGAAGTACAAGTACATGATAGCTGACCATTGTAGAGTTTAAAAATAAACTGCATTCAAATAATAAGATATCACTTAAAATTAGGGAAAACCTTTTTTTTTTAAATGCTGTCAGTTTTGATAGTTACTACCTTATATTAAAAATTACACCATATGTTAGTAATTATAGTAACTATAACTATTGATAGTTATACTAAGTGTTCAGACAACCCAAGAGAAAGTATTTTCCTGTTTTCCCAATAAGTGGACTATGTTAAATTTGTTTGGCAATTAATTTGAAGGTAAAGATAACTAAAACTAGAGATACTAATTTGTTGAGAGTTCGATTTATATCAATAAGAGCTGAATGTATCTGGTCCAGATGTAATCTGTATTTGGATATGGGCTGAAGCAATCACAGAGCCATTAGCTGCTGCAGGAAGACTGGTTGGCTTAGCTTCTGTTCCTGGAAAGTACTGGAACAAATAATGAAACACTACTGACAAGCTGTTATACAAATACACACAAAAAAATTAGTAATGGTCAACACAAGCCAATCTTAATTCCTTTTCTGATAGGGAAGGAGACCTAAAAGATAGGAACAACATGGTGAATACTGCATCATGTCTTTACACCACTTTCAGTGCAGCTTCTTATAAATGGAGTTTGGGAAACACAGGCTAGAAGAGAAATTATGAAAGATATGTGCAAAGCTGGCTAGACCTGTGCATCAAGTAAAAGTAATTTATATCAAAATCTATCAACTGGGGTTACTCATGTGTCTGTCCTGGATCTGGTATAACTTAATATTATCACAACAGATAAAATTGATAGCATAGAGAATATTATTCTTTAGGCAAGTAATATCTAGCTGTAAACCTGCCGGAAAATAGCGATAAAATTCAAAATGATGGTGGAAATGAGGTATATGTTTCAAAAAACATAATAATAGCTCATTAACAGCAAGTACAAGCAGCACTGGTACCTTTCAGCTGAAGAAGCATGTCTTTGAGAAACATGTTTTAAGAAATACATAGACTATTTGATATGAATTCTGAGGAAAGCAATTAAGAAAACATCACCTATGCAGAAACAGTAAAATAATTTAAAAAAAAAAGTGTTTATTCATAGAAAAGAAAATTAAGTGGAAGTGGAAGCATAAACGCAGTCTTTAAATAAAATCCTACCAGGAAAAGAGTCATGATGTATTTTCTGTAACATAGTGGCCAGGACAAGAAGGAACAAACCTGGACTGCAATAAAGAACAACTGGGCATACTGGACAAAATCTTGCTGACGGTAAGGACTGTGAAGCATTGTCATAGTTTTACCCCAGCCAGCAGCTGGGCACCACGCAGACACTCGCTCAGTTCCCCTCACTGGAAAGAGGGAGAGAATCGGGAGAGTGAAAGTGGGAAAACTCGTGGGTTCAGATACAAGAGTTTAATAAGTGAAGCAGAAGCCACGTGCACAAGCAAAGCAAAACAAGGAATTAATTCCCCACTGCCCATGGCAGGCAGGGGTTCAGCCATCCCCAGGGCAGCAGGGCTCCGTCACCCGTAATGGTGACTTGGGAAGACAAACGCCATCACTCCAAACTTCGCTGCCCCCCCCTTCCTCTTCACCCAAGCCCCTTTATAAAGCAAGCATGACACCATATGGTATGGGATATCCCTTTGGTCAGTTGGGGTCAGCTGTCCTGCCTGTCCCCTCCCAACTCCCCGCACACCCCCAGCCATCCCGCCGGCGGGGCGGTGCGAGAAGCAGAAAAGATCTTGGCTCTGTGTGAGCATCGCTCAGCAACAGCAAAAACATCTCTGCACTATCAGTGCTGCTTCCAGCACAAACCCAAAATGCAGCCCCGTACTGGTTACTGTGAAGAAAATTAACGCTCTCAGCTGAAACCAGGACAAGCATTGAAAGTGATTGCCTAAGAAGCATAGAGCCACCAATAATCAGGTTGACAAAAAGCTGGTAAGAACAGCAGTTCATACTGCCTGGAGCAGCAGGGTGTATGAGATGGCTTCAGGGGCCCTTACCTATTTTACATTTCCATGAAATGAAAAGACCATGCTGAAATAAGGGAATTGATCCTAACAAGTCTTCTCTCTCATTCTCCTATTCCTTCATCCATATTCTTCCAGTTGTCCTTCCTCTACTCCTTCAGTTACTGACCGATATTGAAGAGAAAAAAAAACACCCTACATTCAGAAATACATAGCCATAAAATGGTAAAAATTCTCAGGAAGAGACAATGAGAAGGGTAACCAGGTGTCATTGACTTCAAGCACAAGATATTCAGAGATCTGAGAAGAGAGATAAGGACAGTGAATGAGAAGGTGGGTCAGTGTCTGATTCCTACTCCCAACCTGTTGCAGAAGCTGGAAATTGGCAGCAGAAGGGGAACCTCACCCTCAGACCTCTCTTTTGGACCACAGCCACCTTGGATGCCATCCGCAGCTGTGAGAAGTGCTTAAAAGTAAATTTAGGCTTGTATTGCGTGCTTAGGCTACTTATACATTCAAAACGATGGTTTCTCTAAGCCAACTGGTTCAGCAACCATTGCCAAAGCATTATTCTAGCTACCCCCCGCCTCTCAGCAGCTCCACTGGTAAAGGTAAAAGGACTACAGTGGTAGACCTGTTGCACTTTCTGTAATCTCTGAGCAATGTTCTAAAATCTATTCGTTTGTTGTCATCAGCACAGCAAAATCACACCAGGGCAGATAAGACAATTTAACAGACTGAATGTTACCATTACCCTCTCTCCCCACTAACGGCACAGAAAGTCTAACTTGCTTTTAACAGGAGAAAAGTTATGTGAATAGCAGATGCTTTCCAAAAGCGTAGTTATAGAAAGGCCAAAAAATACCCGCAACTAAAAGCAATTATATAGAGTGTGTAGAAAACATCTTATACTAGAGAACTTAAATTCTTTATTCACTAATTGGCTGATTCAGTAATTAATCTTCAAAACTGCACATCTATGCAAGGGGTTTCTGGTTGTCTTGATGGCCCTTTGGCATGATCCACAGACATTTTAAAGTCTATCTCTACATGCCTGGGCTATGTATTTTGCAGTGTTCAGCATCATACCACACTGGCTAATAGGGAAAGTTCCCCTTCCTAGTGGCACTTTAACTCATGAATGATCTCACAGATACTCAAATACATCGGTTGTGTTGCTGGACAGCAAGAACAGACACACACAGTTTTAAGACATCCAAAATAACAGGCCACAGTTTCAGACTCTCAGATGTTGCCTGTCTGGTTGTAACTGACTGCATGGAAAGGAAGAGGAGCAAAGAGGAACCTCTTCGGCTATCAGTTTGTAGCACAGCTGAGAGTGGAAAGAAAATGAGGTGAAACGGTGCTCCAGGCTTTCATCTGGTTAGCTCTTCCCACTGCAGGCCACAGGGCTGAAAAGCTTGCCAGAAATCAAACTGTCCTGCAGAAAGGTTTGAGGGATTTTTCCTTCCTTCAGCCTTTAGGGTCATTAAAGGTATAACAAAACTGCCACTTATTAACCTCACAGACATTTAAGCAGCCCTGTAGAGCTAAAGGGCAGATCTGTTGAAAACAAAAGCAAATAATAACCCTCCCTGAATAAAATCTGGTCATAGCAAGCCAACAATAATCAGCCAGCAATGCCAGGTGGGAGCAGTGAGATAAATAAAACAAGCTGCATCACAGTTACAATCACAATTGTGTAATTCCTGGATATAACCTGCAAAGTTACAATCGTAAGTATGTAATTCCTGGGTATATCCTACAAGGTCATGGAAATGGATCAGCCTGGAATGCTTAGAAAAGCGTTGCAGAAATTCATATTGCTGGGTTCTGTGATGCGCGTGTCCAAGGTCAAAAATATTCAGAAATGTTTCTAGTAGAACATGGACAGGTAATTTGGAGTTGGAGGTTATTTGTTTGGTGTTTTTTCCCCTCTCAGATGTTAGTGGTACTATTGGAGCACAACACTGAATTAGAGCAAACACTATATTCACTCCTATCATCTTGCATAGATCACCTGGAACTCTTCTAACAACTCAGAATTGAGACACTTGGCTTGTATGAGAGGCCACTTCTGAGAAGTATAGCTTTACTTTCTGTATACCTCCATCCTTCAGCTGGGCTTGATGATCTTAGAGGTCTTTTCCAACCTTAAAGATTCTATGATGTCTCTGGAAAACACATATGTTCATTCCTGTGTAAGGAGGATCCACTTCCAACCACTGAGAATAGATCTTCCCTTCTCATATTTTGGTGGAAAGGTATCCTAGCAGAGTTTGATACTGTAATAATTAATACTGGAACATAGTTAGGAACTAAGAAATCATTCAGATGGTTTATTCCTGGCGTCAGAGTACAAGCCAGGAGTATCGTTTGCACAGAGACATTCCTTTTCTTTCCTTGTTTCTTTTTTTTTTTTTTTTGAGTAGCATCCAATCAGCTGCTGCTGTCGCTTTTGATATCCCTAAACAAGGAGATTTTTACTACAAAATGGATAACAACAGAAAAGCATGCAGGAACTGAAAAACTCAATCCATTCATATGAAATGCATTTTCTAGGCTATTCCCTTGAAAAGTGACAGAAAATAACATTTAGAAAACTTAACTACTTTTCTCTAACACATTTCAGCTTACACCAACCATATAGAAGTAGGACACTCATTAGGAGACATGTGAGTGTATGTAGCCTAAGGCAATTGACATAGTTAACCTGGACTGCACAAAGCATTTGACACTGTCCTGCACAACATCCTTGCCTCTAAACTGGAGAGACATGGATCTGATGGATGGACCACTCACTGGATAAGGAATTGTCTGGATGGCTGCACTCAGAGTTGTGGTCAACAGCTCGATATCCAAGTGGACATCAGTGACGAGCAGTGTTCCTCAGGGGTCGGTACTGGAACCAGCACTGTTTAACATCTTTGTCGGCGACAGGAACAGTAGGATTGAGTGCGCCCTCAGCAAGTCTGTCAACACCAAGCTGTGTGGTGCGGTCCACACGCTGGAGGGAAGGGATGCCATCCAGAGGGACCTTGACAGGCTAGAGAGGTGGGCCAGTGCAAATCACATGAAATTCAACAAGGCCAAGTGTAAGGTCCTGCACATGGGTCGGCACAATCTCAAGCACAACTATAGGCTGGGCAGAGAATGGATGGAGAGCAGCCCTGAGGAGAAGGACTTGGGGGTGCTGGTTGATCAAAAACTCAACATGAGCCGGCAGTGTGCGCTGGCAGCCCAGAAAGCCAACCGTGTCCTGGGCTGCATCAAAAACAGGTGGGCAGCNCAGAGGGCTAGAGCACCTCTCCTATGAGGACAGGCTGAGGGAGCTGAGCTTGTTCATCCTGGAGAAGAGAAGGCTCTGGGGAGACTTAATTGCAGCCTTCTAGTACCTAAAGGGGACCTACAGAAAAGCTGGTGAGGGGCTGTTTGTTAGGGAGTACAGTGACAGGACGAGGGGTAACGGGTTTAAACTAAAAGAGGGGAGATTTAGATTGGACATTAGGAAGAAACTCTTCCCTGTGAGGGTGGTGAGGCACTGGAACAGGTTCCCCAGAGAAGCTGTGGAGGTCCCCCTCCCTAGAAGTGTTCAAGGCCAGGTTGGATGGGGCTTTGGGTAACCTGGTCTAGTGGAGAGTGTCCCTGCCCATGGCAGGGGGGTTGGAACTAGATGATCCTTGTGGTCCCTTCCAACCCAAACCATTCTACGATTCTATGAATTACAACTACTTGTCTTTGAATTTAAGGCTCTTCATCATTTATCTCTACCCTACCTATAATTTTTCATCTGGTAGGAAAATGTCACTTCAAAACCTCTGCCCAGGCAGTAATGGCAGTCTGTACCTACTAACAACATTATATAAGTCACCACTGTGCTTCCTCCCATACATCTGTTTCCAGCTTTCAACTCATCTCTTTCCAACACCTGTTTAAAAATTTACTCATATATAAAGGAAAAAGTTAGGCTGCAGGTAGACTAAGATAACTCCAAATAGGCTACAAAATACTTTCTATTGTGCTCTGTTTTGTTTTCATACCCGTTTACAGTCTCTTGGCCTCAGTTTGGACTGTATGCTCTTTGAGTAATAGAACAGAAGTTGATTTTCAAATATATACACATATATGTGTGTGTGTATAACTGTATATAAATATAAAGATTTTCAGAAATTATTAAGGATTTTAGGCTTGTTCTTTAAATTAGGAATTTCCTGAGCTCTTCACCTGATGACAACAGGTCTCAGTTCAGACCCAACTGTTTATTTTCCTTGAGACAAATTCATTTTACTTTCAAGGAAACCAAAACAAAACAGTTTAGTAAATATAATGGGCAAGCACTGTAAAGCACCAGAAGCTATTTCCCCTCTTCACAAACATACAACCAGTGGTGAGGTGGGGGATGCCAAAAGCACAGGGGTTTTCTGGGCTTTTAGTTTTATTGCTTCTTTTCTCCAGCAGCATGCTACAACGGCCATACTTGCTGCAAAAAGATGCTTGGTGTTAATGGAGCTATCACAATGCGTACTCCTGACATAATTTTTCCTCACAGATCTCTCTTCCTAGTGGTTTCTCTGTAATCCCTACTGCAGTATTGCAGCCTGGAGTATAAGGAAAGGTCACACTAAGCTTTCACTAAAGCTCCTGAAAGTAAACAAGTTCTTTCCCACTGATACTCTCTCTATAATAAGAAAATAAGTAGTCTAGGTCTCCTTACTATTTGCTAAGGCAAGAACAATGGCTATGCTTAATTTTAGAATAGTTTTCAATACAGAAAAAGCATTCAGAGTGAATGAGGGTAAATGAAAAGACATTATCTGACGTGTAACTGAAACAATTGTAATATTAAATTGACAAACACTACACCACTGTCACGTCTTGAAGGACTTCAACAGTTTACCATTCAATTTTTCTGTATGCTCAAAAATCTCAAGTAGCAGGAGACATTAACAGCAGCCTAGACATACTACAATTACAAACTAAGGAGATTTCACTGAAATTATCTGCTTCATAACTGCACCAAAGGTAAAATCTGGCATTCATTTCTAACTTCAGAAGTTTTGTAAGTATAAATATGTAATTCAGAACATAATTCCAGTGCTATTGGTACTGCAAAAGAAATATTACAAGTTGATTGTCACAGACTGAGTAATTTTACAGACATAATACTAAATTAAAATAGGTCTGACTTCTCTACGGTAAATATACCACTACTGTATATAAACTTCCAAACACACCAAAACAATTGACATTGGCTTGTTTTCCCTGACAGCAGGATGACATTACATTCATGACTGTGCATTATCTTTAGCGAGCAGCATCCTAAAAGCCTTGGTTGAACTGTGAAAGGTAGACTTTGCAATGGAGAGATACATAATTTTATGTATAGTATTCCTGATATAGCTACAGAAACAGCTTTCGTGGAAAGGAAATATTTTTCATATAGCTAGTGGAAATAATGAAGAAAAGCAGTAAAATTTGTAGTAAGAGTCCACAATAATCCAAGAGCCACGTAGCTCAAGCCACCAAAGCAGCACAGACCAAAACTGGTGAATAGTGGTCACAGATGGTGTTATTACAGTTCTCAAAAATCCTACAGACCATAAAATCGGGAGACAACAGCTCTGCTTATGATATAACACCGGATATCTTTAGAGCTGGTTCTACCAGTACAGTGATGATGGAGATTTTGGAGAAACAGACACTTTCTAGTCTGGAAAAAATAGAACTCCAAGAACTAACTACAGGAGGCATCACTACAGGCTAAAGTTCTTGATTCTGCATCTTTCCCCAGCTCCACACAGGTTCCTTCTTTATACTATGCACTGAAGAAATTCCAGTAGTTAAGGAGAATGTGAGAAGGTTCATCACTATGGGAAGGAAACACAAGAGGTAAACAGCTGCCAGCGTCAAGGGCTTCTTTAAAACTGTACTATATGGCAGGATTTTGTTTCTTTTATTTGAGGATTTTTTGAAGAGCAAGAAAGATCTTAGACATGCCTTACCTTATTTTTAAGTCTAAAAGTACATGAGAACTATCAAACTCAAGAATTATAACTCTTTATTTTGTTAAGGCCCCAAGATTTTACACAAGATAAAAATTGAAAAGGCGGCTGCCGAGAATGCATGCTGCTATAGATTGCAGAGGCACTGATCATTGCTGTGTTTCACCTGATTACTATCACTTCATTCATCTGCAGCTGCCATTTAGCTCCAGTGCCTTAATGAGTGCTATTCTATGAATTTGGGCCAATGGGTGTGTGTTTGGAACACGGCAACAAGCAGCACCTGTATTTGAGGTGCTGAAAGGTTTCAGGTATGAAACTGTTGATAAATAAGCTAGGTACCAGCAAATGTTGAATGTGTTAGACACATCCATCATGCAAAGGAATACTTCAGAAAATAAGACTACATTAAACTTCTCTGTGTGGTGCACTATGGTCTAGTGCTTATGGCATCAGAACCAGGTTTGTTTCTTCTACCGACTGCCTCATCACTGCTGGCATGCCATTTCATCTTGCTGTGTTTTCAGTCCTTAACTGTGAAAGGAAGACACTACAAGTTTGTTTCTTCATAGTGTACCAAACCTGTAAGGGCTGGACAGTGTTGCTAGTGCACAAAATCAAGAACAAAAAAAAAATTTTAAAGACCGGGTGCAAAGTGCAAAAAGTCAGTGTTTTTTTCCTATTGATTTCAATTGGCTTTGAAACAGGTTATAAATTATCCTGGAGTTTAATATAAGTCACAGACGTACAGCTGGGATGACACTTAATGTCCAAAGTGTTTTGGAATTCCAAAGTTTTTTGGAAAGACAGAAACTTCAGAGTTACTGTGTGCAGTGAGAATAACATGTCACTAAAGGAATGCAGCTCTTCACTTGGAATATGATAGAGAACCTATTTCCATTTCACAAAAAAAATGGCATATTGTTTTCATTAGAGGAAAATAAGCAGTCATATTTGCCTTATGTTTCTTTCAAAATATTTGCATTACCAAGTTTTCAGAGCTTTACATTTGAAACCATACAAATTGTGGCACCTGATTTTTCCCCACAGATGAACTGTACAGTAGGGATTTACGTTGCGCCGAAAGAAAAAAAAAAGAGGGAAGCAATACTTTTAAGCACTTCAAGCTGAACCACGCTTTGCTTTGGTGAAGGAAGATCAGTGAGATGCAGGACAGGGCACAAAGCATTTACTTCATTATTTCTGTTTGCTTGGCCCCTATGTCTTTCCTCTGTCCTTTTCTGACTTTCCTTGAGACAAAGCATGATTATGTGTTACCACGGCAGCAATGCTGCTGGAAGCGAAAAGGACAGTAAGCAGGATAATGCAAATGGTCAGAGACTATAAATGGAAGAACTTTCTTATGAAAAAAAGTTACAATTACTCATGTAATTTGTTCCTCCTCTTTTCCTTCTTTCCACTGAAGCCTGTAGGGTTGCTTGGCACAGGGATTCATTATTACTTCCTTTATGATAATGGATCCTGAAAAATGGCATCAGGCCACTTGAAGGTAACAGAGTAGGGTTGGTTTATACCAGGCACAGAACCAATTTTTTAATTTGACATTTGTACTGCTTTCCTTATTATCACGTGTGGACAGTCTAAAGAAACTACATACATAAGGTAAGCAATGTTGTGCTTTTGCTTTCTTATTAAACTCCTGAAAACTCACATGGAGACTTAAAGACAAAAATAGATGACAGACCTTACTTCAGGCTCAACATAGTAATTAAAAACAAATATTAACTATAATTTTCACTATAAAAGCATTAAGGGAAAGCAATAGTTACATATCTAAGTAATGATAAAATTCACTCTAATAGATGCAAATATTGTGTTGGATAGATCTTTTGGTATAATATCAGCACAACTTATTTGATTGCAATACACATAAAATAAGCTACCTGGTTAAGAGAAAAAACACAATCATGCAGCAAACCAAAGATTCATTAAGTCCACCAAGCAGTAGTGAATGCCCATTCAGAGTCTCAAAAACAGAATTAGATCTCCTCCATGCATCTTACTGCCTTCCCAAAGGTCAGTAACTCAGGGATTTTGTCATTTAGGTAATCCAGTCAGACTTTTGTACTTAATAGCTAGCTATAAACTTTTCTCCTAAATTCTTTAGATATTGATATCATCACATACATTGAGTTACACAACATAATTCTTACAAGCTGTGAGGAAAAAAAATCCAAAAAAACCTCATTTCAGTCACATTAATCCTGTATGCCTGTGGTTCTTATACTGAGAGAAATAATGCATAATCATCTCTTCAATGTTTGACTATGCTGTTATGTAGTATCTATTCTGTCACGTCCTCTTCAAGCTAAAGGGCCTTAGTCTCTCCTTACAGGAAAACTGTTCTATTTTTCTACCTCACCCTTTTTAATCCTTCTCTGTGAAGTGTGCTCTTTCTTCCTCTGCTTTATTCATTCTTTGATGGGATGATCAAAACTGAATGAAAATTCAGAAAGTGTATGCACCCTATAATATGTAAGGTGACTCTTTTTTTCCTGTAGCATTTAACTAAATAACATTAACATTGTAATCACTCTATTGGGCCTTTGACAACTTCAAAGCAATGAGCTGATGTTTCCAGAAAACCATCCATAAGAAGCAGGCCTCAACTATGGGACCAGAAGCAGCACTTCCTAGCTCCAGGGTGTCAGTGAGAATCCTCACCATATCTCAGCTATGTACACAAACAAGGTCTAGGTACACACCTTCACCTCTCAAAAAAACATGCTTAAGCAGGAAAACAGACAAACTGTCCTCCAGTAAGTTCTTTAGTCCACGCTCTTGGAGAACCAGAGCCTTAGGCACAATATGGAGCACAGCTATCCCATAATTAACATGAAAACAGGTCTCCACCACTACTTGCCCAGGTGTGAATAGCTGATTTAGAACCATTGTTTTATATACATATACACACACAGAGAAGGATGGGGTTTTGTCACCTGAACACATTTATTTGCACTTAGCAAAATGAGTTTCCATCCTTCATTCTATGGTTCAGTCACAGCATTATGATCCTTCAGATCTGGCCCCACACACAGTTTCATCCTAATACACAATATTATTTGAGGTATGAAACCCATCTTTTTGGACACAAATTATAATCCTCTCAGAACTGTGAAGGAAAACCAAGGCAATGATCTAGCAAACAGATCTGCAGAATTGAAGGCAATGAATTCTGTGTGGACACAAAGATATGCCTATACTGATCTAATTTTGGAATCTAGTATTTAAAAACTGACTCAATACACAGTATATTGGTTCTTTATTATTCGCTTATATCAGTTTGATACATTTACTATTTACATCCAGGTCAAAGAATGAAGATACTCTTTCAGATAGTTTTATTGAGAGTATTGACATTAAGTAAAATTAAAATAACTGTCAATTAGGGAAGCTGAAGCAATCAGGCAAGAGAAATATGGGTTGCAGAATCTTTTTCCCAAAAGGCTCAGCTTTTCATCTCGTGGGATGACTTAGTATATACAGACCATACTTTCTCATCTAGTCAACTCTGCATCAAGCTCTGTGCTAAGTATATCTACTATAAACACATCTAATGTTGATTGGAAGATTGCAAGTGACAGACAACCCACTACAGCTGTAGGTACACTGTTCCACTGATTAATTGCTCTCACTTTTAAAAGTTTACATCTATTCTTAGGCTTATTTATCTTGCGGCAGCTTCTAGTCACTAGTATGCCTTTTTTGTACTGGATTAAATAGTAAGTTAGGAGACAAAGACTGTATACAGATAGACTCTCTGAGAGCTGGCAGAAAAAGCAAATAACTAGTTGTACTATTTACTTCACTTTGCAGCTCTTACTTCCAGTCTTTCCCCCAAATTATCATCTATTGCAAAGAATACTACCCAGACTCCGCTACCTCCACACAGGTTTCCTTTCTCAGTCCCAAAATCTACTGACAAAATTCTACGCTTATTTTCCCTCTGTGTTTCTGCTCATGTCCAATAGACTGCTTCCCAGCTCTTGAAAGAGGAATTGCAAGAGAAGAGAAGAGTAGCTAAATTATTTCAATAAGATAAATGGAGTGTGGCCTAATACAGACCAACACCTCATCCTGTACATTGGCTGCTGTGTCCTGTTGTCTTTTACTCATTTCCCTAAGAAGTGTTTACTTGAGGAACATCAAGTAATGATCCCCGTTCGGAGTCATTTACATGCCCAGCTGTGTCTCCACTCCTGTGCTCTGAAAATCTCCCACAGCAAGTTTGCTGTTACACGCCACCCGATCAATAACGCCAGAGTTACAGCTAGAGAGAGATCGAAATTCTGAGGAAGAAAACAACCACAAATCTGTTAGCTTGTCAAAATAAAGTGCTGCAGTGATAGTATAACGTAGCCTATACCCGTCTACAAATATGTCTTTAGCTATCTTTGGTGCTTCGGAGATTCATGAATTACTGGGATCTTGCTTGCATTACTGAGTTTGATTTGTTTGCTGCCTGACAGGTTAGCAACAGCAGTTGTCTGGTATCAACCAAGCCCTTTAGATCTGCACTGGGAAGTGCAATGACAAAGCACTAGCTGTAGTCATGCAAGGAGGTGACTGGAGGAGACTACCCCAGTGACAGTCAAAGTAGCAGTCGGAAGGAAGGTTCACTTCTCACTTCCGTACTAAATAACACAACCTTCACAACCCCATGTGTGTTTTCTTCAGAAAACAGAAAGAGGTGAATCAGCTGACGGACTCTGCTGGGCTCTGCAGACTGGTTTCTGCCAGTTTTGAGTGCCAGAAGACACATGCATCTGGAAGGAATTTGGTAAACAATGCATAACTTAGATCTATGTAATAATCAGTGCTCCAAACTGCCAGTAAAAGAGAGAATTCAGGTCTCAGGATCTGTATTTGTGCAGTGCTGTGGCTCAGCCAAATTAACTACACTTAACAGTGATGGAGTACTGCACCAAAAAAAAAAAAAAGAAAAAGCCCTACCAGTACTCCAGAGCTAACTGGAGTATCTTGACATTGCATCATTTTGTAACATAGCAGTATACCCATAGAGCGCACAGCACCAAAAGAAAGGCAAATTTACAATTTAATACTGAAATACTAAGATATCATAAGAAAATTCCTTGGCGTGTTATACCAAGGACCAGAGAAGTAATTCTGCATGCACTGAACAGCACTGACCTCGGAAATAGCGCCTCGGTACATTTTTTAACAGGAATGAATCACAGTACAGCATTTGACTGCAGTAACCAAGTGCACATTGTTTTTAAAATTCATTAAGAAATGTCTGAGGTATTAATAGTCTCCATGGCAGCTTCTGAACAGGTTGCAAAATAACACACTCAGACTACTGAGTTCCTTACTGGTTTACATTCTTCATTGACTAGTTGAATTGTTAAGAGCAGAGTTATGTCCTGTCTTCATTTTCCAATTTTTCTAATATCTGCATCTGATCTTTTACTCCTCAGACACAAATGGTATAGTACTGTTATACCTGTCGTTCTCCAGATAACCACTGGAACCTATTTAAGTGCATGAATACATGCATTGTATCTATACGTACATATGCACCTAATAAATACATGTATGTATTTAGCAGCATGTTACCAAGATCTCCCAGAAGCATTCAAAAGTCAGTAACTGACAGCGTGGATGCCGAGAGATCACACGTATTTATAACTGAGTGAAATGTCAGGATGGGAGGGGGGCCGGGAAATAGACACACAGCAAACGGCACATCCTGCCTTAGGTTTTTGCCCAGAAGGGACATGGGTATCTTCAAAAAAGATCCACTGAGTGATTAATCTGGTGGGGGAAACAATTAAATACACACACAACAATTCTCAGAAATAGCTGCACAGCTTTCAGATATTCCAAAAGGACTGTGCACAAGGGATAAACCCTAAACAGAAAGTATGAGTCTAAACAGTTAATATTTGGTAAAGCTGTAAGCAGCTGAAGACAAAAGCCTATAATGGGAAGTGTAAGGCATCTTAATAGGCAGCAATATAAGCACTGCCTATAATAAATGGGGCAGGGAGAGAAAAAGAGAGTATAAACAAATTAACCATAGCCTAGAAACCTCAAACAAGTGTCTCACTTTGCTGAAAATAAGATTTTTCTTACTAACAAGTACAGGATTTTTACATGACATATTGAGAAGTATATTTCTTCGCAATGCTGGTCTATCTCAGAGGTATCATAAGTATAGAACCATGTAATGTGGCTGTTACTATGGAAACAACTCCTTTTCTAAGGAAAATCAGAAGGTATAAGTCACATAAAATCCCAAATAATATCTTGTGACATAGGTTGGACATGTTGTTAAACTGCACCCTTAACTTATTGCATCCCATTTCTGTCAATTCTTTCCTAGCTCTACATGTTTCACATAGAAAGCAGCAATACTAATTTTTCCTCACATTAATTGAAGCAATACATCCTGGGCATGCAGTACAATTTTCTTCACCTTGGCAGTAAATGCAAAACAGACTAAGATGGGCTTTGAGGATATCTCTGCTAAAAGACATGCCTTCTTCACACAAGAATCTATCTCATCAGGTGGTACACAGGTCCCTGAGGGCATAAATTTTCACCTTCCATGCTAAGCAAATAAAAAAATGGCAAAAGTAAAACAGTATGTCAAGTATAAGGCAATTTATTTGTTTGTTTTGCATAAATTAAAATAATTCTATACAGACAACACTGTGATGAGTGTAAGAACACTCTGGAAAACAGAAGAGAGAGATTTAGACAACAAATTGTTAAGATTTGCTGTAACAAATTCCTTTCTCCCCAAATGTTAAAGGATGTTACCTGCTATAACCCCTCCACTCTTCCTTTGCTCCTCTCTAAGAACTAAGTCTCCAATGCCCACAAAGTCTCCCCAAAGAAACCCCAGAACAGAAGCTGTAATGTTTAACCTCTGTTTCAGCACTATTCCCCGAGTAAAAATTCTACAGACTGCCAAATATTCTTCCGTTATGTAATTTGCCAACCAATTTTGTCAACTCTCGATTTCCAAGTCCCACTTTTCTTCACCAAGTCTGACGCCATCACAGAGCCCAGTGCAGATCTGCTCCTTACTGCAGATGTTCAGCTGAAGAACAGACACTGTGGAGCTACCATCATGCTTCCCGCAAAGAATTTTCATTTTACAAATCCTAATAACAAAGCCTTTGCACCACACAAAAGAGGAAGATCTGGGGTGAGATTACGCATTGCTTGACACAGCAGA
Source organism: Psophia crepitans (assembly GCA_013399095.1). NCBI lineage: Eukaryota > Metazoa > Chordata > Aves > Gruiformes > Psophiidae > Psophia > Psophia crepitans. Next base: position 460,444 of record VWZZ01006699.1, read on the forward strand.
GCAAAATAAATTTTAAGGAAATAAAACCAAAACACTGTTTAGGGAGTGCCAACAAGTAATTAAAAGCAGCAGATAGGGGTCTGACTGCATCCTTTTCTAGTAGGTCTGTAAATGTACACAAAGAACCACAGAATCCCAGAATGTGCAGACAATTACTTTATATGAATGTGACAGTAGAAATTTAAATCTGAACTCTACCTCCAGCCAATAAATCTTACACTAGCCTTTTACCTAATAAGAATGACACCTCATACAATGCCTCTGTGACCCAGAAATGAAAAAGATTGAGGAATTATAAGGAATTTCAAACCCATTGATTTCCATATAGAGAGGCAGCAAAGTATGAGCATTGCCTCTTTTCCAAGTGCTTTTCCTCAGTGTAAAGGTGACGTTCAGCCACCTGGGAGACACAAACTTTCTCCCACATGGCTTTGGGGACAAGTGATGGTGTCAAGAGTCTGTTAGCGCTCAGTACCTGCAAAGCTGCTTACAGTAAATCAGCGAGTTAAAAAAAAACAAACCACAACAAAAAAACACCAAAGGACATGGTTGAGTAAATTTAAATAATGCATAAGTTAAAAGAAATTGTGATCTGCTAGAAACTTTCCATGCAAACAGAAAAAGGGGCTTCAGTAATTCATCAAATAAGCTATTCACCATAAATTATTCACTTAGTTTTACTACTAAGGCTTCCATGTGCTTCAAGTCACACAAATCTGATAGGGAGATATAAACCTGGGAATCAGAGTTGTGAAGGTCTTGCCTGCTCTTATATTTTCTAAGAGAGGAAATGAAGTTAGAATAATTATATTTTTCTATTTTTATCTTGGCTATTAATCTCTTGGCTGGATTACTGAGGGATGTAGTATCTCTGCTTTGCCCTTTCAATGGCCCATTTCCTCTAGAAGTCGCTAAGGGGAATTTTTCCTTTCAGCTGTACTTTTCCCCTTTGTGAACAGAGTCTCTGACAATCAGGGGAGTCTAGAAGTGAGTTAAAGTGCTTGTAGATCAGAAGACTTGTTTTTCAGGATGGTACCCATATTCATGAAAGCAAGCAGTCCAAAGAGAAACAGCTTCAAGAGAATTTCAATGATCATATAATAAAGAGAGGAGGAAAAAAAATAAGAAAATCAGCAAGAGCCACCTAAGGAGTAGAATGAAATAATGATTAGGATACAAGTAGCTTAAATATAGAATCCCCTGTTCTTGAGTTATCATTTAAAAAAGAAAGGGGCAGACGTTCCAAAATGCATCAAGATCATAGACAATAACTCAAAACGTGTTATTATGATAAAAGACACTGCAATGTCTTCCCAGGTCTGCAGACAGTCCAAAAACACCATCTCTGAGGAAAAATGTTTCTTCCTTTGTCCCTAGAGGTCTCCCTTCCTGCAGGAGGCTGCAGAAAGCGGCCCGTTTCCATAAACAGAGCTGCAGGTAAAACCAACATCTTCCATGACCGACAGCAGCCTCCTGCCAGACTGTACTCTGCTTAGTGAAGCATCGTCTCCATTTGACTGGAGCTCTAGAAAGTTCAGCAAAACACACTGTGAGTGTCAGACTATCTTCATGGTTTGAAACAAACCAGCCAACCCCCTAATACCTAATAGCATTGCCCAACTTGTGTCTTATAATTGCAAACTGCTAAGAAGTCTCCAAAGAGGCCCAAAAACTGAATGGAAATGGATTCTGACCAAAGCAGTTCGTCACAAATGAGTACAATACTTTGGAGAAGCTGGTGGAAAACCACCTGATTTGATGTATTTTTCCATACTGTATTTTATTTTCTGTTTTGTAATACTGCATATTACAGTATAACTTCAAGCTAGTAAATATGTGTGCAGGATTTTTATTACTTAATAGTTGTAAGGTTAATAGTCATGAGTAATGCCTATATTTAATATGTCAATGAGGCTGTGAAATGCCAAGTTGAATAGCTTTAACACAGATTAGTTCTACTTGTGAATCTACAAAAAGAAGCTTGCCAGAGAAAATATTCAAACCGAGATCAGTATTGATTTTGATCCCTAGAAAATGCACTGGACTGTGATAGTTTAAAGTGATAAATGTCTAGAGAATACTCGCCAATACTGACAGACAGACAAATCTGGAATTATGTGATACACCAACTTTGAACTAAGACTAATCAGTGTCTGTGGTTAACTTCTTTGATACCTATGCACTAATGAGCAAACGTATGTACTAATACACCCAGGAACACTGAATTCTGTGTACTATGCTTACATTTAACAGAAGAAAAAGTGCTTGAATTATTTGAGCATGCACCAGGAGATCAGACCAGCATTTATTTGATCTCATTTGTATTGCCACCTGTTCTACTGACACGGCTTTTTAGATTCATGGCTTGCAGTTTATGCTACTTTCTGTAGATACACACTCTTTCTACTGATACCAAAACTTCATATATAATAGCGCAAGTACCACTGTATCATTTTGTCCAGCGGTGTCAGCTTAAACTGGGAGCAGGGAAGTAGGAAGGAGAGAGTGTAGCAGAGTCAACCAACATGGACTGATTTAACACCATCACAGGCTGAGAACAGGGAATAGCAGTGAATGAACGTAAATAACTGACACCAAATTTGTTTTCAATTTGTACTTAAGCTATTTTTCTAAAGTATCTCTCGATAAGTAGTCTTACTGCTGAAACATGCTGTTTTGCAATGCCTTTCCACTAGCTGTGGAATAACTCTTCTCTAACAGGGAGAATGTCCTGTGTATTTCAGGAAAATGCACACATGAACAGATTCTGTGTGTGGGTATCTATGCACATGTGCACATAAGTCCTGATTAGAGAAAGGTAATATAAAAATATTAGCAAGTTACACATCTTAATTTACAATTACTAAGCTTTTTTATTTCTTCCATTTTTGTTATGTTAGAGAATGGTAAATTCCCTACCTTACTATACAGAAGAACTGCTACAAGAAACTATTAAAATAAAATGTATGTATATATATAATTTTTTTAGTTTTGTTTTTTTTTACACATTTAGAAATATAAACCAAGGTTAAAAATGAATGATCTGGTTCAGATCACTGAAACTCTGATTTTCAGTACGAGTCTATGTGTTCCAAGATGCACTCCAATGCCAAAGTTCAAAACCCCCTTAGTATGGCAGTCAAATAAGGCCTGTTGATATTAATGGCTGTTAAACCCTTCCTTGCCCACATTTTTTTTTGAAGTGTCTCTCATGTCCTTCCAAATTTTTAGTGTATTTCATTTTTTCTCATTTTTGTCCTGCCTTCATATCACCCAGAAAATTTCACAGCACCAAATGAACTGGTGAAAATAGCAGTATCTGCCAGCCAAATTGAAAACCAAAGTGTTGAAAAGTATTCCTGGAACACAGACAGCACAATGATTGCATTTTAGCAGAAAACAACATTACTGAGGACTTCAAATAATATGTTTCGTATCAGGCTTAAAAAGAAATTTTTGACTGACCAGAGAAGACTCTGCACAACACTGTCTAACAGGGTATTTAGAACCGGCTCAGGCGGCCTGATGCCATCCAAAATGAAGGTCATGAACTGCCGCTATAATGGGATTATTTTTAAGCCCTGTGGTTCTTTGTGCCAGACCTGGCATATTTTCAGCACTTGTTTCAACAGGGGTTGTCCCAAGTCATAGGAGGTCTTTCTCTTCTTAACAGTCCCTAGTGAAAATTACAGCTCTAGAAAAAAAGCTTCTGCTTTTAAAGTATCCTTATTCAAAGGAATATTTTCTTTTCCACATCAGTTTTACACTACTTATAAGAGTTAGAATAAAAACATAACACAGAGAAAAACCTAAAATAGTATTTGCGTGCAGCAACAGGCTGACAGCTACTTGGTCTTGGGGGGGAGGGTGTGTGAAGGAGTATTGTTTTGCTTTATATCTTAAAAAAGATTTGTAGTAATGTCCTTTTCATTTTTCCTGACAGCCACTGTAAATAAACCTTCTTCTCCTTCAAGTGCCACAGTCCACCAGTTGAGAAACACTGTTCTGCTCTTAGAGACAATTGCTGGCCACCAGATGGTAGAACACACAGTTTCTTCTGTACCCACCCTGCGGTGCTCAGGTCTGCTGCTCAGTCCGTCCCTGAAGGAAACAGTCCCCATGGCAGAGGATGCCGTCACTGCTGTGACAATCAGAATTTGGGCCACAGTTTGCATCACCAATCAACAATATCAGTAAAGTGGCAGGTTACCCACATGAGAACAGTACAAAGTCACTATTAGCTTTTCCATAAGGATTGTATGTATTTTATATATATAAATATATGCATTCATACACCCATGGAATTTTAAAAAGCGAATGCTAGGGGGAAGTTAGCAAGCTGCCACTCAGTCAAACGTCCTGCCATGCAGCCACGTCTGGTGTGTGGGGTTTAGGGAGGTTTGGCAGTGAATGTGCTTACGGTCCATCTGCTCACAGCAATATCAACAGCGTGCCAGGTTTCTAACTGTATTCTTTAGCAATGCTGCAGTGTTTACTGTTCAAGTAGATTGTTTTCCTACTACTTAATGCTGATTTGTAAGCTCTGTCTCTTTTTAGCACTGTTTTCATGAAAATGAAAGGAAGCACAATAAATGACTAACAGCATCGCTTTCCTTTCCCTGTACCATAGTTTGGGGGAGGGCAGGGGAAAGCCCATTATTGTTGACTACAGCTAATTCACTGAGTGAGAGAAGGGTCTACATCTAGATTTGAATATGTAAATAATCCAGTTAGCAAGAGAAACACATATCTCACCACCACGTATTTAATTTCCTCTCGCTGTGCTCTCCCCCATGCTGCTTTGCATCTCTAAGTCTTTAGTGATTATCGTTGAATCAGTCACACAGTGTACACCCTGACCGTCACATGGCTCTGCGTCGAATTCACACAAATACTCTCACGCCTATAGTTCTAGAGATGTTTCTATGGCTATAACAGGTATATTATTGCTTTTGCTTCATTATATACCTTGCTCTTGAACACTCTTTGCGATCCGGTCCCTAGATTAGACTCTTGGGTCTGGTGACATTAACATGAAGAACTAATGTAGCCTTTCTGCACCCCGCTCCCTGCCCCCCCCTCATTGAGCAGCACTGAAGGCTTAAAAAACCTGTACGATAAATGTCAACGACTGCAGAGGGCTAACAGACACTGATTTGAAGAACAATGGGATAATATGAGCCCTAAACTACTCTGTGTGCACGACTGTGAGATAAAAGTGTTCTGATAAGTATGGTTCTGTTTTTAAGACACTCACCATCTGAATCTTTCCATTGGTTTTACTGCACTTTACATCACACTGTACCATAATCACATACCTACCAGAGCAGTAGCCGCCTTCTCTCAGACACCTTGTGTTCTATGCAAGCTGTACAGATATATATATATTAAGCAAAAAATATATACCTGTTTGAAGGGATAAAACCAACTTTCCATTTGATGTCCCTAAGGTTTATGCTGCTCCCAACCTAGCTAGCCTCATTATCTCATTGCTGGCCCTGGCATGACTCACACAGGTTATAGCAAGTAATCAGCCAAACTCTTACACAATAGCCAAGCTCTTAAGATTTCTCCACCTGTTCATCTCAGTGCACAACATCAGCATCCAATTCACTCTCATTTCAACACAATTATTTTACACCAGAAGCCATCAGCAACTATTCATTATGGCACAGTACATTTTAGAAGAAAATTTTAAGAAAAAGATTGAAAGCTCAGGGAAAGAGCCACTTCCACACCACTTCATTTGCCATGGCTCTCACTCAGCAGTGTGGGACAGTCGCCTTCCTTTCCGAGAGGCCAATACACTAAGAAAACAGAAGACCCTGTTTCTGATCTTCCTCAGTGTATTTCTACCCCCAGCCTCGAAAGCACTTTGGGAGCAGGGGGTTAATACCAACTGTTGGTTGTTATCAAGAGATACAGCCCATTACAGCATCCATTCCTGCACTGAGACACGTAATTTGCAACAGTATGGTAAAGAACAGGACCCTCTTTATTGTGAAATATGGGTGCTGCGGAGATCCAAGATATTTGAGTCTCCTCATCCATCTGCAATCATAGTCGCCTTGGATTGTACACACAGAACAAAAACCAAATGAACCTGACCTTATGCCTACTGGAGTCTGCATAGAGCCCCGAGATTTTAGTCTCTGTTTGTCGAGGTATTCGCAGTAGGGGAAGGTATTATGCACAAGTAATCATAAAGCGAACAGGAGATACAGATATATATATATATATATGCATGTCATCCATTTGTGAGCAGAGTACTATCTGAACAGAGGACTTCACTAGAAGTAGAATATATTAAAAAGCATAAGAAAGACTGGGGGTAAAAACTGGGGAGGAAAAAAAAAAGGTGGGAGTGGGGGGGAAGATCAATACCTATGACAGATAAAGTGAGAGAAAGGGAGAGAAACATGAGTTCTGCAAACGACCCAAAGTACTGCAGAAGTGTCCTCTGGGACAAATAGGGCATTAAAGCTATTGGAATGACAGTGAGAAGCACTGAATGAGAACAACCTGTAAGTCACTAAAAGTAAAGCGTAAAGGAGATATGTCTTACATGTTAAAATAATGATAAATAGTATCTTAAATTTCCCCTTTGTCCCAAAGCACATCAGACAGGACAATATAGCAGGAAAGCTGCAGGCTGAAGCACAGGGACTGCTTAGCAATGCACACAATAGCAAAGGGCAGGAAGAGAGGGACCATCACATTCAATTGAAAGGGTAAGAAGAATTTAGAAAGACAGAATGTAATTACTTAAACTGGAGTCTTGCCAGGATACTAGAGATACCAACCTTGCTGTAAAGACCTTTAAGAGGTAAAACATCAGGTACAAAAGAAGGCGGGGAAGATTATATACCGAAGTTCCAAGAGCACAAAAAGAAAATGCACTGCAGAGGAAGAAAGCAAAGCTACACAAGAGATTAAGCTAAATAACAAGAAATTTTCAAGTGAATTAAGAACATGAGGTCAGTGAAGGAGACAGTATGACAATCCTCTAAGAGGTAGGAACTATAATTTATTCACAAGAGGGGGAGAAAGGCAGTAATTCAAAGTGTGCTGGAGCCAAGAATCTGAGTGTAAAGTTCAAAAATGACACATTCTGTCAAAGGAGTTTGAAAGAAACACACTACACCAGGTCAAAACATTAAAATCTAAGAAATTACTTGGAAAAATCCACTAGATCATAACTGGTTTTAACCAAAACCTTAGTTGTAACAGGCAGATGTGAAGCAAGTGATGATGGCTATGAGACCATAAATAGAACTGTAAGTTCCTAAGAGGGGACAAAAAAATCCAAACTAAACAATGCACAAATTAAGCATTGCAATGGAGGACAGAGGTCAACAGGAAGAACTTTGCACTATTGAAAGGATGAAGTAGACAAGAAGCTAACAAATTGTCTCCATTCTTAAGAATATGAGGTACAATTAAGCTTTACACCAACTACTGCTTTGTTACATTAACAGTGAAGAGATACATGCTGTGGCATAACATTTAAAATAATAACAGCAAGTGAAAGTCAGGAAAGGGCATTGGCCTGAAAATCCAGGCATAGTATTCTTCTGGTGTACACAAATCTAACACACTTGTGTCCTTCCAGTAGTTCTGCATTGAGACAACCAGATAATTTGCAGAAAAAGATCTGGAGGAGACCAAAAATCCCAGTACGGAGTTCTGAACTCAAGTCCCTGTGGCTTGATCCACACTGTATTATAGTATTGCTGGAAGAGGTAGGCACAGAGGAGGAAGCAACCATGATCATATTGATGTAGGGAACTGTCCCATCTGCAAAAACAATTTTTCCACCTTTCCTATATTCTTAAAAAATAAAATCTATAAAGAAAATGTGTGTTTGTGCCTATGAATTGGAAACAGTTCCTGAAAGAGCTCTTTTAATTAAACTAAGTGGCATAATGATTCTATGAGCACTTCCTTATTAAACAGTCCTTTTGCTTTTCTTCTCAGGTAACTCAGGTGTCTTAAGCAACAGAAATCAAAATAATGATACACAAATAAATTGATCTCTTTTTCCACATACAGCTCAAAAAGATACGGTTACTTAGGACCTGCATGCACAGAGACCCACCCACAGAGACCCACCCATAAAGGAACGCATCATTTTCCTGATTTAGAAGCCAATTGATTTTGCATACGATAAAATAAATAAGGACTTAGAAATACAGATGGTGAATCATTCAATTAGTTTTAGCTTTGCATTGCAGCAGCTAAGGGAAATTCTGATCGATATAGTGAACATTCAGCTTTCTAAACACAAAGCACATTTCATACAAAGCTGAACATTTTTCTCCTTGTCACACAGAATTATCTTAATTATTGTTTCAAGGAACAGCTTTACATAGAATCATCTAGTAGTCCAAAATGCTGCTCAGAAACTCATCACTGGAATAATTTATGATTTTTTCTTCCTAACATCTTGGGCTTGTTTGATATGCTTGCCATTTCTCGCTGACAGGGAGGTCGATTAAATCACATTTATATTGTAAACGTATGCATTGCTTTTTACCCTAGGCGGTGGATGAAGAGATACAGAGCCCCATGGGAAAAGCAAGCCAATCCACTTTCATATTGCAAATTTCTGCCGTTCGGAAGAAATGAATGGTTGCCAGGGAGAGCTGGGAATTACTCGAGGATGCAAAATGTTATTTTAGAATCCTTTTGAGAGAGGTTTTTCTCTCCCCCACCTCACCATTTTCACATCTTCTGCTAATGCAGCTCACATCAGTTTCTATGAAAACACTGAAGGAATGCACTTCACCAGCATTCTTCAGAGGATCTGTATAAATCAGGCTTTTACTCTGCCTGCATAAAGCAGGCCATTTCTTTACTTTCAAAGGGAGAGGGGAGAAGGGATTTGTAACATTTTCCAAAGCATTATGTCTCCCAAAGATCATTCGAGATGAGGAAGGTCACCACATGTTTTTGAACTAAAAGAAAGTGTTAAAAATGGGGAGGGTAAAGGTCATTGCTCAGGGCCATGGAAAAATGAGGCTGTGGTATCATTAACCTAACAGAACTAATTAGGAAACATTCAGCTTTTATAAATTATGCAAAGCACTCAATTTACACTTTTTCAGATTTCTAACATAACAGATAATTAGGAAACATTTACAGCAACAGTGTAACCTAATAAAGCAACCCTTTCATACCAGGATACCTTCCCACTAACACTTTCATACTTACAATGATCAGAAATAAGTATTATTATGTGAAAAAGCTTCATGGAAACTGTTTCATCTGTGACCTAAAATGAACAAGCACATGTTGGTGTTTCCCCTTCGCTTAATGCAATAGCAAAGAGTCAGTCAGTCAACCAACTAGGTAAATAACTGACTCTGTACAACTCTAAGGGCTTCTCACTAGTCTAATTATGGCAGAAAATCAGTTTATTTGATATAACCTTAAGAATATATATCTTGCCATTCAGGGATTATATAAATGCAGGGTCAAATCCTGCAGTGCAGTCCATTCCCACTGACTACTCCTGAAAAACTGGGGAGTTTGGACATTTTAGTGTTAATTTTATGAGCGTAAAGCGTTCTGAAATATCAGCTTGGTTCTCTGCTTAATTTATAGAGGGCTTTCATTTACAACGTATTAAAAAAAGGATGCTTTAACAAAACAAACAAAAAAAAACCCCAAAACAAACAAACAAAAAAATCCCCACCCAAACCCTAACCCAGGAACACTCAGAAAAGGATGACATCTTTACAGCATACAAAAACTCCAAGTTATTTAGGTCTACACACTCTGTATCTGGTTTTGAAACATAGTATGTAAAGCTAACCAGATCCTTTTCCTCCTCCCCTCAGAGAGAGAGAAAGAAGAATATATAAAACATGGAGAAAAAGAATGAGGGCTGAAATAAAGCTGGGGGGGTGGGTGGGGGGGGGCAGATTAGATAAGAGGAAAGGGGGAGGGGGAAGGATAAAAGTCTCATGCAAGTCAGAAGGTATAAAAATTCAACCACCTCAAGTATTTCAGGAGGTTAAGGAGATATGCAAATATCCTCCTGCCTTCAGATCTTCTATCTGTAATGCTTTAAAGAGTGAGTTACAGCGAGATTCAAAACCCACTGAAGTCAGTGGAAAGATTCCCTCCACTGATCTTTAGATGTTCTGTAGGAAATACATCCTGATTTGTCTACAAGATTTTTGATGGCAGTGCAAAAGGACTTTACGTATAATCATGGAGTTTCAGCTTGTGAGCTGTGGGAGATAAAGAGCAAGAATGAATTCTGGTATAGTGCAGCTTTCAGAAAAAGTGCAGAACATAACTTCGCAGAGTTTTCTTGTGTAACATCCATCATTTTTCCTCCCATGAACTGCACAAACACACACACCGTATGCCTGAGAACAACAGAAGTTGATCTATGCAAGTTCCTCATGTTTTGCCTCTTCACCAAAAATAAAGCATTCACAAAAATATTTGCACAACTCCTATATATTTCTGCTCTTGACATCATCCCAATGCTTAATGCAACTGTACTGAATATAAAATTTTTGCCATGCATCAGGGTAAAAAATACATAGCTTTTCTTCCTCTGCCATATTTATCTAGTTATATCAAAGATCTAACTTTTCATTGGTACAGTCTCTAAGCAGAGGATCAGCCCCACAGCCAGGTACACCGCATTCCCTGATGCATGAGGTAATATGCTGAAGTAGTGTGTATAAAAACCAGCCAGTATTGAACGATGCATAAAAAGTTTGCAATCTGAATACTAGCATGTTCTTTACTTAACTTTCTAATATTTATTTTGTTTTGTGTTTATTGTCTTATGTCTATTTATACAAAATTATCATGGTGTATGAAACTCTTGTTATGGTTTAATTTGAGCTTTTATGCGTTTTACTACTGTTTTTACCATGTCACAAGAAAGCAAGAAAACACACCATATGATTAAAAATTATCACAAAGACACCACGAACAAAATCTTCAATAGTATAATTCGGTGTAGTCAGGTACTTTTAGTGAAAATTAGCATAGATAGCAGAAAACACTAGGGAATCCTGGGACACAGATTATATTTCTGGTTCTGCCACTCGCCTGAAATGTAACCACGGGAAAATCATAATGGCTGTCTAATTCCACTTCGGCTTTTCTTCATTGCTGCTTAGGTGCGTTAGTCAATGGTTATCAATTTTGCTGGGGTTTAATAGGCACTACTATTACCCAGATAGCAATGCTAAAGATAACACAAGGCCTTCAAGAATAAACTACATTTCATGACATTATATCTACACTCTTGTTTACCTGACTGAAAGATGCTTACTAGCACAGCAGGTGTGACCATCAGTCATTGCCTGGTAAGTCATGAGAACATTGTACAGACTGATGGAGATAGTGAACATCAGGATTTGTAGTAATGGGGCTCTGATACAAGTCACCCAAACTTGCTGAAACTACAGTTTAAAAGACAGTCAAGGTAGAAACAAAACAGAGAACAGAAACCTAAGAGAAGCCATGAGAAGTATTTAACTACTTTCATTCTCCATTCACACCAAAGGAAAAGATAGCTTCCACAGTTGGTCCTGAGTGGTAGTGGATGATAGAAAGAAATGTTGCTCGACTCCATTTCACAAACAAATGGTTCCAGCAGAGCTGCCAGAGCTGCTGAGGGAACTTACAGAGCTTCATTACCTTGCAGCTATCGTAAAGACTGAATGCACCAACTTATGCATCTTTCAGAGGTACTTTTCCATAAATCGCAAGGTGGCAGAAAAATAAAGTTGCAGCTTTTTGGATATAATACCTGGAAAGCTCAGCCCCAGCAGCCATATTTGTAGGTGCAGCCACTCAGCAGAGACCTACGTACAGCTACTCTTGGCCACCTCAGACTGCCCAAGTGCACTGCTGTGGCTTCGTGGGAATTCATCTAATCTCTCACTACACTTGATTCCTGTAAAATGTTTTATTCCTGATATGACCACCATTATCTCTTTTGTTGGTTCTACCCTTGCATCTCAAATTCTTTTAAGAGCAACTGGTTGAAGCAGTCATCCTTGAATAGGTACTTTTTTAATTCTAATAACCAACTATTGTCCTATGCTGGCAGAGACACATAATCCAACCCTGCCACACCACAGATATTCAGTAATAGAGCAATTCCCTCAGCAACTGCTTTGTAATAACGAGAACAACTCTGAAGTCATACAGATACCTTTCCCAAATTTCCCACCAACACCAGTGGTCCTGGAATAATCTCCACTAAATTCTACATTAGTTCAGTGGCCAGGAATTGGGTCTCCTGAACCTAAGCCCATTATTGTAATGATAGACATTCTAGGCAAATTTTCTTTTAAATTAATGCAAATGCACCAAACCTTTTTCAACTTTCAAAAGTTTAAGACTCAAAACAGTCTTTGAGTATCCCTCCTCATTTAGGAACCCATCTAACAATCCGTTTCTTATTGAACAATTTCCAATACAAGCATGACTATACGAATGAGAAACGTGCTTACGTAAATAAAAGCTGCCTCACTTGGTCCCTCATTAGTAGAAATTCACCTATCCTTTGGTTTCAGCTTCTGGGTGAGAGGAACAGATATAAGTTGTATTCATTACAGTCCTCATGACTCTTGCTACAAGAACAAGCTATCCTAATTGTAAGACAGATGAGAATGACAGCGGCATCCTGTAGTATCGTGACCTTTCCAAGATCTCATATTTTGACTTGCTGACCATTCCATCTGCTTGTTGCACACTGCTGGGAAGAACAGAATAGTCATGCGTGACAGTAACTAGGGGGAAAGTTAACCCATTACTGTAAACCCATGTAATCTTGTTAGAAGTCTTAGGTTCTGCCTCGACTCCTGGTAAACTACCAGAGCTTAGCCTGCTTTACGTTAAGAGTGGCAATAAGCATTTTCATAGAGACAGTAATATCTCTCAGATCTCATTCACTGATCAAGCTTCTTTTGTGAAAAAGCAATGATGGATTACTATTCTGGGCAACACTTTGCAACAAGTGACAAAGCATTTTTAGTTCCTTGGATGTTCATTATCATAACACTAATCCGTCTAGCATTAAGGAAGGAATAATATGCAAGTCTGTATTCTTTCTTTTACAGTTTGGTACAAATCTTGAACACCCTTGAGACGATTTTGTCAGCGATCCCCAGATACTCTCATATCAAATAAAATACTGTAATATTACAGTATCACTGTCCCAGCATTTTTATAACTTGACTTGAAGACTACAGCTGAAAGTCCAGCAGATAAGACCTGGCCTTTCTGTACCTTCCTACAGTACTGGCACTTGGTAACATCATTACTTCTCTTCAGCTGTAGAAACTGAGTCAAAATTCCTTGGTGAGCATAAATGTTTGCAAAACTAGACAAAAGAAAATAACAACTGGAAATAATTAAACGTTCACATCAGGAAAGATGTGAAAGATAAATTTGCAACTTCCTGCACCAGTCTAAGGCACAAGTTATAACAAAACAACCTCTAACAGTGACCAGAGGTATACATTACACAGGTACATTTCTTTAGATAAAACTGCAATTTCTTTTAGCACTATGAACAAGGAATTATGACAATTTTGGATCGAAGATTCATACATGTGTGCTTCCCCTAAAGACTGACCAAGCCATGGAAACAAACTGAGAAGGATAAGCCCCCGAGACAGACATAGCCAAGGGCCAAGAATAGGAAGAAGGTGAGTAAAGAAACAGTAGGAACAGTCTCAAGGGAACAGTTCAGAATAAGAAAAAAAACAGTGGAAATGTTAGGAGTCAAATATTTGAGAATCTACTAAGTAACAAATGAAGCTGGATCTTATGGAAAACAAACAGGCAATCAATGGAGGGCTGAAAGAATGAGCAGGAGATGGTTCCAGCAGCACATGAGTTACTTTGAGGAACAGAAAGGGAAGCAGAGCTACAGAAAAGCAATTGGATTGGAGATGTTAAATTTGAGATATTTGTAGCCCCCAAAATACTCAATATGTAGCTAAACCACCGAAGTGCTCAGGTGTGACTGGGAGGTCGAGAGCTAGATACAAAAGCAGAGAATATCGAAGTTACAGTACTGCCTTTGCAAGAATACACGTAAGGGTGTACATATACACGTGGGAAAACTGATGGAAGTGTGACTGTCAAACCAAATAAGCCTTTAAAAAAAAAATTGGCAACAGCCCATTATTTTGGATTCTTAAAGTTCGAGAAAGCTACACCTTTCTAATTGCTCTCTGCCTAAGTACTATTCAGTATGTAAATAATACCAGTCACAAGGAATTAATAATTCATAAGCAATGATGTTAAAATTAATTCTCCCGTGTCTAATTTTCTTCTTTAAAAAAATGCATAATACACGATGGAAATGAAAACGGCTCAAGCTGTTTTACACTGGTTAAGTGTATTCATGTTTTCTATAGCGCACTCTCTGTCTCTTTGTATGAGAAATGTTAAGTCTTATTAATATTATTATTTAATAAGATTAGTAAAAATTAAACTCCACCATTAAAAAAAAACAGACAAATGTTTCCTTTTGTTTACAGGTAATTAGGTAATTTTAAAACAGCACACAAAGAAAGAAATTAATTAATTGGAGGGGGAGACTAGAGAGGAACCGATTAGTACTTCATGAGTAACTATTAAAAGGCACATTGTGTTTCTTCATAGAGTTCAGTTAAATAATAATATGTACAGTACAGAGAATTTTAAACATTCAGAATTTTGCAAGGCCTTAACTAACTTTCCTGTGAATTAAACCATTTAAATCTTATTTTACAAACGAGGAAATGGACAGATTGCAAGATTTTTTCCAAGAGATGATTCAGGTATGTTTATAAACCACATTGTAGTCAGACAGTGATACAGCCAGGGCTGGAATGCAGGAGCTCCTGATACTGAAGCAAGATGCAGTGTAGCATCTGCCATTATCTGACAGACTAGATCTCATGTGGCACATTTTATGTCTCTAAAAAGCCTTTAATACACAACCAGTGTTGGAGTATGTGACTTACTAATGATTATCAAGTAGTAAATTAAGAGTATACGTAACTGGTGAGGGCCCAATCCTGGTTTCAACTAAATCACTGAAATAGGATTCAACACAAGACTTTGTTCCTACCCTCAACTTACAAAAGGAGCATCCAAATTAAATCAGCTATTCCAATACATGCTAAGGAATAAACACACTGAGGGCAGCAGGACAAATTGAGAGAACCAATTGCAAGCAAAACATGATGACGCAGTAAGGATTTCTGCAAATACATGAAACACAGACAAATCACTGAGCTGAAAAAACTTTTATGCCATTCTGAGATAAAGGACCAAAATTATTCATTAGTAACAGATCAACCATTTAGATACTCATGAGCAGGCAGGATCAGTTCAGATTGCATGAAGATTAGATTCCTTCAACTCTTTAAACTCCAATTCAGAAAAGCACTTAACGTGTGCTTAACCCTAAGCGCACACCCGTGCCAATTCTTATTCAGTGAAGACTTACTGTAAGCGTGAAGGTGGCATAGCTTTGAATGCTTTGGTATGCAAACAGGGTGGCCAGCCTGGCCCTGCTCTCTGCAGCATTGCCACTGGGGGGGGAAGCACCTGCTCTGCACTGGGGTGGCTGTGCAACTGAGTCCAGACCCTTCCCATGTCTCACCTTTTCTTTAATCTTACTAAACTGTGCCTGAATAGTCCTTTCATTCATGTGCTTCACAGGTCAAAGTATAAACGCATATTCTCAGTTGTCCATCACTGAAGTCCTTCAAGGGAAATCCCTTTCACTCACTGCAAGCCGCCTCAGGCTCCAAGGTAGAGCACTGCTTTGCCAATCAAGAATATGTGGCATGCTGGACTTGCCTGATCAGTTAAAGCTACCTCCTGAAGCTTGAATCATCACACTGGTTCTCTGTGTTGGTTTTGGTTTGTGTTTTGGTTTTGGAGTTTTTTTTTCCTTTTGGCATAGGAGGGTAATCAGAAGAAAACAGAAAAATATCCAAGCACTTAAGCCTGGCAGTAATCTCTTAACATATATAAACAGAAGTAGGCATTTATTAAGTTGTTCTGTCAATTGAGTATCTGCAGTCAACCAACATTAAAAGTGGGTAACCAACATGTTTGACCACCACTAGATACCAATATTTCCCCTGGAAAAAAAAAAAAGTATTTAAAAATACAGTGTGAGAGGGTGATAAGTTATGTGAAAGTGCTGTGTCAAAGAGCGTTCAAGACCTTGCACATTATTAATTCCACACCCCTCCAGAACACCCAGATGTGGTCAAATTTAAGATAAAACTAATGACTGCAACTCATTAGGTTGTCAGAGAAAGTCTGTGGTAGTAATAGGTTAGAATACAAAGTCATGTGAGTGCCCAAATGATACTCTGCACCCTGATGTCTTTCATATAAGCCTTATAACTTGATAATATTGAAAAAATATATCGTTTCCATCTCAGCTTACTGAACTACAACTAGATGAAGCAAAAAAATTAAGAAATAAAACGGATGTACCTCATATCTTCATACTGCATGTCATACAGTGCCTTTCATCTAACATTTTGCTATTTACCGTTATTAACATGCCATTTGTGCTGGATCATCCTCAGTCAAGACAGTAAATGTCAGGTTTTGCCTGAAAGACCTTTACATTCTTGCTATGAAATACCAGTCAATTGGTCACCCTGATTTAAAGACATACAGAAATAGTCACATTGTCTTGAAAATTTGTTTTTAGTATTTCTACCTCTATTACTTCAACTTCACTAATTATAGTATTTTTTCATTAATAACTTTGCTGTTACAGAATTAGAAATTTAATTTTCAAAATTAGTCAAATAGTGCAAGATTACAAATCCACTTTAAGGTACTAGAACTCCAGGTTTGCAGCATTATTTTTTTTTAAAGGTTTTGCTCCACCAGTAGCATGAACTTGCAGTTCCTGAAAGAAAAATTCAAATCATAAGCATCTACAACACTGTATATAATTAAGATAGTGCTTGCTAACTCCTTAAACCACAAGTCAGGTTTTGAAATTCTGGTAAGATATTATAGCTTAGGCATGACCAGCTTCTTCTCTAAGGCAACCAAGAGAGCGCTTTCTTTACCTAACACCTTCTAGGCTGATAGACTGCTCACCTATCTCCTGGCACTGTAGTTCCCAGGAGAGACTACATTCAAATGAATCAGTGTCTGAGGATTTTTACCATGGCTATGTTTCCTAGATGCACCTCATGGAAGTCTATCAGCAATAGAGAAGTTAATTAGTTAACTGAGAGCTGGAATCTCACCAGGCTAATTTTTGCTGTCAGGGATAATGATAGATTTTTCAATCCTTAAACCAACAATTGGTGCAAAAGATCAACTCACTAATGATTGTCAATTAGTCGTGTGACTGTTGACTTCATTTTTCTGCCTATGAAAAACATGTCATACTCATTCAACAACAGCCCACGCCACCTGTATTTTGCAGCTGTGAAAATACAGATATTCCAAATAAATCCCCAGAGACACCAGAGCTAAATGTTTTTTTGTAAATAGTAAATGCCTTATTATTGTAATGTTATTAACTGTGTTCATTTGTCTAGAAAAACACAGTGTGGCATTCATAACTGCAGAACAATCTAAACATTTCTGACAATAACTTAAATCATTCATTGTAATAGCTTATAGCTATCTTCACACAAGAATTAAAAACAAGACTTCAGTTACGAAACTGAAGGGTACCTCACAGCAAATACATGTTGCAACTCATCTCCAATAAACAGGAGGGTATCAAACTTTAGAGGCTGCATGTTCACGTACAAACATCTGTAACTGTAGCAGACGTGGTGGAGAGGCGCTATGCAGGAAGGTTACACTTTTCAGAAAGCAAGAAAATAAGATCAGCTAAGAGAAATTTACCTTCATCCTGATTCAACACAGCCTTTACATTAGCAAATGTTTTCTTTCACAGGGAAGAGCACAGTTCAGCGGAAGAGTTCAAAGCATCATCTGACTAAATCTCAGCAGCCACAACCCAAGAACTTCTGAAAGTCTTCTTAATAAGTGTCTATCCATCCAAAATAAATACAAGCTTCCACTCCCACAACAAATTCTCAAAAAGGTACAAAGTTTCGCTGACGCTAATTAGAGGTGAGCCTCAAACAGAGGTGCTTGCTGGAGGAAGCTAATAGCTATGCTTCCCCTCTATCCTTGCCACTCCCACCCTACTAGCAAAGGCTCCAGTTGTGCTAGTAAAGCAATACCTTTAGCAGAGTCTGCTACTAGAAATCTAATGAGAATCAGTTTGGATTTTTACCTTTCCTTCATGTTTAGCAGCATAGATTATTAGCAATATAGACATGGAAATAACACTGCAATGTGTGACTGAAAAGTGGTTTTTTTATGTGCCCGAGCACATGCTATAGACCCAGGTTCACACCAGGAACAGTACAAATGTTTCTTGATTCCTAACCCTTTCAGTCGGTTTTATCATCCTATCAGGCTCCTCAATGAACAATCTCAACTCAGAGTAGCTTAGCACTCTTTAACAAGTTTCTTAGCCTTGCACAAGAAGGGCAGTTGTTCCATGTGAGAAAGAGTATGTTCCCTTCCATCTCTCTCCAGCTGTTACTGATGGATACAGAAGGTCAGGTTGTGTCCTGCAACAAGACTGGGCAAAGCCTTAATGAACACGCGTGCGTACACACACGTTCTTAGTCAGAGCATAAAGCTCTCAAGAGGATTATACTACGTTCCAACAAGTCTTTTCAAAAATTTTAGAAAGACTACTATCCAGGCACCGCAGCGTTCCTGAAAGGTAAAGAGCAATATATGTAAAGATCCATTGCACCTCCCCAAACTATCTAGGGAAAAATACTGTTCTAGAGAACCTGCTCATTATTTTGGAAAGATGGTTTTAAACATCCTGTTAAAATAAGTTGTGATTTCGTTCAGAGAATGAAAATTGACAAAACTTATCACCATGTTACAGATGGGAAAGAAGAAGCCTTAGGAAGCTGAACAACTACTGTAAGCTCCTCTCAGATACGAGCGATCCTGAAAGGAATGCAGTTGTAACACTACATTGATCCTTAAAACCCAAGTAATTGACATACATAGAAAAGAGTTTTAGGGCTTCATTTATTAGTTTTAATAAGAAAAGAAGTTTCATCATCATTAAAATGTTAGGATTTGATTTTAACAAAATCATAAAGAATTATCCAAGCCAATTAGAGTAATAAAATGCTTTTAGAAGTCAGAAAAGGGCACTTCTACCTAGTTTAAAAATCTTCAAAATGCCAGACTTAAATGAAATTCCCTCTGAGACACTTAAAGTCACTACCTAAGCAATATTGTACCATAAAAAGCCTTGCTTGTACCATGCACCACCAGTCCATGTTTGTGTCCCTTTCCCTAAAGGGTTTCTCTGGTAGCTACCACTTCACACTGTCTGTTCTCCATCTCATATTGCTCTTCCTCAATGCTTCTCTCTCCTCCTCTTCCTGCACATTCATCTGTTCTTTCAACTAGTGGTCTTCAACAGCCTTTTCCCTGTGTGTCAAACCCCTGCTCCAGAGCATGTAAGTGCTAAAGATTCTCAGTGAATCAGAGTTAAGGACTGTTTTGATGTCAACCTGAGTTAAAGCAAAAGCTGACAATTAGAACAAGGGGGAAAAGGTAATCATCTCGATATAGGTAACCTGGCATGAGAAAAGTCACTCTAAAAAGCTGAAGTCTGTGGACACTATATACAATATATAACAGCATCTAGGAAAAAGATGAGGTGGTCTTAAATGGAAATATAACCCTTGGTTCTACCTTTACCGAAAGCAACAGAGAAGCATTCGGTATGGGAACCTAGATATGTGAAATTCGTAAGGAAATATCATTTTTAAATGAGAAGCTTTGGACCCTTGGTATGTGACTAGTAGTTTTTGAGCCTCGCCAAATCACAAGTTTCTCCATTAGAAGAGGTTGGGCTTATTTGCTTATTTAGTAACAGCAACTGAATGGATGGTGTAATTTCCTGATCGTGGCAGCTAGCACACAGAAAAGCACCAAACC
This sequence comes from Psophia crepitans, assembly GCA_013399095.1. Lineage (NCBI taxonomy): Eukaryota > Metazoa > Chordata > Aves > Gruiformes > Psophiidae > Psophia > Psophia crepitans. Next base: position 480,475 of record VWZZ01006699.1, read on the forward strand.
CCATGACAGCTGTAAAAATCTCAAGAACTGATACTGCCCCCTCTTACTAAAAGCCCATGAGGGCCAGCCCTCCAAAGATGTTGAAAATACACTGCTGAATCAGAACAGTTGTCGTCAATATTTAGCAATTCCAAAATAAAAAATAAAAAATAAAAAATGCACCCAACTGTCATCATTATATCATGGTCTAGCAATATATGCACTGCATTCCTGTAGGAAATGCCACAGGAAACCTGATATTAAAAGTAAATTTTTAATTATTATTTTCCTAAATTCCTACTTCTACAATGAGCAGTAGCACTGCATAGGCACTGGACTGTAGCTATTCCTTATTCAGTTCTTGACTTGAGACCAATGATTAACAGTGGGAATCTTCTACACAGTACTTCATTCTGCTTGCCAGGTTTCCTATGTTGATTTGTGGCACTTTTTTTTTTTAATTAAGAAAGCACACTTCTGGGAGCAAAGATTGTATGTTGGTTTATGTCCACATGGAAAAATAATTCCACCCTAATCAGGGATCCCTCTAACTGGGGACCCAAATTAAGTAACCTTTGTCTTACTTGTGTCTTTTAAAGCAGGCAAATACAGTAACTTTATCCATAAATGTAGTGATGCTAGTGGCATCCTTCAATTTTGAATTTCCAGAAAACTCTGTGTGTGTATGTTTCAGTAACAGGGCATGCCATAATGGGGCTGCTTTTTGCCTTTTTTTTTTTTTTCTTCTAATTGACATTAAACCTTGAGCTAGGCTAGATGGCACATCGTATTTGAAGGGGGAAAAGAAAACTTCATGTCACTGGAAATCTGTCTCAGTGGGGGCTGAGAGCATGGATGTTCTTCGGTTATTGCTATGCTGAGTGCTAAGATGGCTGTTAAATATTTTATCAGCCAAGACGAAAACCAAGAAACGTGCTGAAAACAAGGGTTGAATGATCTCTGCTTTGAGCCTTACACTGTTCAGATACACAAGTAGATTTTTTTGTGTGTGTGTGGTTTGTTTTTTTGGGGGGGCATTGGTGATTTAGAGGTATTTTTAAAATTTTTTTTTATTTATTTTTTATTTATTTATTTCCCCTGCCTCTCTATTTATGCTTCTTTAAAATATCTCCCCCAAAGCAGCTACTCTGAGGGTTGTTTTTTTTTTCCACAGCAGTGGCTGTGGTACAGCACACATTATAAGGGCTGACAGTTAACTGAAGTAAACATAAGGACACAGCAGCATTAGGGATGTCAGTCTGCAAATAGAATTTTGTTGTAATTCTCTGCGTGAGGTCTGGGAGCAGCCGATGGCTGAATTAAGAACAGTGCTTTTGCAGATTTTATGAGGCTGATGCATGTGACTCTCCCCCCTCCCTCTGCCACTCTGGAGGCTTGGATGATGGAAAATCATGTGATTGCCTGTGCACGTTATGTGTGCACACAGCAAAATGCATCTCTCTCCGCAGGGCCTCGCTTTTCCTTTCTCTCGCCAGCTCTTCCCAGTGACTCCCTAACACCACACGCAGATTTACTAGTAGTAGGACGGTCCTTTCCTGCCTCCCAGCTTCCTTCCCCTTTGCCTCCCCTGCACGCACCAGAAAGCCCCTCTCTCTCAAAACCCTTTCGCTGCTGTAAACACTAACTTCCAGCTACGAATTTATCTGTGCTTTCCACGCTGCGGTTTGCGCCGTCATCTGCTAATAACAGAGTTCTGAACCACCGTCTGCAGCACTGAGCTCCTCCTGCGGTTTCTCTCTGCCGTCTCTAAGAATCTGACAAATAAATCACATTTGATCAGTGGATCCAACATTAAACACACAGGCACCACATTCTGGGTTAGCCTTTGTTTCACGGAGTACGACGTGACAGACGAGTTCCTCCTCACACAGCCCTGCCCAGGAGGGAGCAGCCGGAGCTCTGGTTCGCTTTTGAAAGCGTTACAGGGAGATGATGGAGAGCCGAGGTTACCCTGAAACCAGAGTGGTTTGGCTCTGGCAGAGCCCTGCCTGCTAAGAGGAACAGAGCAGAGCCTGGACTGTGTCTGGAAAGGGTCCATCTTTGTTTTATAAGGCGGAGCCATTTTGTTAGAAGTTGATGTGTTTAGATAAGCAAAAGAGGAGACACCGTGAAGTGCCATGCTTCGCTGTGGCATCCTTCCATTTATCACAAGTCCCGGGCTGGGAAAATGTCTGCAGCCAGGGCCATGTCACACTTCCCCTGAAATCTGAAGGTATTGATTTTTTTTCCAGCGATTTTCTTTTTCCCTTCATTTCCTCCGCCTCGCGCGGTGGCAGGGCAGCTGCAGCCCTGGGAACTGTGGGAACGGCTTCCACATCTGAGCCCATTAGTCACCAGATGTCACCTTCTGCTGCCAGCCCCTCCAACAGCCCGGCAGACAACGTCCCCTGCATGCTGAGCATCCCACTGCGGTCAGGAGGGGCGGCAGCTCCGGGGGGGACAACGAGCCCCCGGCGCCTGACCCAGCGCCACGTTCACAGTGACACCTACAGCCGGCAGGAGGGGGGCT